>CM038145.1:324198830-324581212 GCA_021437245.1 Aegilops speltoides
CGAGTCCACTTAGCATACCTCTTTGGTTATCATGATTCCGTGATTTGATACAATAAAATTGAATAAATTGATTTGGTTGTAAGCTCTATGAGAGCATAAACTTATTCTTTACTTTGGTGATTGGATGACATTTATTTCATTCATTTATTCCATTATTTATACATGATAGCATGTTATGTTACGAGATGTGTGCATTTATTTTTAATGTATTTTCTTCCTCCTTACATTAATTAGATGTCATATTTTAGAACGCTGTGGCGCCTTTATGGAGGAAACGTGCCTTGCCGATAGCGCCACCACTCATACCATTTTACGAGAAACTAAGTACTTTGAGTCCATTAAAAAATCTCCGGGAAGTATTATGACAATCGCCGGCTGCGGTTCTCACATAGTTGGCTCCGGACGAGCCACTATTATACTCCCTATGGGAACAACTTTGATCATTAATGATGCATTGTTGTACCCGGAGTCGACTCGTACTCTTTTGAGCTTTAGAGACATCCGCGCTAATGGTTTCCATGCTGAGACCGATGATGAAAACGGCAAGGAGTGCCTACTCATCACAAAGCGGGATGCCGTGGTAAACATGTTATCGAAGGCTTCCTTCATTTGACACGTATATACTACACTAAGATAGTAGCACCGCCGTGTACACTACCCTCAAGACCGTCTTTAGAAGCTCAAACTCTTACGCCTCGCACGATAGGTTAGGCCACCCCGACTTAGGATGATGAGAAATATAATTAACAACTCGCATGGCCATAATGTTAACGTGAAGAACTTCACCGAATCCCGATGATTTCGTGTGCTCCGCATGCGCTAAGGGGAAGTTAGTCATTAGGCCATCGCCCCTCAAGGTGAGGGATGAAATCCCCGCGTTCTTGGAACGTATCCAAGGGGACATATGTGGTCCAATTCAGCCCCTCATGGGACCGTTTCGGTACTTCATGGTGCTCATTGATGCTTCCTCTAAATGGTCCAATGTTTGCTCTTGTCAACACGGAACCATGCCTTTGCAAAATTGATCTCACAGATCATACAAATGAGAATAATTTCCGGATTATCGTATAAAGTCTATTCAATGGACAACGCCGAGAATTTACTTCAAAGGCGTTCGATGATTATTGCATGGCAATGGGAATCAAAGTTGAGCACTCGGTACCTCATGTTCATACACAAAATGGACTTGCCGAGGCATTGATTAAAAGAATTAAATTCATTGCCCGACCGCTCCTTCAGGGTTGTAATTTACCAACTACATGTTGGGGTCACGCAGTGTTACACGCGGCCCATCTCATCAACTTTCGACCGTCGGCCTACAACATCCACTCTCCTGTTCAACTTGCGCAAGGGTCGGCACCGAAAATTTCCCACCTTCGTAGGTTCGGTTGCCAGGTATATGTACCAATACCACCCCCTCAGCGATCGGCGATGGGCCCGCTCCGTAAGTCGGGGATATCGTTGGCTATGAGATCGCGTCCATAATCAGTATCTGGACCCCATGACAGTGATCATCACACGGCTCGTTTTGTTGATTGCATTTTTGACGAGGATCTTTTCCGACTTTAGGGAGAGAATCAACCCTTGATGCTAAAAGTCGAGAAATCACGTGGCAAGCCACGGGATCCACGCCATGACCAGCGCCTTCCGCCGAGATCGAGAGAGAAGTCCAAAGATAATAGATTTGCGGTCATTAGCAAATCAACTGCTGACCACTTTAGTGACTTAAAGATCGTGACAAAATCGCATGTGCACGCCGCAATGCACCGGAAAGGGTTGAAATACCAAAGAAAAATGATGGTGTACCCGCTCCGTCCAAAGGCCTAAAAGGACGAGAACCGCTTCTCAAATCCCAAGTACTCGGGGCGCTTTGACGAAAAGGATAAGAGATTTATTGCAGCTGTCGCTAAAGTACCCCAAATTGAAGCGGGAGCCATCGAGACTGCACAAGTCGGAAAATTCAAAGGCACGAAATTCGGACTTAAACTTTCCCATAGAAACACCCATGGAGATGTGGCGCGCACACATCGGCGCTGAAATCTAAAGGACCTTGCTCCCATAATGGGAAATTTGGTAGAGCAAGTGTTTGCGCGGATCGCTCCATGACTTAAATGGCCATAAATTATATTTATACGGGAGTCCTGAACCGAGCAGCGGTGATTGTCGACATCAACTTTGCTACAAAAATTGCCTCAATCATAGATCTTGACCTGAGCCTAACACGCCGTGATTGCAAGAAAAGGTCGATTGGAAAGATTGGCAGCAGTAATTCTTGCCAATTATTATCTCTCAACAAAAGAAAGGTGTTCGACCAGTTTGTCGAACTCCTCCCCACATTCGCCTACTGTTGGCCATAGATGGGTTTTTGTTCGAAAGAGAGATGAAAATAATAAGGTAGTACGGTACAAAGCAAGGCTCGTCGCTCAAGGGTTCACTCAACGACACTGTGTGTCGACTTTGAGGAGACTTATTCCCGGTCATGGATGGAGTTACCTTTAGATACTTGATCTCGATGGCAGTAAACATGGGCTTGAAAATGAAACTAATGGATGTTGTCACTTTGCTTACACTGTATGGTAACTTGGATTCAACATATACATGAAGGTTCGGAAGGTATCCTGTTAGAACCATGATAGAGCAAACAGGGTCTATCAAAGGTCCAACTTCAAAAGGCATTATACGGACTCGACGATGCCGTAGAATGTGGTACAATCGCTAAGTGATTTCCTTCATGAGAAGGGCTACACGAGCAATAAAGATTGCCCATGTGTTTTTATCTGGCGATCCCAAGATGGATTCTCAGATAATCTCGGTGTCGTGGGCGATTTGAACATAATCGGTACACCGAGGATATTGAGGAAGCGAGTTCCTACGATGTCGAATTCGAGATGAAGGATTTGGGTAAAACCAAGTTACGTCTAGGTCGCAACTTGAACATTCCCCGATGGGATTCTAGTGCACCGATCGGCATACACCCGTAAGGTGTTGGAAAGATTTGGTTTTGATAAGGCATATCCTTCTAAGACCCGATGGTCTGGAGGTCTTTACACCGAGACAAGGACCCGTTCAGCCAAAGGAAGAGGGAGGAAACTCGGGACGAGAATTTCCTTACGAGTGCGATTAAGCGCACTCATGTATCTCGCAAACTGTATACGGCCGGACATTGCGTTCGCCGTCGGTTTGCTTGCGAGGTACGATTCGAACCTACCAAAAGACATTGGAAAGGTGTCAAGGACGTCTTCCCAGATCTCGCAAGGGACCAAAGATCTTGGCCTATTTTATAAAAGGAATCAAGACCTATCTATTATAGGCTATGCCGATCTTTGGGTATCTATCGGACCCGCATGATTGCAAATCGCAGATCGGATATGTTTTCCTTTGTGGTGGAATGCGTTTTCTCGAAATCGTCCAAGCAAACACTTGTGTCGACTTCCACAAACCACTCGGAAATCATGGCACTATTCAAGCGTCGAAAGAGTGTGTATCGCTTGGCGGATGATCACCCACATTCGGCAGACATGTGGGCTGAACACCGTACAAACCCCTACCATTATCTATGAAGATAATGTCGCTTGTGTTGCACAAGTGCGTATGGGTTATGTGAAGAGTAACCTCACTAAGCATATTAGTCCCAAGTTCTTCTATGCACATGAGCTGCAGCGGCTTGAATGAGGTGAAAGTTTTGCATACTAAGTCTTGTGACAATCTTGCCGATATGTTCACTAAATCATTACCGGCATCAACCTTAGAGAGGTGTGTGCGTGGAATCGGTATGATGAGACTTAGAGATGCAAGGTTCAGGGGAGAAACTTCACAAACTCGTCGCTAAAATCTCAATCCCGATGATCGAGAACTCAACTTAATGGTTGAGTGGATTGTACTCTTTTTTCCTTGAGTGAGTTTTCCTGATGTTTCTCACACGAGGTTTTTGACGAGGCAATTCGTGCAATACAACAACGTATATTATGTGCTCTTTCTCCATATTTTTCCCACCGGGTTTTCGGAGTTTTGAGGCATGGATATACGGATAACTACCCAAGGGGGAGTGTTGGGAAACCGGGGCCACCACGATGGTGGCGGCGCCGAGCGCGAGTCGCTCGGGATAGCCCCTCCCGTTCCCCTCTTTACGATAAGTGGGTACTTATCCCTTGACCCCCTGGTCCCTATATAAAGCAACGAGGAGCCCATCATTGTAACACATGATCATTGATTAATAAAGCTGGTCTCCTCCATCTCTCTGTGTCATTTACTTTTGCTACTTCGACTACTTCCTCTACGACGCTCGCTCTCGCTCCGCAACCTCGGACCGGACTCGCCGGCGGAGTTGCGGAACAAATGTTACGCGAGTCTTTTTCTGTGCTAGATCGACCGACTGGCCGTGGCCGGCCGGGTCAAACTCTACACTACGTGCTACTACTGTACCATGGCTGGTCAAGACAGGAGGTTTTTCAATGTTCATTTCCTGTTTTGGGGTGTCGCTGGTGCGGTATCGTACTGTAGGGTGATTCGTTCGCCCCAACCGACACATTAAATTCCAGCATGTTATGGCTACGTGGTGCAGCTTGACCTGTTCTGCGCTGACAGCTTGGGGGATCTTTGTCATCAGGCGACCATGCATATGGGCGACGGCCATCTTAATTGAGCTACATATGGGTCAAGGAAAAGCAATCGGCTAAGAGTAACTCCGACGCACGGAAAAGCATTTCGTTCACGCGTGTCCGTTTGGGTTCGCCGGATAAAAAACATTAGCCAACGTACTAATCCATATTTATTTTTTGTCCGTTTTGTATATGCATGGAGAAGGGTTTGGAGCAGGCCATGGACGCCGCAATGCTCAAGCTCCGTGGCGGTTGAGTCCCTCACGGAGCGCGTGTTGTGGCGCGACACGGATGTCGCGGGACCTCACGTCGGCAGCGAGGCGAGCACGGGCGGACGGCTTCTCTCCAGCGCGGGTGTGGCCTCCTGAGCCATGAGCACGCGGCGGCTAAGAGAACCACAGCGAGCACGCATGGACGAGGTCGTCGTGCCGGTTGGGACGTTTTTGTGTCCAACACCGGCCATGGATCGCCTCTCCGACATCACCGGTGCTGCCGGTGCGGCCACGAGCCACCCTGTAGGTCCTCCTCACATGCGACTAGGAGGTGCGGCGGCTCGCCAGTGATGCTCGACAAGGAGAAGACCTCCCACTACGACACGGGAGCTCGGGGCAGTTCACCCACCAGATGTTCGACGAAATGCATCCACCCCCGTTGAATGCACCGGCTAATCCAAATAAAAAAACAGACAAATATATCCGCTTGGCAGACCCAAACAAACAAAAAAAGGACGTCTGTTTGGGTCGCTGCGTTGGAGTTGATCTTGCTTGGCGCTTGGGCATGCATTTGCTGACCTAACGTACGTTAGTTTGCTAGCTTATCCTCCCGTCGAGTGACATTAATTTTGGCAATCTCACTCGTCTCAGAGTAATCTGACTCGCTACGTTAGCCGTGGGGACGGACGACCGCCACCCAACATTTTGCACGACGTTTCAATGGCAATGGCGACAATGCACGTGCTTCGACGTACCACTGGAAAACCATCGCTAGTAACAATGGGTGCCAGTGCCACAGGGGAGGGGAGCGGGGCGGCGGCGAGTGGGAGCCGGGGTGACCAATGGGCGATACGGCGGGGGCCAAATGATTGTCCGAAACGGGATCGTCCGTGGTCGCTGGATTATTGTCCAAATAATTCCGTGCTGGACGACAGACCCACGATCCAGCACGCGGATATCCCACATGGCCTGGTCTCCGCCCGGTCAACCACCCGAGTTAATAATTCCAACACTGATACGCTCAGGTTACAGTTACGGTTTTTTTTTTTTTGCGGGGGGGTTACAGTTACGGTTAGCCGAAAAAAAGAGAGGTTACATACAGTTACGGCGCGCATCAATACGTACGCTTGAGCACCTTTTGATTGCCGCGACCGCCCGGCCGGCGAGCCTATAAATTCGCACCCGCCCTGCTGCATTTTCACTCACACTGACTACTCAAACGCACAGCAAGCGCTTGCAGAGAAGCCATATAGCAGCCTGAGATCAGTTCCAGGCTTCCAGCACCAGGCGCCGAAGCACAAGTTCGAGAGCTAGAAATGGCGCCGGCTTCGTCGTTCCCGATCATCGACATGGGGCTGCTGGCCGGGCAGGAGCGGCCCGCGGCCATGGACCTGCTGCATGACGCATGCGAGAACTGGGGATTCTTCCAGGTGAATATGCAACTCCATAACTCGATATATAGTCGACAGCAATTTGCATGAATAGTTTCGTGCCGTTCTTTTCGAGTTGTACGCTGATTTTGCTTTGCTCTTGTGGTGCGTGCGCGCGTGCAGGTTCTGGACCACGGCATCTCGACGGAGCTGATGGACGAGGTGGAGAAGATGACCAAGGAGCACTACAAGAGGGTGCGCGAGCAGAGGTTCCTCGAGTTCGCCAGCAAGACGCTGGAGGACGGCGGCAGGGCGGCGGAGAACCTGGACTGGGAGAGCACCTTCTTCGTGCGCCACCTCCCGGAGGCCAACATCGCCGAGATACCCGACCTCGACGACGACTACAGGCGGGTTATGAAGCAGTTCGCGTCGGAGCTGGAGAAGCTGGCGGAGCGGCTGCTGGACCTGCTCTGCGAGAACCTCGGCCTCGAGAAGGGGTACCTCACGCGCGCGTTCCGGGGCTCCAAGGGCGTCCCCACCTTCGGCACCAAGGTCAGCAGCTACCCTCCGTGCCCGCGCCCCGACCTCGTCAAGGGCCTCCGCGCCCACACCGACGCGGGCGGCATCATCCTGCTCTTCCAGGACGACCGCGTCGGCGGGCTCCAGCTGCTCAAGGACGGCGAGTGGGTGGACGTGCCGCCCACGCGCCACTCCATCGTCGTCAACCTGGGCGACCAGCTGGAGGTGATCACCAGCGGCAGGTACAAGAGCGTGCTCCACCGCGTGGTCGCGCAGGCCGACGGCAACCGGATGTCCATCGCCTCCTTCTACAACCCGGCCAGCGACGCGGTCATCTTCCCGGCGCCGGCGCTGGCGGATCAGGCGGCCGGCGGGGCGTACCCCAGGTTCGTGTTCGAGGACTACATGAAGCTGTACGTGCGCCACAAGTTCGAGGACAAGGAGCCCAGGTTCGAGGCCTTCAAGTCCATGGAGAGCCAGAGCCCCAACCTCATCGCCACCGCTTGATTGACAACAACAACCACGGTACTCCCTTGCTCTGCTCTCCGTACGTGGCCCGAGTTAATGGTGGAGGACGATGGCACATAGGATGCTTGAGAGTTCGTACGTCTAGTACTGTTCGGTGCCGAATAAACGAGCCTGCTGGCTGTGTGCTACGCCTAGTTAGGATATGTGGTAGGAGTGTTTGTCATTTTCGCTGTGTTGTGCTGCTTCCGACCAGCATGAGAGCTGTACTGTTCTGTGCCTGTTCTTATTCCCAGGGGCATCGTATCGATTGTCTCTTTTAATATTTACGTGCTGCCTACTTGTGTGAGAGTACACAGCTCTTGATACTTGACAGGGTGTTGCCACCATCACGCCAACACGGCAGCATCGCGGCGAACTGAACTTTTACTTGCCGTTTTGGCGTGGGAGAAGAGACATGCCACCACATGTGATGTGTTATTCGAGAACATTGCCAATAGTTTGTGCGTCAGGTTTGCCCGGCCGCATAATGTAGTGCATACCGGTGCCGGAATTATTACTCTTCTTCCCAGAAGTGGTCACCTCTTTTCTCGCGCTAAGAAAGCCTAGTGCTGTACTTCCGTACCACTCAACACCAGTAGGGTTAGGAGTACTTAGAAGAGGGGTTTTCTCAAAAAGAAAAAAAAAACTTAGAAAGAGTGGGCATAGTGTATAAGGTATATTTGTTTTTTGATAAAATTTCAGAATGTAAGGTGCATTTCTTTCTAATTCCTCATAATTCTCTTTTTAGCCCTTCAGAAAAAGGGAAAGTATATCTCTCTTCTGATTGTCTGTATCTCTCCTTGTAGAAAAAGAAGAAAAGTATCTCTCTGTCGATTGCATGTATCTCATACTTTCCTCGACTAACTGATTTACTTGCCACTAACAAATAAATTTGCCAAGGGTAATTTTGTCCTAACATGTCTATAATTTCGTGCCTTGGTCACCGTGCCAAAAATAATACACCTTACATAAAGGAACGGAGGGAGTACTCTGCACTACCTTCATTTGATGTACTGTTCATAGTGCTTTCTCTCGCTGGACTTTGAGCATCTACAACCGCAATTTATAAATGTGCCCCCTCTATACTTCTCCGTGGACACCAACCGGTCACCCCTCGCTTCTTCATGTCCGCAATCGTCCCCCTCAAATCAATGCTACCCATGCAACATGGTCAACTTACGTGGATAGAACTTGAATATAGCAATAGGGCCAACAAGTTTCATCATCACATAGATACAACCGGACACAAAATGGTCATCATCACATAGGTACGGTAACCATAAACGATCGATAAACTACAACTTTTCAAACTTCAAGTATTTTTTGAAAATACATGAACAAATTTTGAAAACATAAACATTTTTAAAAATTTCAAGCATTTCAAAAAAATAGAAAAAAAAGAAAGAATGGTAAAAAAACTATGGTTCACAAACTTTCCAACAGGTTTCCAAAACCATTCGGTTCGCTCGCTTCACATCATTTTGTAATGGGCCCATCCCATCTATCTAGCGCTAGCAAGCGATCGCTGTACAAACGATTGCTATCGGTGATTTATAGTAATCGTAAGAATTGGTCCCCGTTTTCACGAGATCACTAATTAAGGTGTATCCTTGCAAATGTCACTCCATCTTTTCTCTAGTGTTGACAAGTGACGCTTCTCATGGAATCATAGCTGTGCCTTTTTCTTTTCAGAATGCACAACTGTGCTTCTCGTGGAAACACATGCTCTGTTTTTCCCTTTTCGTGAAGCACAATCGTGCTTCTTGCGAAAAGCACTGCTTCCACACAAAAAAAATCATTCCAAACCTAGCTAAATTAGGCAAAGAACAAAAACAAAAACATCTAAAACCGAAAACACGTATAGAAAAATAAAAACTAAAGTCCAAAGGAGCGCCCAACACGCGACACGCGCAACGGCTGTGTGCACCACTTGACACGCTTCCTGGATAAAAAGATGACCCTTGAGTAGCTCCCAAAGGGATAACCGTTATTTAGTTGCATCCTTGTTTTAAGCATCATCTTACTCTTGACGAGATCACCAATTAAAAAAAACATGAGGAAAATGTCCACCAACATGCCTGAAGCGCACTGCCCACAAATTTGAACAAGAACACGCCCGAGACTCATATGCGTGGTCACGCCTATGTCCCGCTTCAAGGGAGACCGTAGGACGTCTAGCGTATTATTTGAGTGATAGTAGGACGTCTAGCTGAAGGCAGCCATTCGATTGGGCCGGCCCAACGCGGACACGAGCCTTCAGCTCATTTTTTTCTTCTATTTGCTTTTAACATTTTTGCACTCTTTTTTTGTTTTATTTTTCATTTTCTTGTATTTTGAAATATTCTGAATATATCTATTATAAATTTACTTTACATGCAAAAGTAAAAAAAGTTCATCACGCATTTAAAAATGTTAATTGTGTAGAGAAGAACTATTTCTGATGTATATAGAAAATGTAAAATAAATGTACAGTGCGCTTTGAAAAAAAGTAGAAATAAATAAAAGTTTTCCATATTTTCATAAAATGTTAAACATGCTTTTAGAAAAATATTAAATGTGTAAAAAAATGTTTCCAATGTATAAGAAAAATGTACAACGTGTATAAAAATTAGACATAAAAAGCACTTTAAAAATGTAATCATGTATTTGGACAATGTTAAAATGTGTATACAAAAAAGTTTCTGATATGTACAAAAATGTAGAGTGTGTATGAAAAAAGTAAACATGCAAAAAAACGTTTAATAAAGAATAATCATGTTTTCCAAAAATGTTAAATGTGTATATAAGAAATGTCCTTGTGTATACAAAAATGTTGAATGTGCATAAAAAAGTAGACATAAAAATTATAAGTTAAAAAAAATCTTAATTACGTATGTGGGAAATGCTAAACTTGTATGTAAGAAATGTTCCTAGTGTATACAAAAAATCTAAAAATTGTATGGAAAAATAGACATTAAAAACATATGTTGGAAAGAATGTTAATTTTAAAAATATCTGCAGAACTTTAAAAATTATTTATTACAAGAAATAAATGTTCAGCCTGAATTTGAAAATATTGACAATGTATTCAAAATAGTGTTCATAATTTTTTTAAGTATGCATCATGTATTTGAGAAATGTAGAATGTATATCAAGAAATATTTCCCATGTACAAAAAAAATGTACACCATGCACTGACAATTAGATATGTTTTATGTAAAAGGAAAAATGGTGAAACGTGACAAAGAAACGTAAATAAAGAGAAGAAAAACATGAAAAAATAAGAATAAAAGAGGAAGAGATAAAAGAAGCTAGATAAAAACAGTGCCGAAAAGAAAACGGGAGAAAGCCAAGAAAATAATTTAAAAGGAAATGAAAAAATAAATCAGAGAAAACGAAAGGAAAAAAACAAAATGGATGAAAATAGATAAAAAATGAAGGAGACGGGTTAAAAGAATAAAACCAGGGAAAAAACAAAAAAAAATCATTGAGGAAATAGAGAAAACCGAAAGAAAAGGAAAAGGAAAAATGGCATAATTGGTTTGCTGCCAAAAATTGACATGGCAACATTTGGCACTGTGCCAAATATTGGCAACTACTTGATTGGCTATGAGTTGTTTTGCCTATCTCACGTAAAATTGCCAATAGTTGGCAAGTCTTGCTGTTTGGTAGCAAACCAATTATGCTAAAAAAAACGAAGCGAATGCATCGAACGTAGCGAGCTCATCGTGCGATCGAACGAATGAACCAGTATAGTTGTCGCGCATATAGGGCGTGTTTGGTTGCCTGCATGAGGCCCAATCAGGCCCGTGCGAGAAGAAAACGGTGTGTTTGGTTGGCTGCATACACTGTTGGGCCTGCATGGCACAATGTTTAAAGCACTCCTGGGCCTGGCTCCCTGGGAACGCTCGAATCGGCAGTTTCTCCACAGCCAGGCCCGAGCGGTGCACGTGGGCAGCGGCGGCTGAACGCGCAAGACCACGCTCGAGAAGCTGCGTTGCTTCCCGAAGCGCCGGCAGTTATTAGTCTCACCGCTCCCTCTCCCCACTCTCCCAACTCTCACCGGCGGCGGCAGATCGGAGGAGAGCAAGAAGACCATCGGACTCCATCACCGGCAAGTGGATCATCACCTGGCCCACGGCAATGGCGGTAAGCACTTTTTTGTTCGTCATGCACTACTTTTTCGCGTTTGATCCAGCGATAGATTCGATCCACGACGGAGAGGGGAATGGGGAATAGAGGTAGATAAGCATGGCAGCTCATACTAGTTCATATGAGTTCATACTAGTTCATGCAAGATCGGAATAGACTTAGATGCGGATGGAGTACAAGGGGGATTGTGGGATTGGGGGTACACAACAAACACTGGCTAACCGCGGCGGCCGTTGAGGCGTGCGGAGCGGCGGGTCGAGCGGCTGGCCTTCATCTTCTTCTCCATCGCCGTGTGCTACCTCTTGAGCTTGCGTTGGTCTTCCCTTGAAGAGGAAAGGGTGATGCAGCAAAGTAGCGTAAGTATTTCCCTCAGTTTTGAGAACCAAGGTATCAATCCAGTATGAGAAAACGCACAAGTCACCAAATACCTGCACAAACAATTAACAACTTGTACCCAACGCGATAAAGGGGTTGTCAATCCCTTCACGGTCACTTGCAAAAGTGAGATCTGATAGAGATAGATAAACGGTAAAGTAAATATTTTTGGTATTTTTGGTTTATAGATTGGAAAGTAAAGATTGCAAAATAGTAGATCGGAAACTAGCAAGATGTAAATGAGATTTAATAATATGAAAAAGAGACCCGGGGGCAATAGGTTTCACTAGTGGCTTCTCTCAAGATAGCAAATATTATGGTGGGTGAACAAATTACTGCCGAGCAATTGATAGAAAAGCACACAATTATGATGATATCTAAGGCAACGATCATGAGCATAGGCATCACGTCCGTGTCAAGTAGACCTACTCCTTCCTGCATCTACTACTATTACTCCACACATCGACCGCTATCCATCATGCATCTAGAGTATTAAGTTCATAAAGAACGGAGTAACGCATTAAGCAACATGACATGATGTAGAGGGATTAACTCAAGCAATATGATGAAAACCTAATATTGTTATCCTTGATGGCAACAATACAATACGTGCCTTGCTGCCCGTACTATCACTGGTAAAGGACACCGCAAGATTGAACCCAAAGCTACTTCTCCCATTGCAAGAAAGATCAATCTAGTAGGCCAAACTAAACCGATAATTCGAAGAGACTTGCAGAGATACCAAATCACGCATATAAGAATTCAGAGAAGAACCAAATAATATTCATAGGTAATCTTGATCGTAAATCCACAATTCATCGGATCTCGGCAAACACACCGCAAAAGAATATTACATCGAATAGATCTCCAAGAACATCGAGGAGAACATGGTATTGAGAATCAAAGAGAGAGAAGAAGCCAACTAGCTAATAGCTATGGACCCGAAGGTCTGTGGTAACTACTCACGCTTCATCAGATAGGTAATGGTGTTGATGTAGAAGCCCTCAGTGATCGAATCCCCCTCCGGCAGGACGCCGGAAAAGGTCCCTAGATGGGATCTCACGGGTACAGAAGGTTCTGGCGGTGGAAAAGTGGTTTCATGGCTCCCCTGGATGTTTTCAGGGTATAAGAGTATATATAGGCGAAGGAACTAGGTCAGGGGAGCCACGAGGGGGCCACAAGGGTGGGGGCGCGCCCTTCTGCCTCATGGCTTCCTTGTTGCATCTCCGACTTCATCTCCAAGTCTTCTAGTTTGCTTTCGGTCCAAGAAAGATCATCACGAAGGTTTCATTCCGTTTGGACTCCGTTTGGTATTCCTTTTCTGCAAAACTCTAAAATAGGCAAAAAAAATAGAAACTAGCACTGGCCCCTCGGTAAATAGGTTAGTCCCAAAAAATAATATAAAATAGCATATAAATGACCATTAAACATCCAAAACAGATAATATAATAGCATGGAACAATAAAAAATCATAGATAAGTTGGAGACGTATCAAGCATCCCCAAGCTTAATTCATGCTCGTCCTCGAGTAGGTAAATGATAAAAACAGAATTTTTGATGTGGAATGCTGCCTAAAATATTTATCCATGTAGTTTTCTTTATTGTGGCATGAATGTTCAGATCCGAAAGATTCAAGACAAAAGTTTAATATTGACATAAAAACAATAATACTTCAAGCATACTACTTCAAGCATACTAAAAAAGCAATCATGTCTTCTCAAAATAACATGGCTAAAGAAAGCTATCCCTACAAAATCATATAGTCTGGCTATGATCTATCTTCATCACACAAAATATTTAAATCATGCACAACCCGGTTTCAGCCAAGCAATTGTTTCATACTTTAGTATTTTCTAACATTTTCAATATTCACGCAATACATGAGCGTGTGCCATGGACATAGCACTATAGGTGGAATAGAATGGTGGTTGTGGAGAAGACAAAAAGGAGAAGATAGTCTCACATCAACTAGGAGTATCAACGGGTTATGGAGATGCCCATCAATAGATATCAATGTGAGTGAGTAGGGATTGCCATGCAACGGATGCACTAGAGTTATAAGTGTATGAAAGCTCAAAAAGAAACTAAGTTGGTGTGCATCCAATTTGCCTGCTCACGAAGACCTAGGGCACTTTGAGGAAGCCCATCATTGGAATATACAAGCCAAGTTCTATAATGAAAATCTCACTAGTATATGAAAGTGACAACATAGGAGACTCTCTATCATGAAGATCATGGTGCTACTTTGAAGCACAAGTGTGGAAAAATGATAGTAGCATTGCCCCTTCTCTCTTTTTCTCTCATTTTTTTATTTGGGCCTTTTCTTTATTTATGGCCTCTTTTTTTTTGTCCGGAGTCTCATCCCGACTTGTGGGGGAATCATAGTCTCCATCATCTTTCCTCACATGGGACAATGTTCTAATAATGAATATCATCACACTTTTATTTACTTACAACTCAAGAATTACAACTCAATACTTAGAACAAAATATGACTCTATGTGAATGCCTCCGGCGGTGTACCGGGATGTGCAATTACTCAAGAGTGACATGTATGAAAAAATTATGAATGGTGGCTTTTCCATAAATACAATGCCAACTACATGATCATGCAAAGAAATATGACAATGATGAAGCGTTTCATAATAAGCGGAACGGTGGAAAGTTGCATGGCAATATATCTCGGAATGGCTATGGAAATGCCATAATAGGTAGGTATTGTGGCTGTTTTGAGGATGGTAATGGTGGGTGTTATGGTACCGACGAGAGTTGTGCGGCACAAGAGAGGCTACCAATGGTGGAAGGGTGAGAGTGCGTATAATCCATGGACTCAACATTAGTCATAAAGAACTCACATACTTATTGCAAAAATCTACAAGTCATCAAAACAAAGTACTACACTCATGCTCCTAGGGGAAGGGTTGGTAGGAGTTAACCACCGCGCGATCCCGACCTCCACTCATAAGGAAGACAATAAATAAATAAATCATGCTCTAACTTCATCACATAATGGTTCACCATACGTGCATGATGCGGAAATCATAAACTTTAACAGAAGTATCTCTCAAATTCACAATTACTCCACTAGCATGGCTCTAATATCACCATCTTCATATCTCAAAATAATCATAAAGAATCAAACTTCTCATAGTATTCAATGCACTTTATATGAAAGTTTTTATTATATCCATCTTGGATGCCCATCATATTAGGACTAATTTTATACCCAAACCAAATTACCATGATGTTCTAAAAGACTCTCAAAATAATATAAGTGAAGCATGGGATTTTAACAATTTCTATAAAATAAAACCACCATCGTGCTCTAAAAAGATATAAGTGAAGCACTAGAGCAATATTGTCTAGCTCAAAAGATATAAGTGAAGCACATAGAGTATTCTAATAAATCACGATTCATGTGTGTCTCTCCCAAAAGGTGTCTACAGCAAGGATGATTGTGGTAAACTAAAAAACAAAGACTCAAATCATACAAGACGCTCCAAGCAAAACACATATCATGTGGTGAATAAAAATATAGCCTCAAGTAAAGTTACCGATAGACGAGGACGAAAGAGGGGATGCCTTCCGGGACATCCCCAAGCTTAGGATTTTGGTTGTCCTTGAATTTTACCTTGGGGTGGCTTGGGCATCCCCAAGCTTAGGCTCTTGCCACTTCTTATTCCATAGTCCATCAAATGCTTACCCAAAACTTGAAAACTTCACAACACAAAACTCAACAGAATATCTCATGAGCTCTGTTAGTATAAGAAAATAAATCACCACTTTAAGGTACTGTTGCAAACTCATTATTTATTTATATTGGTGTAATATATACTGTATTCCAACTTCTACATGGTTCATACCCCCCGATAGTACTCATATATTCATCAAAATAAGCAAACAACACGCGAAAAATAGAATCTGTCAAAAACAAAACATTCTGTAGTAATCTGTAACTCTAGAATACTTTGTAACTCCAAAAATTCTGAAATAAATTGGTGGACGTGAGTAATTTGTCTATTAATCTTCTGCAAAAAGAATCAACTTAAAAGCACTCCTCTATTAAAAATTACAACTAAGCTCGTGAGCTCAAAAGTTTCTGTTTTTCAGCAAGATCAAATTAACTCACCCAAGTGTTCCCAAAGGTTCTACTTGGCACAAACACTAATTAAAACTTAAAACACATCTAACCGGAGGTTAGATATATTATTTATTACTAAACAGGAGCAAAAAGTAAAGAACAAAATAAAATTGGGTTGCGTCCCAACAAGCGCTATCGTTTAACGCCCCTAGCTAGGCATAAAACACGAATAGATCTAGGTATTGCCATCTTTGGTATGCAATCCATAAGTGGCTCTCATAATAGATTCATAAGGCAATTTAATTTTATTCCTAGGAATGTGTTCCATGCCTTTCCTTAATGGAAATTGGAATCTAATGTTTCCTTCTTTAATATCAATAATTGCACCAATCGTTCTAAGGAAAGGTCTACCAAGAATAATAGGACATCTAGGATTGCAATCTATATCAAGAACAATGAAATCTACGGGCACACCATTACTATTTGCAACAATAAGAACATCATTAATCCTTCCCATAGGTTTCTTAATGGTGGAACCCACAAGATGCAAATTTAAAGAACAATCGTCAAATTCACGGAAACCTAGCACATCACATAAAGTTTTTGGAATCATGGAAACACTAGCACCCAAATCACACAAAGCATAGCATTAATAATCTTTAATCTTAATTTTAATAGTAGGTTCCCACTCATCACAAAGTTTTCTAGGGATAGAAACTTCTAGTTCAAGCTTTTCTTCAAAAGATTGCATCATAGCATCAACGATATGTTTAGTAAAAGCTTTGTTTTGATTATAAGCATGAGGGGAATTTAACACGGATTGCAACAAGGAAATACAATCTATTAAAGAACAATTATCATAATTAAATTCCTTGAAATCCAAAATAGTGGGTTCATTGCTACCTAAAGTTTTGACCTCTTCAATCCCACTTTTATCAATTTTTGCATCTAGATCTAAAAACTCCGAATCATTGGGACGCCTTTTAGCTAAAGTTGACTCATCTCTAGTCCCATCTTTATCAAGATTCATATTGGAAAACTAAGATTTAATAGGAGTCACATCAATCACTTTTAGATCTTCATCATTATTATTCAGAGTCTCTGGTTTAGCGACCATCTTATTAACCAAGGTGGCTTGTTTACCATAAATTTGGCCTACTAAATTTTCAAGATGAGCAAACTGAGATTCCAAACCATAAAATTCTTTAGACATGTCATCAAGCTCTTTATTCATATACTCCATGAAACTTTTTTGTTCTTTAAGCTCATTTCTGAAGAAATTATTATGCTCAAATTGCAGAGACATAAAGCTTCTAACATTGTTTTCAATCTCTTCCAACCTCCTAAGGTGAGGATCAATGCTTCTTGGCAGATTCATCAAAGCAAGCAGACACACCAACACACAAGCACACAAGAAGCAAGCGAAAAGAGACGAATGGAAGAGGGGCGAAGAAAAGGCAAAGGTTTTCGAAAATTGTTTTAGAAGTGGGAGAGAGGAAAACGAGAGGCGAATGGCGAATAATGTAATGCAAGGGAGAAGAGTTTATGATGGGTACTTGGTATGGCTTGACTTGGCGTAGATCTCCCCGGCAACGGCGCTAGAAATCTTTCTTGCTACCTGTTGAGCTTGCGTTGGTTTTCCCTTGAAGAGGAAAGGGTGATGCACCAAAGTAGCATAAGTATTTCCCTCTGTTTTGAGAACTAAGGTATCAATCCTGTAGGAGACAACGCACAAGTCACTGAATACTTGCACAAACAATCAACAACTTGCACCCAACGCGATAAAGGGGTTGTCAATCCCTTCATGGTCACTTGCAAAAGTGAGATCTGATAGAGATAGATAATCGGTAAAGTAAATATTTTTGGTATTTTTGGTTTATAGATTGGAAAGTAAAGATTGCAAAATAGTAGATCGGAAACTAGCAAGATGTAAACGAGATTCAATAATATGAAAAAGAGACCTGGGGGCCATAGGTTTCACTAGTGGCTTCTCTCAAGATAGCAAATATTACAGTGGGTGAACAAATTACTGCTGAGCAATTGATAGAAAAGCACATAATTATGATGATATCTAAGGCAATGATCATGAGCATAGGCATCACATCCGTGTCAAGTAGACCGACTCCTTCCTGCATCTACTACTATTACTCCACACATTAAGCAAGATGCCATGATGTAGAGGAATTAACTCAAGCAATATGATGAAAACCCATCTTGTTATCCTCGATGGCAACAATACAATATGTGCCTTGCTGCCCCTACTGTCAATGGGAAAGGACACCGCAAGATTGAACACAAAGCTAAGCACTTCTCCCATGGCTAGAAAGATCAATCTAATAGGCCAAACTAAACCAATAATTCGAAGAGACTTGCAAAGATATCAAATCATGCATATAAGAATTCAGAGAAGAACCAAGTAATATGCATAGATAATCTTGATCACAAATCCACAATTCATCGCATCTCGGCAAACACACCGCAAAAGAATATTACATCGAATAGATCTCGAAGAACATTGAGGAGAACATGGTATTGAGAATCAAAGAGAGAGAGAGAAGAAGCCAACTAGCTAATATCTATGGACCCAAAGGTCTATGGTAAACTACTCACGCTTCATCGGAGAGGTAATGGTGTTGATGTAGAAGCCCTCCATGATCGAAACCCCCTCTGGCAGGACGCCGGAAAAGGTCCCTAGATGGGATCTCACGGGTAAAGAAGGTTGCGGCGGTGGAAGAGTGGTTTCGTGGCTTCCCTGGATGTTTTCAGGGTATAAGAGTATATATTGGCAAAGGAACTAGGTTAGGGGAGCCATGAGGGGCCCACAAGGGTGGGGGGCATGCCCTACCCCCCTATGCGCCCCCTCCTACCTCGTGGCTTCCTTGTTGCATCTCCGACTTCATCTCCAGGTCTTCTGGTTTGCTTTCGGTCCAACAAAGATCATCGCAAAGGTTTCATTCTGTTTGCACTCCATTTGGTATTCCTTTTTGTAAGTGCATCTAGTGCCCCTTAGTGATTTTGGTGTATTGAAGACTTATAGGTTAAGGGACTAATATGTTTGTGAGTGTACACAGGCTCTATAAGTCGATGAAGAGTTTGATATTTACAATGATAGTCGACCCCTAAAAATGTATGTCTTCAGCTGAAGACTTTGGTTCTCCTGAAGATTTTGAAAGTGAAGAAATTGGTGTGACCTTGAAGACTTGGATATTCATGCGAGGATTATGAAGCGTGAAGACTTTTGTTTTCGTAGTTTCATTTTCTCTTTCTTGAGTAATAGGAAACACCGTACTGTTAAAGGGGGTCGTGGTAATACTAAGGAAACTGATTTCCAAGTGATGCTCATATCAAAATCCTACACCTACCCAATCCTTTCGAGTGAAGCCATTGGAAATCTTAGATCAGTTCAGTCAATTTCTTCAGTGACAGAGACGAAGATCTTCTAGTCTCTGAGGAATTTGTTCTGACTGAGGACTTAGGAATTCACCAGTGTGGATTGCCTACATAGTGAGGAACATGATAGCCCTGAGGAATCTGATATCTCAAATCCGACCGTTGTTGTGCTACGCGCCAGCTGTCCAAAATATCCTACCACCTAACGGTCATATCATTGAAGGGCATTTATGTCTTATCATGCCGGGCTGCTCCCTAGGCTATAAATAGCCGCCCCTACAACCACTAGTTGGTTGGCAGCTCCGAGAGAAATTGACACTTGTCATTGAGAGCATCCCATCCTCTGAGGACTTTGAGCGAAAATCATCAAGTGAGGAAAACCCAAAACCCAAACCCAAACACCTACAAACCCAAAGTGATTGAGCATCACTGAAGAGATTGTTCCTGTGTGGAACCAATGCTTGTTACCTTTGAGGACTGTGTATCCTCCAGGCGGTTAGGCGTCATGGTCTGAGCATCCAAGAGGAATTGTGGATCGCTGTGTGACCAAGTCTGTGAAGGTTTGGAAGTCACCTGTGAAGACTTACCACGAGTGTTGGGCGAGGTCTGTGTGACTTTAGCTCAAGGAGAATATGGTGAGGACTGCGTGTCCGGGACTGTGTGTCCTCGATTTTAAATACTCAGCCGCTCCAACTAGACGTACAACTGTCACAACAGTTGGAACTGGTCTACCAAATCATTGTCTTCACCAAGCCACTGGTTCTATTTCCTCAACCCTTTCATTTCCTCATTCATGTGTTGATGAACCTGATCATTACTGTATGAAGACTTTGATTGAAGACTTTCTCTATTTCCTCAATCCTATTTCTTCAGTCACATAGTCTTCAGCCTGCTTATCCTGTTATCACGCTTTTTGTACTCTGTGTTTGTTTTCATTTCATCATGATGACTATGCTACTGCTCTGTTATGCTTATACCTGAGTACTTATTCCGCTGCTAGTGTGTCGTTACTTAGGAATTTCTTCACCTAGAAATTCCTCAGTGACGAATTTGTAAAAATCTCCTATTCACCCCCTCTAGTTGATATAACGCACTTTGAATTGGTATTAGAGCAAGGTACTCCCTTGTTCTGTGTGATTTTGGTTTAACCACCTGGAGTTCTAGTTATGTCGACTGCAGGAATGAAGAAAGTGACATGCCCCATCTTTGACGGTCATGAGTATCCCAAGTGGAACTCCATGATGAAGAAGTGACTCATGGCGATGAACAATGAACTATGGACCGTCACTGAGATTGGTATTACCGATCTATGCAAGATGGCGGAGGTTGATGATATTCGCAAGTACACTCTACTTAACCTCACGACGAAGGATATCATTTGCTCCTGCTTGTCCCAAAATCAGTTCAGGAACATCATGCATCTCAACCATGCGAAGCTTATTTGGGACCGACTCTCTAAGGTCTGTGAAGGCCATTGAACTCGTCATGATCCTTGGTTTGAGGATTTCAAGGAATCTCTCAAGGAGATGACTTTCGCCACAGAATCATCATCCACTGCACCATGCCTTATGGCAAAGGGTGCCAAGGTAACTGAATGCTACCTTTCAAAATCTAGTGATGATGAACCGGTGATAAATTTTGACCCAACTACACTAAACTTGCTTCCCTTGCCACTAAACAACTAAGAGCTCTTGAAAAAGTTCCAAACATGCTTGATGAAAGCGATGATGCATTGGGTGAGGAATTGAATCGAACTAAGGCTTTGACTGATAGTCTTCAGAAACTTCAGTCTAAGTTTGACAACCTTCAAAATCATCATAACACTCTCTTAACTGATCATCAGAAGCATTCTTATGTATTTCTTCAAAGAAAGCAAGATCTTGAGAAGTTAAAAGTGAGTTATGAAGATCTTCAGAAGGAAAACGATTCATTGCTTGCTCAACAGATCAGTTCTGCTCAGGAAGAATTTATTCCACAATGGCTGAAATGCATTGAGCGTGAATCTGCTAATTCTTCACCTGAATGTTCAAATGCTTTTATTGCTACAAATTCTTCAACTGTCTCTGCGGTCACAAATTCCTCATCTGAGGATACCACAAGTATCACTGATGATAATGCAGGGTTGAAGGAATTGTATGTGACAGGCATATACAAAAGCCTCAAAGGGCATCAGACTTTGTGATGTGCTCAAAAAGCAGATCTTGAACAGGAACCCTAGGAAAGAGGGTATTGCCTTTGAGAGGAAACTCAATGCTGATGGGACCTACTAGAAACCTGAGCAGTACCCCAAAACCTCATGGGTTGCTACGACAGGACCTTCTGTAGATCCATGCACATTATCTGGCTTTATTTGAATCTTCATATTTGTGACGCCCGGGTAATCAAGCTACACTAACCCTGCGCTAATGATGCCACGCCACCTAGGTTACTGTTGGTAAACTCGTGTTAGTTCAAAACCGAAACAAATTCAAAATTTAATTAAAGGGAAAACAATAAAAGTTTTCAAACATTAAAATGAAAATGTCCAATATGTGCCAAATATTGCATAAATAATTATGGTGGAGAATCCACATTTTTATAAAGTATTTAATGGCACTGAAATAAATAAAACAGTAATAAAAACTAATAATTAAATGCCTTTACTAATTAGTAAATTATCAAACTAAATTAATTGGGGACTAGACATTTTGTGACGGTGGACTAAACTGAGATACTAAATTAGGTGCTATGTATATATTTTACAGAAACTAAAATAAAAGGTGACTAAAGTAAAACAGGGAAGAATAAATAAAAAGAAAAGAACCCCCCGGGCCACGGCCCAGCTGGCCACCGGGCCAACCAGGCCGGCCCAGCCTCGCCCCCACCCACTCCCCATAACCCACTCCCCGGTAAAACCCTAACCCCCGTCGCCCCACTCCCCCCCCACGTTCGCCTCCTCCCCGATCCAGATCGGGATCGGGGGAACGAACCCAGGACGCGCCCCAGCCACTTGTCACACGCCAGAACTCCACCGTCGCCGCCTCGTCCCGCCACTGCTTCACCGGAGCCACCCCGTCGCCGGAGCACCTCCTCGTCTTCTTCCCCATTGGATCGCCCGAGCCCGGAGCCGCTCGACCCTCCTGCGAACCATCGCCGGACGCCGTCGTCGCGGTCCTCTCCGTCAACGCGCCCTCGCCACCTTGCCGGACGACCTCGCCGGACGTCCCCGACGGCCTGCTTCCCCTGCGTCGACGTCGACCCCGTCCCTCTCCACAACGGCCTTCCTCGACCTCCATCGCGCCCGCTGCCCTAGTCCCTACTCCCCCTTGTGAGCCCCGACCTCTCCTCTATCCGCCTCGCTCGCTCACGCGCCATGCCGCGCCGTCAAGCTCAAGCGCGCGGCGCCTCGCGCCGCGCCCCGCCGCGCTCATGCGGCCACAGCTGCGGCCCGCTTCGCCCGTCGCGCCGCAAGCGCCAACTTCGCGCCGTCCGCGCCGGTCGCGTGACCGTGCCCGGCCCGCTTAGCGCGCCCCTGCGGTCGCTCTCCCTCCGCCTCTCTGCCGTTGGCCGCGCTTGGTGCCGCCCCGCTCCTGCAGCCCCCACCTCGCCGCCGCCGGGTCCACCCCCGCTGGTCATCGCTCCCGCTGGCTGTCGCCCACGCCGACCAAACGCCGCCACTCCCCGGTGGCCTCGCCTCGCCTTCCCGGTCGGGCTCGGCCCCACACGGGTGCGCCCGTAACCGCACTGCTGGCGCCCACACGCCCGCAATGGCCCTAGGCCACTGACCGAACGGGCCTAGCCCCAAAACAAAAATAAAAAAAGGATTAAAAGGATTAATTAATTAACTTAATTAACCACTGTTAGATAATCTAATTAGCTAACTAATCTAAATAATCTATTAGTTAGTTAATCAGCCTATGACATGCGGACCCCACACGTCGGTTTGACTAAGTCAACTGACCTGTTGATTGCTGACGTCATGCTGATGTCATGATGATGTCTGCATGCACTATTCTGGATAATGTTGATTTAAAATAATTAAATAAATTCTTAAAATGATTAAATCTTTTAAAATTAATATAAAATAAATTGTAGCTCGGATGGAAAAACTTTCTACATGAAAGTTGCTTAGAACGACGAGACGGATCCGGATACGCAGCCCGTTCATCCGCCACGCGTCCCTAGCATAGTGAACCTGGAACATTTCACCTCCGGTTCATCTGTTCGAAAACACGGAACACCGGGGATACTTCCCCGGATGTTTCCCCCCTTCACCGGTATCACCTCATACCGTGTTAGAACACGTCTAGCTCTGCTTCTTGTCCTGTTATGCACTTGCTTGCTATGTATTTACTGTTTCTCCCCCCTCTTCTCTCCGGTAGACCCCGTGACGATGCTGATGCCCCTGTGGTCGACTACGTCACCGACGACCCCTCCTTCTTGTCTGAGCAACCAGGCAAGCCCCCCCTTTGATCACCAGATATCGCCTATTCTTCTTTATACTGCTTGCATTAGAGTAGTGTAGCATGTTCTTGTTTGATTACTCCTATTACATTGCATAGCTTTGTCATTCTTGCTACAATCATTGATTCCTTACCCGCAATCCTAAATGCTTAGTATAGGATGCTAGTTTATCATCATTGGCCCTACATTCTTGTCGATCGCCTTGCTATACTATTGGGCGTGATCACTCGGGAGGTGATCACGGTATATACTATACATACATACATACTATACAGATGATGACTAAAGTCGAATCATTTCGATGAGTACCCGCAAGTGATTACGATGAGGGGGCTGAAAGGACAGTGGCTCCATCCGGTAGAGGTGGGCACAGGTTCCCGACGGCCCCGATTTGTTACTTTGTGGCGGGCGGCAGGCAGTTGAGACCACCAAGGAGGCAGTGGGCTGGCCTGTTCGGCGTTCGCGGATACTTAACACGCTTAACGAGATCTTAGTATTTGATCCGAGTCCGGCCATTTGGTCTATACGCACTAACCATCTACGTGGGAGTAGTTATGGGTATCCCGACGTCGTGGTATCGGCCAAGGCTTCTTGGCGTCGATGTGGGCGGCGCTACGGGTTGGACTGCGTTAACGCAACTTCCTTTGTAATGGAGGTTGCTAGGTCGCTCACCGACCCGCGTCGCATAGCGTGCGGTGTGCAATGGGCGATGGGCCCGACCCTGCGTGCATAGGATTTAGACAGGCGTGTTGACCTCTCTGTTGTGCCTAGGTGGGGCTGCGGCGTGTTGATCTTCCGAGGCGGGCATGACCGGAAAGTGTGTCCGGCCAAATGGGATCGGCGTGTTGGGTTATGTGGTGCACCCTGCAGGAAGTTAATCTATTGAATAGCCGTGTCCCTCGGTAAAGGGCGACCGGAGTTGTACCTTGACCTTATGACAACTAGAACTGGATACTTAATAAAACACACCCTTCCAAGTGCGAGATACAACCCGTGATCGCTCTCTAACAGGCGACGAGGAGAGGATTGCGGGTAGGATTATGCTATGAGATGCTACTTGGAGATGCTACTTGGCGATGCTACTTGGAGGACTTGATCTACTCTCTTCTACATCTTTGCAAGGAGGGAGGCTGCCGAAGCATAGTCTTCGACGGATTAGCTATCCCCTCTTATTACGGCATTCTGCGATTCACCCACCGATATGGCCCTTTGCACATATACCCATGCATATGTAGTGTAGATCCTTGCTTGCGAGTACTTTGGATGAGTACTCACGGTTGCTTTCTCCCCCTTTCCTTTCTTTACGGTTGTCGCAACCAGATCTTTGGAGCTCGAGGCGGACGCCATCGTCGGCGGCGACTACTACTACTGGAGGTGCCTACTACTACGTGCGAGTCTTGTGACGACGACGACTGTGAGTAGTTTAGGAGGATCGAGCGCGGAGGCTGCGCCTCTTCGATCTGATCCCGCTTTGTGCTAGCCTTCTTAAGGCAAACTTGTTTAACTTATGTCTCGTACTCAGATATTGTTGCTTCCGCGACTCGTCTATGATCAAGCACTTGTATTCGAGCCCTCGAGGCCCCGGCTTGTATTATGATGCTTGTATGACTTATTTATGTTTTAGAGTTGTGTTGTGATATCTTCCGTGAGTCCACGATCTTGATCGTACACATTTGCGTCAGAGATTAGTGTCTGAATGAATCAGAGGCGTCTGAAGTTGGTATCGAGCCATTTGCTGTAGGAATCCCCCTTCCACACTCCTTGGCCGAAGTCGGGTCTAGACATTGCAAAACTTTTACTAACATGGCTGTGTGGCCCATGGGCCCACGTCGCCATTGGGTGGTATTAGGATCTTTTACTCCTTGACCTTTACTCTGGGACTCTGATCTCTCTTCTATTCGGGTTAAATGAATTTTGCTAAATCTAACATTAGGATCTCGTTATCACTTTCACCCGGAGAGCCCTTATTACTAAGGATCGTCTGCGCACATGAAGACCACGAAGATACTCACCGCGTTAACCCGAGAACTTGTCTTCATCGCGTTTGCAATTCCCCTTCCACCGTCAACCCTTATGGATAACTACTTGCGGTTGTTATTCTTACATTCATCGATTAGTCTTTTTATTACAAGATACCCGAAATACTCGTCATTGTTTCGATAATCCTTTGAGCTTATTGCCTTGCTGTTCTTTGTCACTGAATACCCCTACGGATAATTCTCGCACTTATCGAGTATCCGCTTATCCCGATTGTTCATATGCTTTTCAAATTACTTGGAAATACTACCCGATCTTCCGAGTATCCTCTTCAAAACTATTGCTCGGCAAATACTTGTGCCTTGCAATATGGATGCTTTCCATATGTGTAGCAATATTCATTAGTATCCTTTGACACGATCATTTTGATCCTATCGATTCAACATGTGTGTGAAAGCACGCAATCATCAGTTGATCCTTTTAAATTATCTTTCCGGCTCAGACATCATTTTTGAACATGAGCTGGTACTCGACCAATCAAGTTGTCGTCGATTGTACCCCCAAGTCTATCCAACTTATCCATCCTTGATCAGAGCGTCTGCTTCTGATCCCTTGTTTTGGAAATCATAATTCCTTTGTTATCTAAGCATCGAATGTTCAGATGTTCTATAATATGATGCCCATGCATTCTTCTTCCTCTGGTTGAGTATCGATGCTCACATCAGATCCCTTGTGGACCATCGGTTCCTTTGTTGGATTCTATCCGACAGTGTCCTTCATATTGAATAACCTTGAGAACCTTTCCATGGGTATATAATGCCTTTGGTAAATTGTATCATCTGCTTTTGAACTTGCTCTACTATCGAGTTTGTGTTAATTACTCCTAAAGTTTGTGGTATATGTTCTAAGAAGCCCCGATGGCTTGAACCTATGCCTTCCTTAATATGTGTGAACTCGAAAGTTTTCACGAGCCATACTCTTCTGATGTTTCGCCGGATAAAATTCCAACACTACAGTTTTATCAAAGCGAGAGGTGAATGAAATGATATGCATTAAAGAAGTGGGAGTCGACCTTGAACTTTGTGTTCATGCCCATGAAAATGATGTAGACCGTCTCGAAAGCTTCTTGCAAAATGATTATCTAGCTGATATAATATCATCTCGTATCTGTGAGTTGATCCTATGCAATCGTGGTTCCGACCATATTTTCTCTTTGATCCCATTTCTCGGACAAGTTAAAGCACTTGTCTTTTATTGATCGATACATCTCCGCAACCTCTATTTTTGATCTTCCTTGAGTATTAACCTCTGGTATCTCGAGAACTGTGTTGCTTCCTGCGAGTCTTCATCTAGTATTGCTTCTCACCGATCTTGGACCCCCAGGTTCTGAGTTATTAGTCACTCGAGAACACCGATAAGTGAATCGATTCGGCACTTCGATTCAATAACTCTAAGTAATTCTTGTTGCTTACGAATTTAATAATCCTTCAAGTCATTCCTAGCCTTATCGGCTATATCGATTATCGTCGCGGACTTTTAACTGTGCTACCTGGTCCTTTCGAAGCACAAATTTTGATGATGAGCTAAGCTTACGTCGATTTTCCTCATCATATCATTTCGCCTTGAACAACAAGCTTGATTTCAAGTTTGTGTCGTACCCATGTTTCCAATGACCTTTTGCTTCATAATTCCTTTAACTTGATGTCGTCGCTGATTGATTACATCTTCATGAAATCTCTCGACAAATTTGTCGTGATCATCATCAACATCTTGACTCCGTCCAGGATATCAATCGAATTCATGATGAGAAATATCATCCTTGCCCTTGATGATTGGTGTTATCATCGGCCACTTTATTGACTTCCGTTCAACACAAACTTGTTCATGTTTTGTGTTAATCCTTGAGATCCTTGCTATCCAACAATTGTTCTTCTTTACCTTGGTTTATTATCATCTTTTATACCAAGGATGTTGTGAGGATTGCTCCACCTCTTAAGAATTCTTGATATAGTAGTACATCTCGCCATCTCCGTTCATTCCTTGGTCCCCATGTTATTTCTAACCGGAAAACCGACAATCGAACTATGATGTGCGACTCCCAAACTTCTAGCAACCCTATTGCTCTGAAGTTAATGGTCGATATTTCATTCTTAGACCATTGGTTATCGAACCACCATTCTAACATGGATCATGCTACTTAAGCCCATATTTCGGGCGCACCTTTCAACCAATGTTTAATTGTGTATGTTTTCCTCAAACATGCTTCATTATATCATTTGATTTGACAAATGCTATCTCCTTATCCACATAGTTGAGGAGATGCATCTTTTTGGATGCCTCGTTGAATTATCGCTGAGTCCATCAGCCACCCTTGCTTTAATGATGAACTTTTGTTTCGGAATTCACTTCCATAGTTCATTTCCCGAGAATCTTGCAATGTCATTTCGTCTATTTGTGTTGCACCTTTTCTTCTCGGACATCCTGAGTCTGAGGTATCGTGACACCAATCGGATCTGAATCTCGGTCAGATATGATGGTTGGGACAACTTTCCAGGAGTTATGATGATGGTTCTTAGATGACCCGGTAAGATGTTGTCATGCCTAGCACACCTGACCAGAGGACCTAGTGTTATAGTTTCCTTTTTAACAAGGTTAATCATTTTTCCATGAGGAAATTGAATGCCTTGTTTAATAAGTTTATCCTGATGGATCCTTTGTGTATCCAAAGTCTGACCTTTGCTTAAAGACCATGTCAATGCTATCTCGAAGCATGTCTGTGGTACTCCGATTTTCAACAAGAACATTTGAAGCCCAATGTTAAATGTTTCTTGCTCAATTATCCAAACACCGTTGTATGGGTATTGTCATCAAATCCTCTCCCCTTACCTAAATGGTTTCTACTTACTATCCTGTCGTGGATATCTTGCTCTATTGTCCTTGGGAAGGATATACCCTTGAACAATGTGTTTAAACACATTTTCCTTTCCATTGTTCTGTTTAATCTGATAATCGTATTTTCCTTTCCATTCTTTTGCTTAACCTTTCACGAATCGACTTGGTGAGCGAGATAATTCCTCGCTTAGATAAGCACCTTGTTGTACCACTCGCTTGTAAGACCTCATTACTATTGTTGATGACATCTCGAAACCACCGATGGGTGATAGCTTGCCAATTGGTTTGCCTCGTTCAACGAAAGGAAAATGGTTCTCTTCGTCCCTCGCCCTTGGTATCGATGTTGTTGCCGACATAAGCGATAGGCTACCCTCGACCGCCTTACTATCGTGATCGTGCAAGATGTCGGCCCCTTCCTACTTTGAACCACATGGTGGGCCCATAACCCACAGTTCCACAGATCGAAACTGACTCTCCTGCACCCCTATTCCCAAGGTTGTTCCTCGCGTGTGGCCTCGTATGTAATTCACGAGCCATCTTCCGAGGATCATCATATCTGTTACGAGGACACAATACTTATTCCCGATTGCTTTGAGCCCTTTCACGCCTGTTTTGTGCATCAAGCGGTTGCTGCTGCGCTCAAACTTCCCATGAAACCTCATTACTTTGCTCTCAATATTTTCTTAAGTTTCAATTTGAGAGTTACGTTCTGCCACCTTCCCCGATGATATCGACCAGATAGTCAACCTTGTAGAGGTTCGTTCTCCCGGAATACCCCCCTTATTCTTTCGTAAGTACGATGGAGATCCCAAAGAAAGGATGACGACTTGATCATGGTGACTTGAAGCAGAGAAATGAAGACATAAACGAAAGGGATCAACCTCCTCGAAAGAGCAGCCAAGACCGAGAAGACTCGTTAGGTTTTTCGCTACCAGCACCTCCCCCCCCTTACTCCACTGCTTAAATCTCGGGACGAGATTTCTTATAGTGGAGGAGAATTGTGACGCCCGGGTAATCAAGATACAGTAACCCTGCGCTAATGATGCCACGTCACCTAGTTTACTGTTGGTAAACTCGTGTTAGTTCAAAACCGAAACAAATTCAAAATTTAATTAAAGGGAAAACAATAAAAGTTTTCAAACATTAAAATAAAAATGTCCAATATGTGCCAAATATTGCATAAATAATTATGGTGGAGAATCCACATTTTTATAAAGTATTTAATGGCACTGAAATAAATAAAACAGTAATAAAAACTAATAATTAAATGCCTTTACTAATTAGTAACTTATCAAACTAAATTAATTGGGGACTAGACATTTTGTGACGGTGGACTAAACTGAGATACTAAATTAGGTGCTATGTATATATTTTACAGAAACTAAAATAAAAGGTGACTAAAGTAAAACAGGGAAGAATAAATAAAAAGAAAAGAACCCCCCCGGGCCACGGCCCAGCTGGCCACCGGGCCAACCAGGACGGCCCAGCCTCGCCCCCACCCACTCCCCATAACCCACTCCCCGGTCAAACCCTAACCCCCGTCGCCCCACTCCCCCCCCCACGTTCGCCTCCTCCCCGATCCAGATCGAGATCGGGCGAACGAACCCAGGACGCGCCCCAGCCACTTGTCACACGCCGGAACTCCACCGTCGCTGCCTCATCCCGCCACTGCTTCACCGGAGCCACCCCGTCGCCGGAGCACCTCCTCGTCTTCTTCCCCGTTGGATCGCCCGAGCCCGGAGCCGCTCGACCCTCCTGCGAACCATCGCCGGACGCCGTCGTCGCGGTCCTCTCCGTCAACGCGCCCTCGCCACCTTGCCGGACGACCTCGCCGGACGTCCCCGACGGCCTGCTTCCCCTGCGTCGACGTCGACCCCGTCCCCCTCCACAACGGCCTTCCTCGACCTCCATCGCGCCCGCTGCCCTAGTCCCTACTCCCCCTTGTGAGCCCCGACCTCTCCTCTCTCCCCCTCGCTCGCTCACCGCGCCATGCCCGCGCCGTCCGCGCTCCGGCACGCCGGCGCCTCGCCAGCGCCCTTACGCTGCCGCACCACAGCCCAGCCCCCGCTCGCCCACATCCAGCGCCAGCGTGGCTCGCCGTCCGCGCCCGGCGTGACCGCGCCCGGCCCGCTTAGCCGCCCTGCGGTCGCTCTCCCTCCGCCTCTCTGCCGTTGGCGCGCTTGGTGCCGCCCGCTCCTGCAGCCCCACCGCGCCGCCGGGTCCACCCCGCTGGTCATCGCTCCCGGCTGGCTGCCGCCACGCCGACCAAACGCCGCCACTCCCGGTGGCCTTGCCTCGCCTTCTCGGTCGGGCTCGGCCCCGCACGGGTGCGCCCGTAATCGCACTGCTGGCGCCCACACGCCCGCAATGGCCCTAGGCCACTGTAGAACGGGCCTAGCCCCAAAACAAAAATAAAAAAAGGATTAAAAGGATTAATTAATTAACTTAATTAACCAGTGTTAGATAATCTAATTAGCTAACTAATCTAAATAATCTATTAGTTAGTTAATCAGCCTATGACATGCGGACCCCACACGTCGGTTTGACTAAGTCAACTGACCTGTTGATTGCTGACGTCATGCTGATGTCATGATGATGTCAGCATGCACTATTCTGGATAATGTTGATTTAAAATAATTAAATAAATTCTAAAAATGATTAAATCTTTTAAAATTAATATAAAATAAAGCGTAGCTTCGGATGGAAAAACTTTGTACATGAAAGTTGCTTAGAACGACGAGGCGGATCCGGATCACGCAGCCCGTTCATCCGCCACGCGTCCCTAGCATAGTGAACTGGAACATTTCACTTCCGTTCATCTGTTGAAAACACGGAACACCGGGATACTTCCCGGATGTTTCCCCTCACCCAGGTATCACCTCATACCGTGTTAGAACACGTCTAGCTCGCTTGTTGTCTGTTATGCACTTGCTTGCTATGTATTAACTGTTTCTCCCCCTCTTCTCTCCGGTAGACCCGTGGCGATCTTTGATGCCCTGTGGTCGACTCGTCACCGACGACCCCTTCTTCTTGTCTCGAGCAACCAGCAAGCCCCCTTGATCACCAGATATCGCCTATTGTTCTCTATCTTGCTTGCATTAGAGTAGTGTAGCATATTCTTGTTTGATTACTCCTATTACATTGCATAGCCTTTGTCATTGTTGCTACAATCATTGATACCTTACCCGCAATCCTAAATGCTTAGTATAGGATGCTAGTTTATCATCATTGGCCCTACATTCTTGTCGATGCGCCTTGCTATACTATTGGGCCGTGATCACTCGGGAGGTGATCACGGGTATATACTATACATACATACATACTATACAGATGATGACTAAAGTCGGGTCATTTCGATGAGTACCCGCAAGTGATTACGATGAGGGGCCGAAAGGACGGTGGCTCCATCCCGGTAGAGGTGGGCTGGGTTCGATGGCCCCATTGTTACTTTGTGGCGGAGCGGCAGGCGAGTTGAGACCACCTAGGAGGCAGTGGGCTGGCCTGTTCAGCGTTCATGGATACTTAACACGCTTAACGAGATCTTGGTATTTGATCGAGTCCGGCCATTTGGTCTATCGCACTAACCATCTATGTGGGAGTAGTTATGGGTATCCCGACGTCGTGGTATCACCGAAGGCTTCTTGGCGTCGGCGACGGACGGCGCGCGCTTGCGGTTGGATCGCGTTAACGCAACTTCCTTTGTAATGGAGGTTGCTAGGTCGCTCACCGTCACAGCGCAACGCGTGCGGTGTGCAATGGGCCATGGGCCTGACCCTGCACGCATAGGATTTAGACCGGCGTGTTGACCTCTCTGTTGTGCCTAGGTGGGGCTGCGGCGTATTGATCTTCGAGGCGGGCATGACCGGAAAGTGTGTCCGCCAAATGGGATCGGCGTGTTGGGTTATGTGGTGCACCCTGCAGGAAGTTAATCTATTGAATAGCCGTGTCCCTCGGTAAAGGGCGACCGGAGTTGTACCTTGACCTTATGACAACTAGAATGGATACTTAATAAAACACACCCTTCCAAGTGCGGATACAACCGGTGATTGCTCTCTAACAGGCGGCGAGGAGAGGATTGCGGGTAGGATTATGCTATGAGATGCTACTTGGAGATGCTACTTGGCGATGCTACTTGGAGGACTTGACCTACTCTCTTCTACATGTCAGCAAGACGGAGGCTGCGAGCGTAGTCTTCGACGTGATTAGCTATCCCCTCTTATTACGGCATTCTGCAGCTCGGTCCACCGATATGGCCCTTTACACATATACCCATGCATATGTAGTGTAGATCCTTGCTTGCAGTACTTTGGATGAGTACTCACGGTTGCTTTCTCCCCTTTTTCCCCCTTTCCTTTCTTTACGGTTGTCGCAACCAGATCTTGGAGCCAGAGCCGGACGCCATCGTCGATTTATGACTACTACTGGAGGTGCCTACTACTACGTAAAGGCTGCTTGGCGACGACCGGGAGTAGTTTAGGAGGATCGAGCAAAGAGGCTGCGCCTCTTCGATCTGTATCCCGCTTTGTGCTAGCCTTCTTAAGGCAAACTTGTTTAACTTATGTCCGTACTCAGATATTGTTGCTTCCACGACTTCGTCTATGATCAAGCACTTGTATTCGAGCCCTCGAGGCACCTGGCTTGTATTATGATGCTTGTATGACTTATTTATGTTTTAGAGTTGTGTTGTGATATCTTCCCGTGAGTCCCTGATCTTGATCGTACACATTTGCGTGCATGATTAGTGTACGATTGAATCGGGGGCGTCACAATATTCCTCTGATGAGTCATTTGACTCCAACTATAAATTGTTCAAAAATCAGAATGGTGAAGTATTTGCTCGATATGTTGGAACTAACTAGAGGAACGGTCCCCCTATGAAGAAAATCTGGGTTCCCAAAAGGTGCCTTGAAAATCTTCAGGTGAATGTCATCATGACTCCACCTACGAAGAATAGGAACCCGGATCAAATTCTTCATATGGATCAAAATCTTCATATGGATCCAAGTCCTCATATGGACCAAATTCTTCATCTGGATCAAATTCCTCACGTGGAACATAATCCTCATATGAGCATCATCGTGGTAACCCTTCTATTTCGCAGGGAAAGCCTAAAGGCTATGAATATGTGCATTATTCTTCAAACCATTATGTTCATAAGTCCTCGAAGAATTTCTCTGCTTATTCATATGCTTATCCTAAGCACTGTTCTGTAAAACGAAGTGCACTGGCTTCAATGCCATCTTTTTCTTATGGAGCTTGCAGAATGATGAACTCTTTGCCACCCCTCCAGATGTGGGTGGTGAAGAAAAAGAACTAATCTCTTATGCGGGTCAGTCTCCGCATCTAACTTAATCGTCTGAAGAATTTGCTGGAGACATGAATATGCTTGAATGGACGCAAGCTAATCATGTAGAAATGAATCACCCATTTCTCACGTCCTCATACTGCTATATCTATTACTGTTGATGAAATTGATATCATATTCTTAACTAATGAAGTATATGGGTTTGTAAGTTGCACCAATTCATCTGCAGGATGAACAACCCAAAGCTACTGAGTGGGTCCTTGATAGTGGATGTACAAATCACATGACCGGTGACAGGAACTTATTGATGGACATTGATTTACCTCCATCCCATCTGAAGCATATCACCTACACTGACAAAGGCAAAAGCAAGGTGTTGGGTCTAGGTAGGGTTGCAATCTCAAAGGATAGACACATGGACAAAGTCATGCTTGTCGACTCCTTAGGATTCAACCTCATGTCTGTCTCAATGCTTGTGATCTTGATATGGTTGTCGTCTTTGGCAAATATCATTGCATTGTGCTTATGGAATATGACAAATCAAAAGTCTTCGAAGGCTTTAGGAAAGGAGATTTGTATATTGTCAATTTCTCTGCAGGACCACAGCCTGCCACTACTAGCAAAAGCTTCAGAAGGCTGGTTATGGCATCAACGACTTGGTCATGCTGGGATGAGGAACTTGCCTACTCTCGCGAAGAAGAAGAATGCCATTGGCATCGAGGGTGTCAAATTCCTCAAAGATTGTCTTTGTGGAGGTTGTGAGGATGGAAAGATCACCAGAGCCAAGCATCCCTCAAAGACTATCATGACCACTTCTCGTCCCTTTGAATTACTTCATATGGATCTCTTTGGCCCTACTCATTATGACACGTTCACTAGTTCTGCATCATTATATAGCTTTGTCATTGTTGATGATTATTCTCGTTATACCTGGGTGCATATCATCACTTACAAAAATGAAGTGCAGGAAGTCTTCAAACGATTTTCCTGAAGAGCATCTACGAACTTCTGTGTGAAGATAAAGCATATCAGGAGTGACAATGGAACTGAGTTCAAGAACACTGGTCTCGATGAATATCTTGATATACTTGGTATTACTCACGAGTTATCTTCTCCCTATACTCCTCAGTAGAATGGCGTCGTGCGACGCAAGAACAAAACTCTTGTTGAGATGGCTCTCACTATGCTTGATGAATACAAGACATCACAACGTTTTTGGCCAGAAGCTATTGATATTACATGCCACATCATCAACAGAGTATATCTTCACAAATTCTTCAAAGATACCTCATATGAACTCCTCACTGACAAGAAACCCAATGTAAGTTATTTCAAAGTCTTCGGTGCTAAATGCTGGATTAGAGATCCTCACCATCACACTAAATTTGCACCGAAAGCACATGAGGGTTTTATTCTTGGTTACGGAAAGGACTCGCACACCTACAGAGTCTTCAACACCAATCATCACAAGATTGTTGAAACTGTAGATGTGCGGTTTGATGATGGCTCGCAAAGAGAGCACCTACCTCCTGTGCTAGATGAAGTGTCACCTGAGGAATCCATCAAGCTCAAGGCTACTGAGGATGTCATCCCTATCGAAGAATCTGCTGAAGAAGTCATTCCGGATCATGAAGACACTCATGCTGGTGCTACTGAAGAAAATGGCCCTGAAGAAATTGTTGGGCCTAAGCAAAGTCGTCAACCGGCTTATCCTTTGCAAACGAAGTGCAGATTGAGAAAATCATCAGTGACATCAACGCACCAGGTCCTCTCATGCGCTCAAAAGCTTCACACTTGTCTAACTTTTGTGGGCATTTTGCGTTTGTCTCTATCACACAGCCCACTAAAGTTGATGGAGCATTCATGGAATCTTAGTGGATTCAATCCATGCAAGATGAATTGCATCAATTCGAGATCAACAATGTGTGGGAGCTTGTCAAGCAACTAGACCCACACAAGCACAACATCATCGGTACCAAATGGATCTACCGCAACAAACAAGATGAAAATGGCCTTGTGGTGAGGAATAAAGCTCGTCTTGTAGCTCAAGGCTACACACAGGTTGAAGGAATTGATTTTGATGGAACTTTTGCACCTGTTGCTAGACTTGAAGCTATTTGCATATTGCTTGCTTATGCTAACCATCATAATATCATCTTACATCAAATGGATGTGAAAAGTGCATTGCTCAATGGTAAGCTTGAGGAAGAAGTATATGTTGCTCAACCACCAGGTTTTGAGGATCCAAAATTTCCAGATCACGTCTACAGACTAACCAAGGCCCTCTATGGCCTCAGACAAGCACCTCGGGTGTGGTATGATACATTGAAGGAATTCCTCATTAAGAAAGGCTTCAAACCCGGTTCACTTGACCCAACCCTTTTCACCAAAGCATATGATGATGAATTATTCGTGTGTCAAAATTATGTTGATGATATTATCTTTGGTTGTACTAACCAATGTTACAGTGACAAATTTGCCTATATGATGAGTGAGGAATATCAAATGTCTATGATGGGAGAATTGAAATTCTTCTTAGGTCTTCAAATTCGTCAACAACACAATGGCATATTCATATCCTTGGAGAAATACCTCAAGGATATGTTGAGGAAATTCGGCATGCAAGATTGCAAAGACGTCAAAATACCTATGCCCACATGCACCAATGAAAATGGTAAAGACTTCGATAAAAAGGTATATTGCTCCATGATTGGTTCTTTATTGTACATGTGCTTCTAGGCCGGATATTATGCTTAGTGTTTGCATGTGTGCCCGATTTCAAGCTACACCGAAGGAATCACACCATAAAGCTATGAAGCATATTCTTCGATATCTAGCTCACACTCCAACACTTGGATTATGGTATCCCAAGGGCTCTTCCTTTGATCTCATTGGATATTCTGACTCTGACTATGCTGGTGATCGGGTAAACCGTAAGTCAACATCAGGCACATGTCATTTCCTCGGACGATCCTTGGTATGTTGGTCCTCGAAGAAGCAGAACTGTGTATCACTCTCTACTGGTGAAGCTGAGTACATTGCTGCTGGATCTTGTTGTGCTCAATTGCTATGGATGAAGCAAACCCTCAAGGACTATGACATCAATGTGAAGAATGTGCCACTCTACTGTGACAATGACAGTGCTGTCAAGATTGCTCACAACCCAGTTCAGCACTCGAAGACAAAGCACATCCAGATTCGTCATCATTTTCTTCATGACCATGTGTTGAAGGGCGACATCTCCATCGATCACGCAAATACTGAAGATCAGTTGGCCGATATCTTCACAAAGCCCTTGGACGAGAAGAGATTTAGCAAGTTGCGGTGTGAGCTAAATATCTTAGAATCTTCGAATATTCTTTGAAAAGGACACACATCCTAACACTGATGCAAATTTGATGACTTAGACGTGCAACACACGAAGTAACGTTTCTCTTCAATTAATGAAGACTAACCCTCTAACTGTGAAGAAATTAATGGAGAATTTGATTCTCAGAACCCTACGATAATTGTACGCGGTGTCTGAAATCATCATTCTTATACGGTGGGTTACGCCACCAACCAAAGTTGAAAATTTTCAATTTGAGTTTTTCTTCATTTTTGAAATTCCTCAATTGTTCAATTTCTTCAACTTTGCATTGTCTTCACCCTTTCCATCGTTGTTCTTCATTGACTATATATATATATATACTTGATTTTTATGTCCTCAACAACATTCACTTATTGCTAATTCTTCAAGTTGCCTTTTCTGCTAAGTGAATGTGATCAGACCCATTCCCCCTCTATGCTAAACTCAACCCAGTCTGTTCACAAATTCTTCATGTGCGTTCTATTTGAAACCCGTTCAAAATCTTCACTGTCTCCTTGTCAGCTGAAGAATTTGCAAACGAAACATTAAAATTTTCCTATCTGAATTTTCGGCTTTTGCCGCTCAAACCGTTCCACATCCCACGATAGAATTTATCTATTCACCCACGATCTCACACGATCTCCACCACGCTGTACGTGGATGACACATGTCGCTAGGATGAGAAGGGTCAGGGGCATGTTCGTCCATTTCCCTCAGGCGAGCGGTTTTTTACCTCCGCTATAAATACCCCTCACCCTCCTCAGACTGCATTTACCCCGCTCGAACTCACTCCCCTTGCTCGAGCTCTCAAGCCCTAGCGTCGCGCTACTTTCATCGTCGCTGGTGAGGAAGAGCTTCACTGCCTTGACCTCGTCACCGTCGTACTCACATCGGCCGCAGATATCTTCACTCCGCCACCGCCATAGCTGTCTTCCTCTGCCAAGTTAGGGCGTGGAAGATCTGGACTGACGAATTTCGAATCTAACACTCCCACTTCGTCGTGTTCTTCTTCAAGGGTAATTAAAAGTTACCTTTACTGCCCTTGTTGATTCTGATGATTTCCATAAAATCTTCAAAAGGTGTTTATTCTTCAACTTCTCCACTTCAAACACCTCACACAATCATTTATTCTTGATCTGTTTCTCTAAGCGACATTTTTCTTCAAGATTCCTCAAATGTGTGAATTTCTCAAATCCATACAACTCTGGAACCTAAGTCAAAGAACGCTTAGTGAAATTCCTCAAGACATATCTGGTCAAATTCCTCAAACTTGTTCCTTTCTGCAAAAACTTCTTAGGGTGCATATGACCTCTCCAAATTCTTCGCACCTATACTCTGTTCACATGTACACATGTCCGCCGCTGAATATTAGGTTCTCATTTGCAACGTTCCTCGAAGAAAAACTGCATACCTCTTTTGAGAACTCAATTGTTCAAAATCCTCAGCTGAAGAAAATGGCAGATGGCAAGAAACCTCTGAAGGGAGGGAAGAAACTGGAAGTGAACACTGCCTTTGAAATCCCTGATGACATCTATGCGGGGTATTGCACTCCTGATGAGGCAAGTCATTGAAAAGAAACGAAGAATGAGCACAAGGTGCGTTTTCAGAGGATTGAACAAAGATGGGCACGAGAATGGATGGAATACAGATACGTTACTCCAAAGTACATGAAGAAATTCGCTCTTCACCTTCCTTGCCCAAGACCTCCATTGGCACCTGGCCAAATTGCTGATCCCACTAGCCTCAAGCACGGTGAGGAGTATCCTGATGAATGGGCCCAGCAGAAAACAAAATTGACCAAATAGGCCAAGGAACCAGTGAGGAAATTCAACAAAGATTCAACTGCTGCCACTGCTGAGGCCTCTGCTAGCAAGAAGGCTATGCCTAAGAAGCCAACTCACAAACCACCTTCCTCAGTAATGCCCTCACGGCCAAGCTCATCTATACCCTCACGGCATATTCCTCAAGCTGCTCCAGTTCCCCAAATTGCAAAACCCTCAGCTCCTCCAACAAAGTCCTCGGCACCTGTGCATCTCGCCTCTTGCCAAAGGACCACAGGCATCTCAATTATTTCAGGAGCATCTGCAAGTTCTTCAGCTCCACCTCAGTCCTCACCAGGCCCCAGTTTGCTGTAGACCAAGGCTACTACTGGACGAGGCTCAAGACCAAGTCCTCATAAGAAGCAAGTTGCCTTCCAAGTACCGTCAGATGAAGACGAAGCTGATGATGAGGAATTAGCAGAAATCATCAAAGACGGACATCAAAGGGCCGCTAGAGCCAAGGACAGTGTTGTGCCACTCTTGCTGGATCCAAAGAAGATCCTGGACATCATTGATCTCTGGCACAAGGACCCAAACACTCCCTTGCCAGATTTAAATCTCTCAGCTGGCCAAAGTCATATGTTGACAACTTTCATTTCTGAAGAAAAAGAGAAATTTCAAAAAGCCAGCATGAAGAAATCTCAGTACAAGAAGGAGCACTATTTGAAGAAAAATGTGCTAAAATGACAATTGGACAACTTGTGACTTTATAGTCTGAAATCAAGGCGCTCAGTGATGAATTTGACGCCTACAAGGCTGAATGGCTTGGAGCCAAAGTTAGATTCGTCAAACTGGCTAAAGGCCTCACGTCCAATGTTGCTGCTCAAATGCACATTGAAATTCCTTAGGCTGAAGCATATGCACACCCTACTGAAGAACATGCCAGCACCGCTGATGAAAATCAGGCTGCTGATGAAACTGCAAGTACCAGGGCTGATGAAGCTGTTCCAACCGCTGATGAAATTGCCAGGGTAACCACTAGTTTTGCGCCTGAAGAACAAGACAGGCCAGCTGAAGCATCTGACACTGCGGCTGAAGAATCTAAACAAGTCAGGGCAACTGCATCAATTGCACTTGAAGAGAATGCACCAGATTCCTCTGCTCCTCCTGCACCAACGCCAAGTCCTATCCTTCCTTCTACATTAGAAGCGGAGAAAACCAAGGCTGCAAAGCGAGCAACAAAGAAAAGGAAAGCATCTGCTGCTTCAGAGTCTTCAGAACAAAATAAGATGAAGACTTTGACCAGCTCATTTGCAAATCCTATAGATGCTTTTCCTCTTTCAAGCATGCCATCAAAGGAAATCGTTCCTTTTGGTGAAGATTATGTTATCCCAAGTGGGTCAGATGAAGAAGTTCCTTCTGCTACTTCTTCAGAGCAGTTGGACGAAGAAATTGATGTGGATGATATCCCTTCAACCCCTCTTGTCTCATCGCCCATGCCTCAGTTCATGGCTGAAGAGGCAGGCGTTTAAGAAATTGATGAAGAAGAAGAAGACATGGACATTGGGAGCACCACTCCAGTTCTGAATGATGACTATTGGGAAAATCATCACCCCAACTCTCCACTGTTCACGTCACTGCAATAGATTCCTCAGTCCCTAGGCCAGACTGAAGAAATTCATACGGGCTCTGATGAACCTCAAGCGTCTCTTCTTACCATCCCTGAAGAAATTCCAGCCACTTGTGCTGATGTTAATTCTGCTGAAGAAAAGGCGACCCAGGCTGCTATTGAAGTGGAAACTAAAATTCCTTAGCCTGTGGCTCCTGAGACTATGATTCAAGAGGCTGCAAAGACATTGACGGATACACCTCAGCCCAAGCCGAAGGATCCCTTTTCAAAGAAGCAGAAGTTCAAGGCTGATGACTTCTTTCATGAGCATGTATTCTTCACTGACTACAACCCGTATGACTCTGCTCACATTTTCCACAAGCGTTTCTCGACAGCAAGTCAGATGAACTTCTACTCCTCACTGCTATTCGATAACGACAAAATCTTTGACCATGAGCATATTCCTCATGTGGATATGGAATCACTGCCTTGCTTCACCCCAGTCCTCAGTGTTCTTCATGACGTGGGCAACTCAACTTCTGCACTAACATATGTGATTGGAATGAAGAGCTAATTCGTCAGTTCTACGCGACGCTGCACATCACCGGCAATGCTGAAGATGTAAATTCTTGGGTGTTCGACTGGATGACAGAGAACACACACTTCAAAGCACCGGCCTCTGAATTGCTTCATGTCCTGCCTGTCAGTCATCCCCTTGAAGGTGCACGCCTCATCTATCATGAACCCGAGCTCTCTGATCACTTCATGCAAGTGTTGATGAAGCCGCTGAAGCCTGGCCAAGCCCCAAGAACCAAATTCCTCATGAAGGAATTGCTTTATGTGCCTCAGACCATATACAGAATTTTGACCAAGACCCTGAGTCCAATCAAAGGCCACAACTCTAATGAAGAAGAGGTCATTGGCATCATGAAGAATCTGCTATTCAATATCATGCACGGTATTCCAATCAACTACCATGATTTCTTCATGAGGACTATGGCAAATCTTGCTCTTTCTTTGTTTGAATTGAAGCCTTACGCTCCCTGGATCATGAAATTCATCAGATCAAGGTCTTCAATCAACTACAAGGCTGATGCACTTAACCATGGCAGCTACTTGCCCCCCATTGAAGTCCTCAAGCGGACTATTTCATCAACTGATGAGAAGGGCAATGCCACTATTATTGATGAAGGCATTCTTGAAGGAAATATGCCCTAGAGGCAATAATAAAGTTATTATTTATTTCCTCATATCATGATAAATGTTTATTATTCATGCTAGAATTGTATTAACCGGAAACATAATACATGTGTGAATATATAGACAAACAGAGTGTCACTAGTATGCCTCTACTTGACTAGCTTGTTAATCAAAGATGGTTATGTTTCCTAACCATGAACAAGGAGTTATTATTTGATTAACAAGGTCACATCATTAGTTGAATGATCTGATTGACATGACCCATTCCGTTAGCTTAGCATCCGATCGTTTAGTATGTTGCTATTGCTTCCTTCATGACTTATACATGTTCCTATGACTATGAGATTATGCAACTCCGCTTATCGGAGGAACACTTTGTGTGCTACCAAACGTCACAACGTGGCGGGTGATTATAAAGGTGCTCTACAGGTGTCTCCGAAGGTACTTGTTGAGTTGGCGTATTTCGAGATTAGGATTTGTCACTCCGAATGTCGGAGAGGTATCTCTGGGCCCTCTCGGTAATGCACGTCCCTTAAGCCTTGCAAGCAATGTGACTAATGAGCTAGTTGCAGGATGATGCATTACGTAACGAGTAAAGAGACTTGCCGGTAACGAGATTGAACTAGGTATTGGATACCGACAATCGAATCTCGGGCAAGTAACATACCGATGACAAAGGGAACAACGTATGTTGTTATGCGGTTTGACCGATAAAGATCTTCGTAGAATATGTAGGAACCAATATGGGCATCCAGGTCCCGCTATTGGTTATTGACCGGGGACGTGTCACGGTCATGTCTACATTGTTCTCGAACCGTAGGGTCCGCACGCTTAAGGTTTCGATGCGGTTATATTATGAGTTTATGTATTTTGATGTACGAAGGTTGTTCGAGTCCGGATGTGATCACGGACATGATGAGGAGTCTCAAAATGGTCGAGACATAAAGATTGATATATTGGGCGGATATATTTGGACACCGGAAAGGTTCCGGTGAGATTGAAATATACCGGAGTTCCGGAGGTTACCGAACCCCCCTCCCAGTAAGTATATGGGCCTTATTGGGCCTTAGTGGAAGGGAGGAGAAGGAGCAAGGAAGGCGCACCCCCAAGCCCAATCCGAATTGGAGGGGCCGCCCCCTTTCCTTCTCTCTCCCCTCCTCCTTCCTTCTCCTACTCCGAATAGGAAGGGGGCCAAACCTACATGGAGTAGGTTTGCCCCCTAGGGCGCCTCTCCCTTGGGCGGCCTCCTCCTCCCTCCCTCCTTTATATCACGGGGTAGGGGGCACCCTAAACACACAAGTTGATCATTGAGATCGTTCCTTAGCCGTGTGCGGTGCCCCCCTCCACGATATTACACCTCGATCATATTGTAGCGGTGCTTAGGCGAAGCCCTGCGATAGGAGAACATCAAGATCGTCACCATGCCGTCATGCTGACGGAACTCCTCCCCGCGCCTCTGCTGGATCGGAGATCGGGGTGCATCATCGAGCTGTACGCTTGTCAAGAACTCGGAGGTGCCGGAGTAACGGTGCTTGGATCGGTCGGACCGGGAGGACGTACGACTACTTCCTCTACGTTGCGTCAACGCTTCCGCTTCGGTCTACGAGGGTACATAGACAACACTCTCCCCTCTGTTGCTATGCATCACCATGATCTTACGTGTGCGTAGGAAATTTTTTGAAATTACTACGTTCCCCAACAATTCTTCCATTGGATGGACAGTTCTGCAAAGATGCATCCTACTCCACCAATGATGACTCTGCCACTCATGACTCTACCGCCAATACTTCAAAGCAAAATCCTCAAGGCACAGCTCCAAGGGTGATGACTGATCGTGAGCTTCTCCTCAGTCTTCATTAGAAGGTCGATCGCAACCACAAATGGGTCAAGCGTCAGTTTGGTTCAATTCTTCATAACATGACTGCTACACACAATTCCGTGAAGAAGAACCATTACTACCTCCATGAAGTATTTGATCGCACCTGGGCTGTTCTGTCTCATCTCTACGGTGAAGAAGATCTTAAGAAGATGAGCTTCAAGCAGGACTTTGACTGGTCTCAGCCACCATCGAAGAAATTCAAGAAAGTCAAAGTTCCTTCTTTGGTGGCCAGCTCTTTTTCTTCATCGCGCGAGACTGATGAAAATGAAGATTTGGATGACACTGCGGCAGGCCCTACTTCAAAAACTGACCCCAACAACGCTAGCGCTTCTCCATCGACATCATGAAGGAATTCTTCAGGGGCGTTAGTCCTCATTTTTCGTCCCTTTTGGTCATTCAAGGACAAAGGGGGAGAAATTTGAGTAAGTCTTCAAGCAGGTCTATTTATATGGGCATTTTTTTGTTAAGTTGCAACTCTCACTCTTTTGAAGTGTTTGTTGGATCGAGTTGTAAACTTAAGTCCGATGGTGACCTGATACTTTTGCTCTATTTTTTTGCATGCTATTTCCTCATATATGTTATGCACGCATGCTGAATTACATCAGTCACAATATTTCATCATGCATTTCAAATTCTTCATTCGATATGTTAAATGCGTGTTTGAATTACAAGATATAGGGGGAGGTCTCCATGATATTACTCTACAATGTGCATCTGCTATCAAAAGCAAATTCCTCAAATATGCACATCTTCAGTGGGAGTTCTTCTATATCTTGCAATCAAATTCCTCAATGTCGAGCACTTTCAATTGATATATTTATCCCCGTTGAAAACTTAAGCTATTTGTAATCAATCACCAAAAAGGGGGAGATTCTAAGTGCATCTAGTGCCCCTTAGTGATTCTGGTGTATTGAAGACTTATAGGTTAAGGGACTAATATGTTTGTGAGTGTACACATGCTCTATAAGTCGATGAGGAGTTTGATATTTACAATGAAAGTCGACCCCTAAAAATGTATGTCTTCAGCTGAAGACTTTGGTTCTCCTGAAGATTTTGAAAGTGAAGAGATTGGTGTGACCTTGAAGACTTGGATATTCATGCGAAGACTATGAAGCGTGAAGACTTTTGTATTCGTAGTTTCATTTTCTCTTTCTTGAGTCATAGGAAACACCGTACTGTTAAAGGGGGTCGAGGTAATACTAAGGAAACGGATTTCCATGTGATGCTCATCTCAAAATCCTACACATTCCCAATCCTTTCGAGTGAAGCCATTGGAAATATCATATCAGTTCAGTCAATTTCTTTAGTGACAGAGATGTAGATCTTCTGGTCTCTGAGGAATTTGTTCTGACCGAGGAGTTAGGAATTTGCCAGTGCGGATTACCTACACAGTGATGAACATGATAGCCCTGAGGAATCTGATACCTCAAATCCGTCCGTTGTTGTGCTACGCGCCAGCTGTCCAAAATATCCTACCACCTAACGGTCATATCATTGAAGTGCATTTATGTCTTACAAACCCAAAGTGATTGAGCATCACTGAAGAGATTGTTCCTATGTGGAACCGATGCTTGTTACCTTTGAGGACTGTGTATCCTCCAGATGGTTAGGCGTCATGGTCTGAGCATCCAAGAGGAATTGTGGATCGCCGAGTGACCAAGTCTGTGAAGGTTTGGAAGTCACCTTTGAAGACTTACCGCGAGTGTTGGATGAGGTCTGTGTGACTTTAGCTCAAGAATAATACGGTGAGGACTGTGTGTCCGGGACTGTGTGTCCTCGAGTTTAAATACTCAGCCACTCCAACCAAACCTACAATTGTCACAGCAGTTGGAACTGGGCTACCAAATCATTGTCTTCACCAAGCCAACTGGTTCTATTTCCTCAACCCTTTCACTTTCTCATTCATGTGTTGATGAACCTGATCATTACTGTTTGAAGACATTGACTGAAGACTTTCTCTATTTCCTCAATCCTATTTCTTCAGTCACATAGTCTTCAGCCTGCTTATCCTGTTATCACGCTTTCTGTACTCTGTATTGGTTTTCATTTCATCATGATGACTATGCTACTGCTCTGTTATGCTTATATCTGAGTACTTATTCGACTGTTAGTGTGTCGTTCCTTAGGAATTCCTTCATCTAGTAATTCCTCAGTGACAAATTTGTAAAAGTCGCCTATTAACCCCCCTCTAGTTGATATAACACACTTTCAATTGGTATCAGAGCAAGGTACTCCCTTGTTCTGTGTGATTTTGGTTTAACCACCTGGAGTTTTAGTCATGTCGACTGCAGGAATGAAGAAAGTGACATGCCCCATCTTTGGCGGTCATGAGTATCCCAAGTGGAAGTCCATGATGAAGAAGCGACTGATGGCGGTGAACAGCAAACTGTGGACCGTCACTGAGATTGGTCTTGCCGATCTATGCAAGATGGCGGAGGCTGATGATATTCGCAAGTACACTCTACTTAACCTCACGGCGAAGGATATCATTTGCTCCTGTTTGTTCCAAAATCAGTTCAGGAACATCATCATCTCAACCATGCGAAGCTTATCTGGGACTTACTCTCTGAGGTCTATGAAGGCCATCGAACTCGTCATGATCCTTGGTTTGAGGATTTCAAGGAATCTCTCAAGGAGATGACTTTCGCCCTAGAATCATCATCCACTACACCATGCCTTATGGCAAAGGGTGCCAAGGTAACTGAATGCTACCTTTCCGAATCTAGTGATGATGAATCGGGTGATGAATTTGGACCCAGCTACACTAAACTTGCTTCCCTTGCCACTAAACAACAAAGAGCTCTTGAAAAAGTTCAAAACATGCTTGATGAAAGCGATGATATGTTGGGTGAGGAATTGAATAGAACTAAGGCTTTGACTGATAGTCTTCAGAAACTTCAGTCTAAGTTTGATAACCTTCAAATCATCATAACACTCTCTTAACTGATCATGAGAAGATTTCTTATGAATTTCTTCAGAGAAAGCAAGATCTTGAGAAGTTAAAAGTGAGTTATGAAGATCTTCAGAAGGAAAACGATTCATTGCTTGCTCAACAGATCAGTTTCGCTCAAGAAGAATTTATTCCACCAGAATTTGTTCCACCACGTCTAAAATGCATTGAGCGTGAATCTGCTAATTCTTCACCTGAATGTTCAAATGCGTCTATTGCTACAAATTCTTCAACTGTCTCTGTGGTCACAAATTCCTCATATGAGGATACGACACGTATCACTGACGATAATGCAGGGTTGAAGGAATTGTATGTGACAGGCATATACAAAAGCCTCAAAGGTCATCAGACTCTTTGTGATGTGCTCAAAAAGCAGATCTTGAACAGGAACCCTAGGAAAGAGGGTATTGCCTTTGAGAGGAAACTCAATGCTGATGGGACCTACTGGAAACCAGAGCGGTACCCCAAAACCTCATGGGTTGTTGCGACAGGACCTCCTGTAGATCCATGCACATTATCTGGCTTTACTTGTGAATCTTCATATTCCTCTGATGAGTCATTTAACTCCAACTATAAACTGTTAAAAAATCAGAATGTGAAGTATTTGCTCGATATGTTGGAACTAACTGCAGGAACTCACCAGAGCCAAGCATCCCTCAAAGACTATCATGACCACTTCTCGTCCCTTTGAATTACTTCATATGGATCTCTTTGGCCCTACTCATTATGCCACCTTCACTAGTTCTGCATCATTATATGGCTTTGTCATTGTTGATGATTATTCTCGTTATACCTGGGTGCATATCATCACTTACAAAAATGAAGTGCAGGAAGTCTTCAGACGATTTTCCTCAAGAACATCTACGAACTTTGGTGTGAAGATCAAGCATATCAGGAGTCATAATGGAACTGAGTTCAAGAACACTGGTCTTAATGAATATCTTGATATACTTGGTATTACTCACAAGTTATCCGCTCCCTATACTCCTCAGCAGAATGGCGTCGTGGAGCGCAAGAACAGAACTCTGTTGAGATGGCTCGCACTATGCTTGATGAATACAAGACACCACAATGTTTTTGGCCAGAAGCTATTGATACTGCATGCCACATCATCAACAGAGTATATCTTCACAAATTCTTTAAAAAGACCTCATATGAACTCCTCACTGACAAGAAACTCAATGTAAGTTATTTCACAGTCTTCGGTACTAAATGCTGGATTAGAGATCCTCACCATCACTCTAAATTTGCACCGAAAGAACATGAGGGTTTTATGCTTGGTTACGGAAAGGACTCGCACACTTACGCAGTCTTCAACACCAATCATCACAAGATTGTTGAAACTGTAGATGTGCGGTTTGATGAACTAATGGCTCGCAAAGAGAGCACCTACCTCATGTGCTAGATGAAGTGTCACCTGAGGAATCCATCAAGCTCAAGGCTACTAAGGATGTCATCCCTATTGAAGAATCTGCTGAAGAAGTCATTCCAGATCGTGAAGACAATCACGCTGGTGCTACTGAAGAAAATGGCCCTGAAGAAATTGTTGGGCCTAAGCAAAGTCGTCAACCGGCTCATCCTCACGTTGGAAATGAAGTGCATATTGAGAAAATCATCAGCGACATCAACGCACCAGGTGGTCTCACGCACTCAAAAACTTCACACTTGTCTAACTTTTGTGGGCATTTTGCGTTTGTATCTATCACAGAGCCCACTAAAGTTGATGAAGCATTCATGGAATCTGAGTGGATTCAAGCCATGCAAGATGAATTGCATCAATTCGAGCTCAACAATGTGTGGGAGCTTGTCAAGCGACCAGACCCACGCAAGCACAACATCATCGATACCAAATGGATCTACCACAACAAACAAGATGAAAATGGCCTTGTGGTGAGGAATAAGGCTCGTCTTGTAGCTCAAGGCTACACACAGGTTGAAGGAATTGATTTCGATGAAACGTTTGCACCTGTTGCTAGACTTGAAGCTATTCACATATTGCTTGCTTACGCTAACCATCATAATATCATCTTACATCAAATGGATGTGAAAAGTGCATTCCTCAATGGTAAGCTTGAGGAAGAAGTATATGTTGCTCAACCACGAGGTTTTGAGGATCCAACATTTCCATATCACGTCTACACACTGAACAAGGCCCTCTATGGCCTCAAGCAAGCACCTCGGGCGTGGTATGATATATTGAAGGAATTCCTCATGAAGAAAGGCTTCAAACCCGGTTCACTTGACCCAACTCTTTTCACCAAAGCATATGATGATGAATTATTCGTGTGTCAAATTTCTGTTGATGATATTATCTTTGGCTGTAGTAACCAATGTTACAGTGATGAATTTGCCTATATGATGAGTGAGGAATATCAAATGTCTATGATGGGAGAATTGAAATTCTTCTTAGGTATTCAAATTCATCAACAACACAATGGCATATTCATATCCCAGGAGAAATACCTGGATGTGTTGAGGAAACTCGGCATGCAAGATTGCAAAGGCGTCAAAACCCCTATGCCCACAAATGGCCATCTATGCACCAATGAAAATGGTAAAGACTTCGATCAAAAGGTATACTGCTCCATAATTGGTTCTTTATTGTACCTGTGCATCTAGGTTGGATATTATGCTTAGTGTTTGCATGTGTGCTCGAGTTCAAGCTACACCGAAGGAATCACACCATAAGGCTGTGAAGCATATTCTTCGATATCTACACTACAAAAAAATACAGTTCTGTGATGATACATGTTTGTCACAGTTGGTCGCGTTTTTTGTCATGCATGTACATCCATGACGATTTTATGACAGAATCAAGATAGTCATACATGTGCTGTCGTAGAAGTGTTCCATGACATTACCAAAATTATCATCACGGAAGTGTCCACTTCCATGACGATAAATCGCGCGTCACAGAAGTGCTTTCATCAAGGTGATCGACACGTGGCATCCACCGTAACGGAACGTTGTTAAGCTATCGGGTCAGGTTTTGGATCTGATAACCCGTTAACAGCCCGGACCAATGGGAAATTTCCACGTGTAAAATTCCGATTGGCCGAAGGGAACACCTGTCAGCTCGTCAGTGGGCCAAATGTCGCCCGTCCATTGGAGGAGACATGCCTATGATACATCGACACGTGGCTGGGCCCAACAGAGGCCCATATAGGTTAAAAGGGCCGGCCAAGTCAAAGGCCCGTAGTACTTAATCAGGTACTAGTGGGCCAGCCCAATAACGGCCTGCTTAATAAAGGCCCATTTACGGCACGAAGCCAGATCTGGCCCATTAATTGTTCGCCCAATATTTGGGCCCATTTAAGGCCCGAAGCTAGATCTGGCCCGTTAATTGTTCGCCCAATATTTGGGCCCATTTGCGGCCCGAAGCCAGATCTGGCCCGTTAATTGTTCGCCGAATATTTGGGCCCAACTACAACCCAGTGGCTTTCGGCCTGTTAGAGGCCTGATGTAGACATGGGCCCATTTCAGCCCGGTGTGACTTTCGGCCTGGGAATGGCCCGTGCTGCCCATGGGCCATATATGGTCCGAAGGGACATCGGCCCCACTAACGGCCCGTGCTAAAGGTGGCAACAGTTAAGCCCAACGTGACTTTGGGCCTGTTAAAGGCCTATCGCGTAATTCGGCTCGTTGATGCCTGTACTAAGATTTCGACCTCTTAAAGGCCCATGATATTAGTGGGCCAACTAAGGCCCGAGATATGTTTCAGCCTGGTAACGGCCCGTGAGCTAACTGGGCCCAAAAAGGCCCGATCTACATTTCGTCCTGCTGAAGGCCCGTCGACAACTAGTGAAAATTGAGGCCCAACATGCATCTTGGCCTGCTAAAGGCCCGTGGTTTCATCTCAGCCGTAACAGGCCAGTACAATATTCAGCTTGTTAATGGCCCAACGCTACCTGGGCCAAACTAAGCACTGGGTTGACAAAAGGCTCAACTAAAACATAGGTCGGTGTAAGTTTGGGCCTGGCGCAATGTGTGAAGGTCCCAATCATTCGGGCCCAAGAAAGACGCAGACCGGCCCAATTGTGGCCCGCTAAAAACCATGCTCGTTAGAGTCGAATGTTTCGGCCCGGTCGACTACATCTGATATATTTTTTCAGATAGCGAATGATGGCAGCAACTAGTAGGAATTAAGAACAAACCTACTCTATACAATAAAGAAATTACGGGATAGTAACTAAGAATAAACCTGCACTATGCAATAAAGGATTTAAGGTATATTACATACACTAGGCATCAAAGTTCGCCACCAGTGATCATAAAGCGCAACGAAGAAGCAGATTACAAAAACTGGGCACCATTGCAGCGTAACAAAATGATACTGAACCGAGACCACTTCCAAGATAGTTCAAGAAAGGTTAGCCTTGCGGGCTAAGTGCTGCGCAAGCTGCTGAGCAAGGCTGTGAGACCGGCCTAGCATGTCGATCATAGCTTCCAGGTGTAGCTGTTTTGCGATGAGGTTCTCATTGGTGTTCTCCGCAATCTTTCTTAGAGATAGGACTTCAAGTCGAAGTTGAGTTGCAGAATGCCTTTCTGCTAGAACTTGGGACTAAAGAAGTCGATCTGATTCAGACAACAAATTCTGTGAGCTTGTTTGACTGCTAGTCTCAAGTAACTTGAACACTGCATCAAGACAAGACTTTGGGGTTGTCTCGCTATCTTCAAGATGCTTTGCCTTCTTTGCTACAATATATGTTGGATTTGTCTCACAGCCTTCAACAGACTTGTGCATGCCATCAGGTATATCACCCTGAAACAAAGCAGAGAGATGACAGGTTTTGCACGTGTATAAACAAAGATGATAATTGTGCTGTCAATGCCATCCAATTTCAAATTAGAAAATAAAGAGTAAGTTCAAAATATTAATAGCATAATTCGACATTGTTCATAATGCGGGCAGCTTCACCACACTACTAGATTACCATGTCAACATAACAAGCATAGATGAAGGGCAAAGAAAATCATTGTATCTATTTTGGATAATGTGCATGGCATGTTGTTCATATCATCGGCCACATCAGTAAGATAAAACAGGAGACGACAAGGTGCAAACGTGGGCTGCTTCACCACACACTGGATTATAGATCCACAAAAACAAGCAGACATATAGGGAGTATTAAGTAATGTGCCTGGTATGAATTAGAAATTTGGTTTTACAAGTAAAACTTAGAACTTACGGTTCTTGCGAACATGCATTTTGGTAGAAACAACAAACTAAACAGCAGTAAACGATATGGAGTATGAGCAAATTAAACAACAGTTGAGGATAAAGGCTTTAGAAGGACTGACTTACATTAATAGTTAACACTGGCTTTATAATGCCCTTCTCCATGTCAAGGGAAGGATAACTCAAGATTTCAGCACAAAATCTTCTTCATAAGCATTGCCTGTACTCTACATTTTGTAGAGAGTAATTATAGATATGATAATACTGGAAGGGATAGAGGATAATGAAGATAAGATGCAGATTGATGATACATAATCAACTACCAATCCCTGGAAGTACAAGCTTTACAGGACAAAATGTACTGACAAGAGAAATGGGCTACACTTCTGCACTAGCATTGTCTGTGTATTCTACTTGTTGGTAAGATTAAATATAGATCTGATATTTTTTAGTAAATGGTGGGCGAGGGAGATAAGATGCAGAATGCTACAAAATGAACCAATCCCTCTTCCCATAATACAAGAGTGTTTTGAACACTGGTGTACTGTACAAAACGTTCTTATATTATGGGACGGAGGGAGTAGTTTATAATGTAAGTACAGTGACAGACCACGTTCAGTCCTTACAAGAGGACTGTAGAGCTAAGCATCTTCAAAAGCATTGGGTTGATTCTAAATTTATGTAAGAGTCCATACGAATCTTATAATGTCCACTGAAAGCACATTTGCTCCCTAGGTGGTTTTGGTAATTAATGACAACATACTTTGTGGTTGGACTAATGCTTTTAACCAAGTATGTTTCAGGAAAGTCAACCACTATGGCATGGCAAAAGGACTGGTGAGGTGAACCCCTAGGATGCTAAGGAAAGGATTGGCAAAAGCTCAAGACTCCATTTTTTGGTTTAGTGATCCAAGATCACATTGAGTCCATAGGAAAGCCAATACTATTAAAAGGGATGAGGTTATGATGATGACCTGGTTGCTCTAAAGTGCTTAGTGATTTATCTCTCAAACAATCAGCAATCTTTCATTCCAACATAAACTCATAAGTAATCTCGGTCCCACCGATTCCAAACTCACCACACCGAGATGAACCACCTCACCATATAGCCAAAACCCTAGAATCTCGGATTTTCCGATTCCAAACTCGGTCATTCCAAATTGGTGTTGCCAAGCTTCAGAATACAGACTCAAATCGGTGTCACCGAGATGAGAAAGTCGGTCCCACCGAGATTGGCAAACCCTAGACTTTGGAAGAATCGGTCTAACCGAGATTGTATTTTCGGTCCCACTGAAAATCCCAACGCTCACAAGATTTGAACTTTCGGTCTCACCGAGTTGTCAACTTCGGTCCGACCGAGATTGGTCAAATGTGTGTAACGGTTGGATTTTGTGGAGGCTATAAATACCCTCCACCTCCTCTTCATTCGTGGAGAGAGCCATCGAAAGAACTACCACTCCTACCTTACATTTACGAGAAGAAAACTACCTACCCTTGTGTTGAGATCAAGTTGCTCCACTCCCACCATATGAAACTTGATTTCTAGTCTTTCCAAGTTGCTTTCCACTCAATCCCTTCCTCCACCACAGCCAAATCGGTGAGGAGAGTTGAGTGTTGGGGAGATTATCATTTGAAGCACAAGAGCAAGGAGTTCATCATCACCAACCCCATCTATTACCTTTTGGAGGTGGTGCCTCCTAGATTGGTTAGGTGTCGCTTGGGAGCCTCCGTCATGATGTGGAGTTGAACCAAGGAGTTTGTAAGGGCAAGGAGATCGCCTACTTCGTGAAGATCTACCCCGAGTAAGGCTAGTCCTCCGTGGGCGTAAGCCATGATGGCATAGACAAGGTTGCTTCTTCGTGGACCCTTTGTGGGTGGAGCCCTCCGTGGACTCACAAGCGCATTGCCGTTACCCTCCGTGGGTTGAAGTCTCCATCAACGTGGATTGACGATAGCACCACCTATCGGAACCACGAGAAAAATCTCCGTGTCTCCAATTGCGTTTGCTCTTCACAATCTCTCCCTTACTATTCATGCAATTTACTTTCCGCTGCCCTATACTCTAGAATTGCATGTTTAGTATGTTGTTCGACTTGTATGCATGATGCTTGACTTGACCTTCATTGTGAACTTGCTATGAACTTATGTTAACCAAAAGGCATAAACTTTTGTCTTGTCAAGTTGTCTAATCACCCCCCTCTAGACACTCTTGCCTTCAACGATCCTACAATTGGTATCGAGCATTGGTCTCCATTGCTTTGGTTTGCACACCATTGGAGGAAGATGGACGTGTTCACGTTTGGGAGTGTTAGTCATAGAGTGCCTATTCTTGATGGAGTGTCCTATAACTCGTGGAGGATTGAAATGCTTGCTATCTTTAAGATATACAACTTGCAAATATGTTGAAACCCCATATGTACCACCACTTGACCCCTTGCACCCTCATGAGAGCGAAGAGCTTGATTTGCTTCGCAACCTTAGAACTGTCAATCTTATCATTAGAGGTTTGCACGATAACTTGCTTGAGCTTGTCACGAACTTTGAGTGCGCCCATGCTATGTGGAAGTTCTTGGAAGAACTTTATCCGGACTACTCGTTGAGAGGTCTTGATGAAATTCTATACAAAACTGTTGAATTTGATATGTTGCGCCCAAAGATCCTAACTTTGATAAATGCTTCTTTGAGCTTCATGATCTTATGAAAAAGAAGGGTGATCCCGTTTTATCAATGTTGAATAAGAAATGCTCTTGTTTTGCATTCCGATGACTATTATCACGTTGATAAAAGCTGATGCAAGTCATTGTCAAATTGACCTAGGTATTGATGATGAATTATCTATGGGTCAATATGATGATGAGCATGAGCATGATGACGATTCGGACACCGAGCTAGACAAGATCATGAAGAGTCTCAATCTAATGGCAAATATGAGAGACTACATATCCGGTGGCAAAGAATGGATTCTTGATAGTGGATGCACCGATCACATGACCGGAGATGAAGACATGTTTGAGAGCTTGCAAAGAACGATGGTCCACGCAAGTATGTGACTTTTGGAGACAACTCCAAGGGTAAGGTACTTGGCCTTGGTAAGGTGGCCATATCTCATGATAGCTCCATTAAAATGTCATGCTTGTTGAATCACTTGGATACAATTTACTTTCCGTGTCTAGATTAGCTGACTTTGGATACAATGTGCTATTCACCAAAGTAGATTGCCAAGTTTTTCGCAGTGACAATCATAACATGGTTTTCTTGGCATTCGTAGAGGTGACTTATACATTGTCGATTTCACTAAGAAAGCTCAACCTAGAACTTGCTTTATTGCTAAATCTGCAAAAGGTTGGCTTTGGCATAGAAGGCTTGGACATGTTGGTATGCTAAATTTAGATAAGCTAATCAAAGGTGATCACATTCTTGGTGTTAAAGATGTTTTCTTTGACAAAGATAGACTCTGCGAAGGCATGTCAAGCGGGAAAACAAGTAGGAGGAAGTCATCCGTGAAGAATATCATGACCACAAGGAGACCGCTTGAGCTTCTTCATATGGATCTCTTCGGTCCCAATGCTTACAAAAGCCTTGGTGGTAACTCCTTTGGTCTAGTTATTGTTGATGACTTTTCCAGATTTACGTGGGTATTTCTACTTGATGACAAATCGCAGGTTCGAAAATCTTCAAAACCTTTGCTAGAAAGGCTCGTAATCAATTTGAGGTGAAGATCAAGAAGGTTCGGAGGACAACGGAACGGAGTTCAAGAACGCCCATGTGGACTCTTTTCTCGATGAGGAAGGATCCTACATGAGTTCTCAGCTACGTACACACCCCAACAAAGCGGGGTTGTTGAGAGGAAGAACCGAACGCTCATTGAGATGGCGAGGACAATGCTTGATGAATACAAGACACCAAAACACTTTTGGGGTGAAGCCGTCGAGACAGCTTGTCATGCCATCAACAGACTCTATCTTCACAAGCTCCTCGGCAAGACTTCATACGAACTCCTTACGGGTAACAAACCCCAAGTGGGATATTTTCGTGTCTTTGGTTCAAAATGCTATATTCTTGATAAGCATCGTCGGTCTAAATTTGCTCCCAAAACTCATGAAGGCTTTTCCTCGGTTATGGATCAAACTCTCACACCTATCGTGTCACAACAATTTCACCCAAAGGTTGAGGAGACGGTAGATGTGAAGTTTGATGAATCTAATGGCTCGCAAGTAGAGCAAATGCCTATTGATGTAGGAGATAAGGACCCATCGGAAGCCATTCAAGATTTGTCCATTGGAAGGATTCGTCCCATGGAGGTGAAGGAGAGTACCTCATCTACACATGTGGAGCCCTCTACCTCACGACAAGGTGAACCTCAAGGCAACATGGAGGCTTCCACAAGTGGAACTCACCAAGATGAGGAAGTGCGACAAGAAGATCCACCACAACCTCCTTCTCCACCACCTCAAGACAATACCAACAACACAGATGAAGAAGAAGATGAGGATGATGAGGAAGCTCAGCCACGACCACGACAAAAGCTATCTCGAGTTCGAGAAAGAGTCAAGAAGGACCATCCGTGGAACAAATGATGAATGACATCGACTCGGAGAATCACTCGCTCTAAAACTCGTTTGGCTAACTTTTGTGAGCATTACTCATTCATCTCAAGTCTTGAACCAATGAAGGTAGAAGAAGCGCTTGAAGACCCGGATTGGGTGAGCGCTATGCATGAAGAGCTGCACAACTTCGAGAGGAACAACGTTTGGTCTTTGGTAGAAAGCCCAATGATGACCAAAACGTCATTGGAACCAAATGGGTGTTTGGAACAAGCAAGATGAAGATGGACAAGTCATCCGCAACAAGGCTCGCCTCGTAGCACAAGGTTACACACAAGTCGAAGGTATGGACTATGGTGAGACCTATGCCCCGTTGCTAGACTTGAGTCCATTCGCATTCTTCTTGCTTATGCCAACCACCATAACATTACTCTCTATCAAATGGACATTAAAAGTGCTTTTCTAAATGGAGAAATTGAAGAGGAAGTTTTGTGAAACAACCTCCGGTTTGTGAATCCTAAAAGCCCAATCATGTTTACAAATTGCACAAAGCTCTTTATGGTCTTAAACAAGCCCCTAGAGCTTGGTACAAATGCTTGACTAGCTTTCTTCTTGAAAAAGGATTTGAGATTGGTAAAATTGACTCAACGCTATTCACAAAAGGGTTGACGGAGAACTATTTGTGTGCCAAATATATGTCGATGATATTATCTTTGGATCAACTAACCACGATTTCAGGTGAGAAGTTTGGGAAGCTTATGTCAGAGAAGTATGAGATGTCCATGATGAGTGAACTGAAGTTCTTCCTTGGGTTGCAAATCAAGCAATCTAAGGAGGGCACTTTTGTCTCACAAACCAAGTACACTAAAGATCTCTTCAAGAAGTTCAACATGCAGGAGAGCAAAGGTATGAGAACCCCATGCCTACTAATGGACATAATGATTTGACTAAAGATGGAGAACCTGTTGATCAAAAGGTATATCGATCCATGATTGGTTCTCTACTATATCTTTGCGCTTCTCGTCCGATATAATGCTGAGTGTATGCATGTGTGCTCGATATCAAGCTGCTCCTAAAGAATGTCATCTTAAAGCTGTTAAAAGAATTGTGAGATATTTGATACACACACCTAATTTTGGCATCCGGTATCCTAAGAGAGCTTCTTTCGATCTTGTTGGCTATTCCGACTCGGACTATGCCGAGACAAGATAGATAGAAAGTCAACTTCGGTACATGTCAATTTCTTGGTCGATCCCTTGTGTCTTGGTCATCCAAGAAACAAAACTCGATATCATTATCAAGCTGCGAAGCAGAATATATTGCTGCTGGTTCGTGTTGTGCTCAGTTGCTATGGATGAAACAAATGCTTAAGGACTATGGGATAAATGCAAGACATGTTCCTTTGCTTTGTGACAACGAGAGTGCAATTAAGATTGGACACAATCCCGTGCAACACTCTCGCACAAAACACATTGAAGTTCGTCACCATTTTATTCGAGATCATATTGCTAAGGGTGACATTGATCTTAAGCATGTTCGTACTGACAAACAGCTTGCAGATATCTTCACAAAACCACTTGATGAGAAAGTGTTTTGTCGCTTGAGGAGTGAGTTGAACATCATTGATGCTTCAAACTTGGAGTGAAAACTCCATTGATGCATGCAAGGCATGAGCCTAATTGACTAATCCTTGATATTTCTCTTATGATGATGATCATATGTCTTGGACACATTTGCCCCTTGTATTGCATCTAACTCCTTGCAGTACTTGGATGAACTACATTCTACAAGATTATCACTCACTCAAATCATGAGTAATCTTGTCATTGATCAAGTATCTAGCTCTTTGGGATGTTGAGTTCAAGGAACAAAATTCCACATATCCTTTTGACACCATATACTTCTAGTACTTCACTCATGTCATATTGGATACTCTTGAGAATTTCCTTGCTTGCCTAACCCATGTAGGAAGATGAACTACACACTTGAAAATGGTGCTCCAACTTCACATCCAATGAGCAACTACATCAAGTTCACCTACATGAGAACAAGCAACAACAAGCCCAAGGTATGTCTTTCACATCTTGAAGAAGCTTTGCTCAAAGTCATGAGTACAAGCAGCTTCAAAGATGTGATCACATTTAATGCTTTATGGAAAATGGTAACCCCATTTTGAGCTTAAGCGATGAGTATGACCTATGATCAAATGTTCTCATTTGACTCCTAAGTCAATATACTCAAACATAGGTGACTTTGTCACGACCCTATCTAGATGAAGTACATATGTTTGGAGTTTTTTGTTTTCTCTTATGCTCTCTCATTGAGTTTCCTTGTTTTTTTTTTTTTAAAAAAAAAAAAAAAACTTCATCTAGCACTCTTTTCATTTCTGTTTTTCCTGTTCTTGTGTATATTCTTTCGCTCGATAAATTCCTGAAAATCTTTTACAAATTCATTGCAAATCTTCAAACATTTCTTGCAAAGTGAGCTGAATTACTTCTACATTTCCTTGAATTAAACTCAAGGCCACCGATTCAATCTTTTCGATCTCGACCGAAAGGATCGAAACCTAAGTCTCGACTTTCGGCCTCACCGATCCACATCATTTCGTGTCACCGATTTACATTCATCGAGCCATCATCTCCAGCTCATCTGAATGTTTTACATGCTTTATATCTAAATTTGCTCAGATGTGATTCTTAATGAACCCATTTCTTTCCTTCCATCTTTCCTGTCCCTCTGGTTTACTATCCTTTTCGGCACTTGATGTCAAGGGGAGAAGATTTAGGGGAGCTGGGGAGCTGGGAACTTAAGGGAGAAAAGATATCTTAAAGAAAGAAAACAATCTTACCTTAAGGGGAGAGGATCACATCAAAGCTTTGCCATATATTTCAATTGTGATAATACTTTTGGCATTATTCTCCTGATTTTGTTCTCACCATTGGTATCTTCTAAAAGTACAATTAGTATCTTATACAATTGGTATCTTAAAAGATCACAATTGGTATTTTATGAAAAGCAAAATCTCTCGAGCTCATTGAAAATCTTTTAATCTTGGGAGACATGTTGGCTGATTCAAGCTAGTGCTCATCATGAGTCACTTTTTATACATGTCATCCTCGGCTTGGTACTCTTGATGTTCTTGCTGTTGGTTGAAGAACTACTCTTGTGTTATCTAACCGTGTTTTCCAAGTTTATTTCTTCGGTACATCACCAAGGAACTTCAAGGTAAGTATATGCATCTTGCAGGATGTGCATGATGGTGACTTGCTTGTGAATACTTGTTTGCAAGAAATCACCATGCACATATGCATCATATCTAATTTACCCTCATCTGCTCGATGCATATAGCCAAGCTGCATGTAGCACATCTTGCTTTTCTCTCATGTGTGCTTGTGGTAGTCCAAAACCAAAATCTAAAATCTTGCACACTTGTAGGGGAGCTCGTGTACTACATGTCTCATCAAAGCTTTAATGACTAATCCTGTCCTTCTTTCATAAGCTTTGATATCTTTTTTCGTGTGTTGCCATCAATTACCAAAAGGGGAGATTGAAAGCACATTTGCTCCCTAGGTGGTTTTGGTAATTAATGACAACATACTTTGTGGTTGGACTAATGCTTTTAACCAAGTATGTTTCAGAAAGTCAACCACTATGGCATGGCAAAAGGACTGGTGAGGTGAACCCCTAGGATGCTAAGGAAAGGATTGGCAAAAGCTCAAGACTCCATTTTTGGTTTAGTGATCCAAGATCACATTGAGTCCATAGGAAAGCCAATACTATTAAAAGGGATGAGGTTATGATGATGACCTGGTTGCTCTAAAGTGCTTAGTGATTTATCTCTCAAACAATCAGCAATCTTTCATTCCAACATAAACTCATAAGTAATCTCGGTCCCACCGATTCCAAACTCACCACACCGAGATGAACCACCTCACCATATAGCCAAAACCCTAGAATCTCGGATTTTCCGATTCCAAACTCGGTCATTCGAAATTGGTGTTGCCAAGCTTCAGAACCTACAGACTCAAATCGGTGTCACCGAGATGAGAAAGTCGGTCCCACCGAGATTGGCAAACCCTAGACTTTGGAAGAATCGGTCTAACCGAGATTGTATTTTCGGTCCCACTGAAAATCCCAACGCTCACAAGATTTGAACTTTCGGTCTCACCGAGTTGTCAACTTCGGTCCGACCGAGATTGGTCAAATGTGTGTACGGTTGGATTTTGTGTGGAGGCTATAAATACCCTCCACCTCCTCTTCATTCGTGGAGAGAGCCATCGAAAGAACTACCACTCCTACCTTACATTTCGAGAAGAAAACTACCTACCCTTGTGTTGAGATCAAGTTGCTCCACTCCCACCATATGAAACTTGATTTCTAGTCTTTCCAAGTTGCTTTCCACTCAATCCCTTCCTCCACCACAGCCAAATCAGTGAGGAGAGTTGAGTGTTGGGAGATTATCATTTGAAGCACAAGAGCAAGGAGTTCATCATCACCAACCCCATCTATTACCTTTTGGAGGGTGGTGCCTCCTAGATTGGTTAGGTGTCGCTTGGGAGCCTCCGTCATGATGTGGAGTTGAACCAAGGAGTTTGTAAGGGCAAGGAGATCGCCTACTTCGTGAAGATCTACCCCAGTAAGGCTAGTCCTCCGTGGGCGTAAGCCATGATGGCATAGACAAGGTTGCTTCTTCGTGGACCCTTTGTGGGTGGAGCCCTCCGTGGACTCATGGCAGCCGTTACCCTCCGTGGGTTGAAGTCTCCATCAACGTGGATTGACGATAGCACCACCTATCGGAACCACGAGAAAAATCTCCGTGTCTCCAATTGCGTTTGCTCTTCACAATCTCTCCCTTACTATTCATGCAATTTACTTTCCGCTGCCCTATACTCTAGAATTGCATGTTTAGTATGTTGTTCGACTTGTATGCATGATGCTTGACTTGACCTTCATTGTGAACTTGCTATGAACTTATGTTAACCAAAAGGCATAAACTTTTGTCTTGTCAAGTTGTCTAATCACCCCCCCCCCTCTAGACACTCTTGCCTTCAACGATCCTACATCCACCAAATGGACGATTACGAGGCTAACATGTGCAGTGATGCTACATAATCAAACAACTATGAAAGTAAGTATGGTCATACAGGGCGAGAGGTACTCACAAGAGCAATGCAGTGTGCAGTATAGTTGCGAGATTCTGTGGTCCCTTGAGAATGAATGTTCTTCTGCTAATAGTTTTCGTACAAGTGAAACCTTAAGGCAAATGCAGAAATGTAGTTCAAATTGTGATGTGATATCATAGACAGTACCTTACGCTGCAGCCGAGACCAATGTGTAACAAGATTATTCCAGTCACCGTCAGATAAATGTAGCATCGGAGACTTTACAGAAATTTCGTTCAGAGGCTTGCCATTGAAGTGCGCTTGCCTCAGGTAGGAACGATACTTCATAAACGAGTGCTTGAAAAGCGCAACCAACCCTTGCTCGTCATCACAATCCATTTTGCTCCTTGCCTATTTAAAAGAATGAAATCTTGTGTCTTCTGTCAGCAGAAACATATGCAGTAATGACCATGAATAACATTAGTACGTTACTTACGCGTAAGTTGCGGAGGAAGACTGGAAATTGTTCTGTGTCTGCGGTATAATATTTCCATGAAGGAAAGATGCGCACAAAGTTCCTGACAACAACATAAGCTTCGTCTTCTAAACTGGGAAGAAATGGAACCGGGGTCCTATTTGCTGCAATTGGGGCTCTCTCTGGTTCGAAAAGGGATTTGGCAACTGGATTTGGTGTACTCTTTGCTGGAATGGGGGTTTTGCGTCGTACAGTTGGTGCTATGTCAAATGGCATAATCATATTGTTTGCTGTAGTTGGGGTCTGCTGAGTTGGGGCATCAGAAATGACCAGTGTAGTAGGCTAGAGTCTGCTAGAGTTGGGGTGTTTTGTGGCTCAGGTGATATTGCAACTACACCTAATAGGCTATTTGATTTATCAGGTGCTACTACCTTTTCCAAATACTTTGCTTGTGCTCCTCAATGATCAGCAATCGCCCTCTTCCTTTTGAGCGTCTGATACACAAGAACATCATTTGAATGGATAAATATGGTATGATGACAGATGGAATATGTACTTAAAATGGATATGCAGGGCGTATTGATACGTCCATTTTGCATCATGCTTTTATATCAATATTTATAGCATTATGGGATGTTATTACACATTATATCTCAATACTTATGGCTATTCTCTCTTATTTTACAAGGTTTACCATGAAGAGGGGGAATGCCGGCAGCTGGAATTCTAGCTGGAAAAGGAGCAAATATTGAAACCTATTACACACAGCTCAAAAATCCTGAAACTCCACGAAGTCAGTTTTGGAATTAATAAGAATTATTGAGCGCAGAAAACACCAGAGGGGGCCCACACCCTAGCCAGGAGAGGGGGGGCGCCCACCCCTACTGGGCGCGCCCCTGTCTCCTGGGCCCCATGTTGGCCCTCCGGTGCCCATCTTCTACTATATGAAGGCTTTTACCCTGGAAAAAAAAAAATCAAAGGCAAGCTTACGGGACGAAACTCCGCCGCCATGAGGCGGAACCAATCTAGAGCTCCGGCAGAGCTGTTCTGCCGGGGAAACTTCCCTCCGGGAGGGGGAAATCATCACCATCGTCATCACCAACGGTCCTCTCATGGGGAGGGGGTCAATCTCCATCAACATCTTCATCAGCAACATCTCCTCTCAAAACCCTAGTTCATCTCTTGTATCCAATCTTGTATCAAAACCACAAATTGGTACCTGTGGGTTGCTAGTAGTGTTGATTACTCCTTGTAGTTGATGCCAATTGGTTTACTTGGTGGAAGATCATATGTTCAGATCCTTAATGCATATTATTACTCCTCTGATTATGAACATGAATATGCTTTGTGAGTAGTTACGTTTGTTCCTGAGGACATGGGTGAAGTCTTGCTATTAGTAGTCATGTGAATTTGGTATTCGTTCGACATTTTGATGAGATGTATGTTGTTTTTCCTCTAGTAGTGTTATGTGAACGTCGAATACATGACACTTCACCATTATTTGAGCCTAGAAGAAGGCATTGGGAAGTAATAAGTAGATGATGGGTTGCTAGAGTGATAGAAGCTTAGACCCTAGTTTATGCGTTGCTTCGTAAGGGGCTGATTTGGATCCATATGTTTAATGTTGTGGTTAGGTTTACCTTAATACTTCTTTTGTAGTTGCGGATGCTTGCAATAGGGGTTAATCATAAGTGGGATGCTTGTCCAAGTAAGGGCAGTACCCAAGCACCGGTCCACCCACATATCAAATTATCAAAGTACCAAATGTGAATCATATGAGCGTGATGAAAACTAGCTTGATGATAATTCCCATGTGTCCTCAGGAGATCTTTTCTCATTATAAGAAATTGTCCAGGCTTGTCCTTTGCTACAAAAAGGATTGGGCCACCTTGCTGCACTTTATTTACTTTCATTGCTTGTTACCCGTTACAATTTATCTTATCACAAAACTATCTGTTACCTACAATTTCAGTGCTTGCAGAGAAAACCTTACTGAAAACCGCTTGTCATTTCCTTCTGCTCCTCGTTGGGTTCGACACTCTTACTTATCGAAAGGACTATGATAGATCCCCTATACTTGTGGGTCATCAAGACTCTTTTCTGGCGCCATTGCCGGGGAGTGAAGCGCCTTTGGTGAGTGGAACTTGGTAAGGAAACATTTATATAGTGTTCTAAAATTTTCTGTCACTTATTACTATGGAAACTAATCCTTTGAGGGGCTTGTTCGGGGTATCTTCACCCTGACCAGAAGAGCAAAGAGTTGCTCCTCAACCTACTGAACCTACTGAAAATATTTACTTTGAGATTCCTTCGGGTATGATAGAGAAACTGCTAGCTAATCCCTTTGCAGGAGGTGGAACATTGCATCCATATTTACACCTTATATTTGTGGATGAAGTTTGTGGATTATTTAAGCTTGCAGGTATTCCCGATGATGTTGTCGAAAGGAAGGTCTTCCCTTTATCTTTGAAGGGGGATGCATTGACATGGTATAGGCTATGTGATGCTACGGGATCTTGGAATTATAAATGATTAAAGTTGGAATTTCACCAGAAGTTCTATCCTATGCATCTTGTTCATCTTGATCGTAATTACATATATTATTTTTGGCCTCGCGAAGGAGAAAGCATCGCTCAAGCTTTGGGGAGGCTTAAGTCAATGTTATATTCATGCCCCAATCATGAGCTCTCCAGAGAAATGATTATTCAAAAAATTTATGCTCGGCTTTCTCCCAATGATTGCAACATGCTCGATACTTCTTGTGTTGGTTCTTATATGCTGAAGACTATTGAATTCAAATGGGATTTATTGGAAAGAATTAAATGCAACTCTGAAGATTGGGGTTCCGACGATGGTAAGGAGTCAGGTATGCCACCTAAGTTTGATTGTGTTAAATCTTTTATGGATACCGATTCTTTTCATGGATTTAGCGCTAAGTATGGACTTGACTCTGAGTTAGTAGCTGCTTTTTGTGAATATTTTGCTACTCACATTGATCTCCCTAAGGAGAAGTGGTTTAAATATAATCCTCCCATTGAAGTAAAAGTAGTTGCACCTATTACAGTTGAAGAAAAGACTGTCACTTATAGTGATCCTATTGTTCCTGCTGCTTATGTTGAGAGACCTCCTTTTCCTGTTAGGATAAAGGATCATGCTAAAACTTCGACTGTTGTTCGTAAGAGTAATACTAGGACTTATACACCTCCTGAGCAAATCAAAGTTGAACCTAGTGTTTCTATGGTTAAAGATCTCTTGGATGATGATGTAGATGCGCATGTTATTTATTTCTGTGGTGAGACTGCTAATATTGTTAGACCAGATGCTAAGATACATAGACCTGTTGTAGGCATGCCTGTTATTTCTGTTAAAATAGGAGATCATTGTTATCATGGCTTATGTGATACGGGTGCTAGTGCTAGTGCAATACCCTATGACTTTTATAAAGAAATTATGCATGATATTGCACCCACTGAATTGGAAGGTATTGATGTTACTATCAAGCTTGCCAATAGAGATACTATTTCACCAATTGGGATTGTTAGATATGTTGAAGTCTTGTGCGGGAAGGTTAAATATCCTGCTGATTTTCTTGTTCTTAGTTCCCCACAAGATGATTTTTGTCCCATTATTTTTGGTAGACCCTTCTTGAATACTATTAAGGCTAGGATTGATTGCGAAAAGGATACTGTTACAATTGGCTTAGGGGATATGTCTCATGAGTTTAATTTTGCTAAGTTTCGTAGACAACCCCGTGATAAAGAATCACCTAGTAAGGATGAGATTGTTGGTCTTGCTTCTATTGTCGTGCCTCCTACTGATCCGTTAGAACAATATTTGCTAGACCATGAAAATGATATGTTTATGAAGGAAAGAAGGGAAATAGATGAAGTGTTCCTTCAACAGGAACCTATTCTGAAACACAACATACCCGTTGAAATTCTAGGGGATCCCCCTCCACCCAAGGGTGATCCCGTGTTTGAACTCAAACCATTACCTGATAATCTTAAGTATGCTTATCTTGATGAAAAGAAATATATCATGTTAATATTAGTGCTAACCTTTCAGAGCAAGAAGAAGAAAGATTATTGAAAACTCTGAAGAAGCACCGTGCTTCTATTGGATATACTCTAGATGATCTCAAGGGCATTAGTCCCATGTTATGCCAACACAAAATTAATTTGGAGGACGATGCCAAACCAGTTACAGATCCTCAACGACGATTGAATCCTAAGATGAAAGAAGTGGTAAGAAAGGAGATACTAAAGCTCCTCAAGGCATGTATAATTTATCCCGTTGCTGATAGTGATTGGGTAAGCCCTGTCCACTGTGTTCCTAAAAAGGGAGGTATTACTGTCGTTCTTAATGATAAAGATGAATTGATCCCGCAAAGAATTATTACAGGTTATAGGATGGTAATTGATTTCCGTAAGTTAAATAAAGCCACTAAGAAAGATCATTACCCTTTACCTTTTATCGATCAAACGCTAGAAAGACTATCCAAACACACACATTTCTGCTTTCTAGATGGTTATTCTGGTTTCTCTCAAATACCTGTGTCAGCGAAGGATCAATCAAAAACTAGTTTTACTTGCCCTTTCGGTACTTTTGCTTATAGACGTATGCCTTTTGGTTTATGTAATGCAGCTGCTACCTTTCAAAGATGCATGATGGCTATATTCTCTGACTTTTGTGAAAAGATTTGTGAGGTATTCATGGATGATTTCTTCATTTATTGATCCTCTTTTGATGATTGCTTGAGCAACCGTGATCGAGTTTTACAGTGATGCGAAGACACTAGTCTCGTCTTGAATTGGGAAAAGTGCCACTTTATGGTTAATGAAGGCATTGTCTTGGGGCATAAGATCTCTGAGAAAGGTATTGAAGTTGATAAAGCTAAAGTTGATGCTATTGAAAAGATGCCATGTCCCAAGGACATAAAAGGTATAAGAAGTTTCCTTGGTCACACCGGTTTTTTATAGGAGGTTCATTAAGGACTTCTCTAAAATCTCTAGGCCTCTGACTAATTTATTGCAAAAAGATATTCCTTTTGTCTTTCATGCTGATTGTGTAGAAGCATTTGAAATACTTAAGAAAGCTTTGATCACTGCACCTATTGTTCAGCCACCTGATTGGAATTTACCCTTTGAAATTATGTGTGATGCTAGTGATTATGCTGTAGGTGCTACTCTAGGGCAAAGAGTTGATAAGAAATTGAATGTTATCAAGTATGCTAGTAAGACCCTTGATACTGCCCAGAGAAGTTATGCTACTACTGAAAAAGAATTCTTAGCAGTTGTGTTGGCTTGTGATAAGTTTAGACCTTATATTGTTGATTCTAAAGTTACTATTCACACTGATCATGCGGCTATTAAATATCTTATGGAAAAGAAAGATGCTAAGCCTAGACTTATTAGATGGGTTCTCTTGCTCCAAGAATTTGATTTGCATATTATTAATAGAAAGGGAGATGAGAACCCCGTTGCAGACAACTTGTCTAGGTTAGAGAATGTTCTTGATGACCCACTACCTATTGATGATAGTTTTCCTGACGAACAATTAGCGGTCATTAATGATTCTTGTACTGCTCCTTGATATGCTGATTATGCTAATTACATTGTTGCTAAATTTATACCACCTAGTTTCACATACCATCAAAAGAAAAAGTTCTTTTATGATTTAACACATTACTTCTGGGATGACCCACACCTTTATAAAGAAGGAGTAGATGGTGTTATTAGACGTTGTGTACCTGAGCATGAACAGGAACAGATCCTACGCAAGTGTCACTCTGAATCCTATGGAGGACACCACGCTGGAGATAGAACTGTACATAAGGTATTGCAATCTGGTTTTTATTGGCCTACTCTCTTCAAAGATGCTCGTAAGTTTGTCTTATCTTGTGATGAATGTCAAAGAATTGGTAATATTAGTAGACGTCAAGAAATGCATATGAATTATTCTCTTGTTATTGAACCGTTGATGTTTGGGGCTTTGATTATATGGGACCTTTTCCTATCTCTAATGGTTACACACATATTTTAGTTGTTGTTGATTACGTTACTAAGTGGGTAGAAGCTATTCCAACTAGTAGTGCTAATCATAACACTTCTATTAAAATGCTTAAAGAAGTTATTTTTCCGAGGTTTGGAGTCCCTAGATATCTTATGACCGATGGTGGTTCACATTTTATTCATGGTGCTTTCCATAAGATGCTTGCTAAGTATGATGTTAATCATAGAATCGCATCTCCTTATCACCCGCAGTCTAGTGGTCAAGTAGAGTTGAGCAACAGAGAGCTCAAATTAATTTTGCAGAAGACTGTCAATAGATCTAGAAAGAATTGGTCCAAGAAACTTGATGATGCATTATGGGCCTATAGAACTGCATACAAAAATCCTATAGGTATGTCTCCGTATAAGATGGTTTATGGAAAAGCTTGTCACTTACCTCTTGAACTTGAACATAAAGCATATTGGGCTATTAAAGAGCTCAACTATGACTTCAAACTTACCGGTGAGAAGAGGTTATTTGATATTAGCTCACTTGATGAATGGAGAACCCAAGCCTATGAGAATGCCAAGCTATTCAAAGAAAAAGTCAAACGCTGGCATGACAAAAGGATACAAAAGCATGAGTTTAACGTAGGTGATTATGTGTTATTATTCAACTCTTGTTTAAGATTTTTTGCAGGAGAAATTCTCTCTAAATGGGATGGTCCTTACGTTATCGAGGAGGTCTATTGTTCCGGTGCCATAAAAATCAACAACTTCGAAGGCACAAGTCCGAGGGTGGTGAACGGTCAAAGAATCAAAAATTATATCTCAGGTAATCCTATCAATGTTGAAACTAATATTGTTGAGACCGTAACCCCGGAGGAATACATAAGGGACACTTTCCAGAACGTTCCAGACTCCAAAAAGGAATAGGTATGTGGTACGGTAAGTAAACCGACTCCAAAACAATTCTAGTGGCAATTTTTATCCATTTTGGAATATTTAAGAATTATAGGAAGAAAGAAGTAGTCCGGGAAGGACACGAGGCCTCCATGAGGGTGGAGGGTGCGCCCATCCTTCCTGGGCGCCCCCCTGTCTCGTGGCCACCTCGTGTGCCTCCCGGACTCCGTTTTCTTGCATGTTACGTATTTTGGTTGATAAAAATTCATTATATAATCTCCCGAAGGCTTTGACCACCGTATTACGCAAATATCCTATGTTTTTGTTTCGAGCTCTTCCTGTTGCAGATTAAGAGGAAGATGTCTTCTCAAGAGTCAGTCGGGGAGAGTCGGGTGTCTCACCCGACACCAGGTCCAGGAGCAAATAGCAATTCTTATCACTTTGGACCATCAATGGAGGATGAGATGGAGGCCGACTTGAAAAGGATAGATGCCATGGAGGAAGATCAAGAAGTCACTTCTCGCTTCCAAGCAGGATTCATGATGGGGGAACTACATAGCTCGGTTCTCCCAAATTCGTTCATCCCTTCCGATGTTAAATTTCTTTCTTATGAAAATATGAAAAAGAGCGTCACTTGTTCTCCAGAAGCTATGCAACATCCTTGGGTAAAGGGAGCTTTAGCCATTACAGTCAAGCTCCGCAAAGAAATTATGGACCTCAAACAACAAGTCAATAAGCTCGAGGAGGAGAATCGTATCCTGAGGGGCATCATCGCCAAGAAGATCACAACACCAACTATGAAGAAGGAGACATAATCACATGGGTATGGGTACTCCCCTTGGTAACTGCCAAGCTTGGGGAGGTGCCCCGGTATCGTATCACCATCACACTCCTATCTTTACTGTTTTATTTAGTTCGATCCTTTTAGTAGCATCTTGATCTAGTAGATTGAAGTTTTAGTATCAATTAGTTTTGAGTTTTGCTTTGTGATCTCCTTATGTAATCGAGTCCGTGAGCTATCTATAATAAAGATTAGTGTTGAGTCAAGGGCTTTGCTATCTTGCCATGATCTTGAGAAAGTAGAAAGAATAAAAAGAATAAAAGAGCTCATATTGATCTTATGGATAGTAATGACTTCACACATAGAAAGTATGAGGCATAAAAGTTGTTGAGAGTTGACAAACGTAGTTTTGGTCATCGTTGCAATTAATAGGAAGTGATAAGGAAAGAGAGGTTTTCACGTACAAATATACTATCTTGGACATCTTTTATGATTGTGAGCACTCATTAAGTATGACATGCTAAAAGAGTTGACGTTGGACAAGGAAGACAACATAATGGTTTATGTTTTCTCACATCTCAGTTAAAGTATATTGTCATTGATCTTCCCAACATGTTGAGCTTGCCTTTCCCCCTCATGCTAGCCAAATTCCTTGCACCAAGTAGAGACACTACTTGTGCTTCCAAATATCCTTAAACCCAGTTTTTGCCATGAGAGTCCACCATACCTACCTATGGATTGAGTAAGATCCTTCAAGTAAGTTGTCATGTTGCAGGCAATAAAAATTGCTCTTTAAATATGTAAGACTTATTAGTCCAGAGAAAATAAGCTTTATACGATCTTGTTATGGAAGCAATAAAAGCGACGGACTGCATAATAAAGGTCCATATACAAGTGGCAATATAAAGTGACGTTCTTTTGCATTAAGACTTTGTGCATCCAACCCTAAAAGCACATGACAACCTCTGCTTCCCTCTGCGAAGGGCCTATCTTTTACTTTATGTTTTCACTTTATGCTTGAGTCAAGGTGATCTCCACCTTTCCCTTTTTCATTTTATCCTTTGGCAAGCTCCTCGTGTTTGAAAGATCTTGATATATATATCCAATTGGATGTAAGTTAGCATGAACTATTATTGTTGATATCACCTAAAGGTGAATATGTTGGGAGGCAACACAATAAGCCCCTATCTTTCCCAGTGTCCGGTTGAAACTCCATAACCACAAGTATTGCGTGAGTGTTAGCAATTGTAGAAGACTACATGATAGTTGAGTATGTGGACTTGCTGAAAAGCTCTATTCTTGACTCTTTCTGATGTTATGATAAATTGCAATTGCTTCAATGACTGAGATTATAGTTTGTTAGTTCCCAATGAAGTTTCTGAACCATACTTGACATTGTGAATTGATCATTACTTGAGCATAAGAAATCATGATAAAATCTATTTATGTTGCTATTATAAGAATGATCATGATGCCCTCATGTCCGTATTTTATTTTTATCGACACCTATGTCTCTAAACATGTGAACATATTTTTCGATTTCGGCTTCCGCTTGAGGACAAGCGAGGTCTAAGCTTGGGGGAGTTGATACGTCCATTTTGCATCATGCTTTTATATCAATATTTATTGCATCATGGGCTGTTATTACACATTATATCTCAATACTTATGGCTATTCTCTCTTATTTTACAAGGTTTACCATGAAGAGGGGGAATGCCGGCAGCTGAAATTCTAGTTGGAAAAGGAGCAAATATTGGAAACCTATTCTGCACAGCTCCAAAAATCCTGAAACTCCACGGAAGTCAGTTTTGGAATTAATCAGAATTATTGAGCGAAGAAAACACCAGAGGGGGGCCACACCCTGGCCAGGAGGGTGGGGGGCGCGCCCACCCCTACTGGGTGCGCCCCCTGTCTCCTGGGCCCCCTGTTGGCCCTCTGGTGCCCATCTTCTGCTATATGAAGGCTTTTACCCTGGAAAAAACAGAGGCAAGCTTACGAGACGAAACTCCGCCGCCACTTGGCGGAACCAATCGAGAGCTCCGGCAGAGCTGTTCTGCCGGGGAAACTTCCTTCCGGGAGGGGGAAATCATCACCATCGTCATCAACAATGATCCTCTCATCGGGAGGGAGTCAATCTCCATCAACATCTTCACCAGCACCATCTCCTCTCAAAACCCTAGTTCATCTCTTGTATCCAATCTTGTATCAAAACGACAAATTGGTACCTGTGGGTTGCTAGTAGTGTTGATTACTCCTTGTAGTTGATGCTAATTGGTTTATTGGTGGAAGATCATATGTTCAGATCCTTCATGCATATTATTACTCCTCTGATTATGAACATGAATATGCTTTGTGAGTAGTTACGTTTGTTCCTGAGGACATGGGTGAAGTCTTGCTATTAGTAGTCATGTGAATTTGGTATTCGTTCGATATTTCGATGAGATGTATGTTGTCTTTTCTCTAGTGGTGTTATTTGAACGTCGACTACATGACACTTCACCATTATTTGGGCCTAGAGGAAGGCATTGGGAAGTAATAAGTAGATGATGGGTTGCTAGAGTGACAGAAGCTTAGACCCTAGTTTATGTGTTGCTTCATAAGGGGCTGATTTGGATCCATATGTTTAGTGTTGTGGTTAGGTTTACCTTAATACTTCTTTTGTAGTTGCAGATGCTTGCAATAGGGGTTAATCATAAGTGGGATGCTTGTACAAGTAAGGGCAGTACCCAAGCACTGGTCCACCCACATATCAAATTATCAAAGTACCGAACGTGAATCATATGAGTGTGATGAAAACTAGCTTGACGATAATTCCCATGTGTCCTCGGGAGCTCTTTTCTCATTATAAGAAATTGTCCCGGCTTGACCTTTGCTACAAAAAGGATTTGGCCACCTTGCTGCACTTTATTTACTTTCATTGCTTGTTACCCATTACAATTTATCTTATCACAAAACTATTTGTTACCTACAATTTCAGTGCTTGTAGAGAAAACCTTACTGAAAACTTCTTGTCATTTCCTTCTACTCCTCATTGGGTTCGACACTCTTACTTATCAAAAGGACTATGATAGATCCCCTACACTTGTGGGTCATCACGTATTCATATACACAATGTGTAAATTAAGCTAATGGCAGTTCAACAAAGTGGAAGCAATGCAAAGCATTATTTGCAAGATATGTGCGAGCAATGTAACCTTGGAAAGTTAGAGCAAGTACCTTGATGGGTGAATAAGATAGGGCATCTTCCTATGACTCCTCCACTAGGGAGCTACATTGACTTAGGTCTCCCTCTAGCTTAGAATCACTGTTAGGATCATATACTGAGCATGAATCTATAGGTGGAGAGCATTTGCATTGCATTGCATCCAGACTTGATTTCAGTCCCTTAATGCCAAGTTTGATAGCCATGGCATTTTTCTGCTTTATTCTTTTCGTGCGTGCAAGCTCATAATCATTATGATGAATCTGAGATTCATGAAAACATAAAAAGTAGTCAGATTATCTATGGAATGCATTGCGGATTCAAATCGAAGAGTGTCTCCCTATAAACCCCTGCATATGCAAAGTTCACCCCCCCAACCGTGCTAACCAGACAACACACAGAAATACATACCCCTTATGTCTCTATAAAAGGAAGGCACACATTTCAAAACTGAAGTAGGAACATTAGAATCATATGAAATTCGTATTTGAACAAATAAACTAAGCAATTATGAGTGGCATAATGTTTAGCTTCAAGGGTGGAGTGTTGGTAGCGCGACGCAAAGCAAGTAGGCAGATTGTATTGCATGTAAAAGATCGAAACCTATGTAAAAGCTGGAAATGACACTTTCTTTCTATACAATGCAGTGTTCGTTGCCCACACATGATGGAAGAGATCACATAGAGAAATAATATTCACTCATGTCTACGGTTCCAGTATTTAGAAACAGGGTGGTCCATCCTAAAAGAATACTGACAACAAATATGACAAGGCAAGCATAGATGTAGTGAATCAATCATTTACTTGTGAGCTTACTAGGACAAGTATGCAGAATTGTAACTACAGTAAGAGACCGTCCAAAATCTGAATGAAGAAGTTTGTCTAGCACTTATTGTTTGCAACTAATCGACGTGAATAATTGTATATTATATCGAATGAGTAAGAAAGACAAGTAAAATTGTCAACAAACCTGGCTTGCAGTAGTAATCTGGGTCAATGTCACTCGACCAACAATCCAAAATGACTAGTGTATGCATTAGGGCGAATTTTGAAAACCACATGAACTTTAGAGGTACTAAAGATTACCGAAATACATCTGAACCATTAAGTGTAGGTAGCACTGAGCACACAACAAACCCTAATGACAGTCCTGCCTAATGAGTAATGAATCAATTAGAAAATGGGTGATGAGGAGTGGCTGCCGAGTGTTGAGGACGTATCTCAGGATAAATCGGGTTGGCTTGGTGGGTGCTGCATGCTTGAGTCCTGAACAGACTGGGAAGGTAGGCACGGCGGTGCGCCCGGGCAGCGGTGACTGTTGGGGAACGTAGTAATTTCAAAAAAATTCCTACGCACACGCAAGATCATGGTGATGGCATAGCAACGAGAGGGGAGAGTATTGTCCACGTACCCTCGTAGACCGTAAGCGGAAGCGTTATGACAACACGGTTGATGTAGTCGTATGTCTTCACGATCCGACCGATCCTAGTACCGAACGTACGGCACCTCCAAGTTCAGCACACATTGAGCTCGATGATGATCCCCGGGCTCCGATCCAGCAAAGCATCGGGGATGAGTTCCGTCAGCACGAAGGCGTGGTGACGATCATGATGTTCTACCGGCGCAGGGCTTCACCTAAACTCCGCGACGATATGACCAAGGTGGAATATGGTGGAGGGGGGCACCGCACACGGCTAAGGAACGATCCGTAGATCAACTTGTGTATCTCTAGGGTGCCCCCGCCTCATATAAAGGAGCAAGGGGAAGGCGGTCGGCCCTAGGGGCGCGCCAGGAGGAGTCCTCCTCCTAGTGGGAGTAGGACTCCCCTTTCCTAGTCCCACTAGGAAGGAGGAAGGGGGAAGGAAAGAGAGGGAGAGGGAGAGGGAAAGGGGGGCCGCGCCCCCTCCCCTAGTCCAATTCGGACTCCTCATGGTGGAGGGGGTGCGCCACCTCCTGGGCTGCTGCCCTCTCTCTCCCCTCAGGCCCACTAAGGCCCAATACTTCCCCGGGGGGTTCCGATAACCCCTCCGGCACTCCGGTTTTCTCCGAAATCACCCGGAACACTTCCGGTGTCCGAATATAGTCGTCCAATATATCAATCTTTATGTCTCGACCATTTCGAGACTCCTCGTCATGTCTGTGATCACATCCGGGACTCCGAACAAACTTCGGTACATCAAAACTTATAAACTCATAATAAAATTGTCATCGTAACGTTAAGCGTGCGGACCCTACGGGTTCGAGAACTATGTAGACATGACCTAGAACTATTCTCGGTCAATAACCAATAGCGGGACCTGGATGCCCATATTGGCTCCTACATATTCTACGAAGATCTTTATCGGTCAAACCGCATAACAACATACGTTGTTCCCTTTGTCATCGTTATGTTACTTGCCCGAGATTCGATCATTGCGAAGAGCTCGGGAATAGTCTTGTCCATCCCTTGCATATTATAGTTCATCATGAAGCTCTTGTAGCTTGGTGGCAGTGATTGAAGAATTTTGTCAATGACATTATCATCAGGAAGATTAACTCCCAGTTGAATCAAGTGATTATTATACCCAAACATTTTGAGTATGTGTTCACTGACAGAACTATTCTCCTCCATCTTGCAGCTATAGAACTTATTGGAGACTTCATATCTCTCAATCTGGGCATTTGCTTGAAATATTCACTTCAACTCCTGGAACATCTCATATGCACCATGACGTTCAAAACATCGTTGAAGAACCGGTTCTAATCCGTAAAGCATGGCACACTGAACTATCGAGTAGTCATTAGCTTTGCTCTGCCAGACGTTCTTAACATCGTCAGTTGCATCAGCAGCAGGCCTGGCACCCAGCGGTGCTTCTAGGACGTAATTCTTCTGTGCAACAATGACGATAATCATCAGGTTACGGACCCAGTCCGTGTAATTGCTACCATCATCTTTCAACTTTGCTTTCTCAAGGAACGCATTAAAATTCAATGGAACAACAACACGAGCCATCTATCTACAACAAACATAGACAAGCAAAATACTATCAGGTACTAAGTTCATGATAAATTTAAGTTCAATTAATCATATTACTTAAGAACTCCCACTTAGACAGACATCTCTCTAGTCATCTAAGTGATTACGTGATCCAAATCAACTAAACCATGTTCGATCATCATGTGAGATGGAGTAGTTTCAATGGTGAACATCACTATGTTGATCATATCTACTATATGATTCACGTTCGACCTTCGGTCTCCGTGTTCGAGGCCATATCTGTATATGCTAGGCTCGTCAAGTTTAACTCGAGTATTCGCGTGTGCAACTGTTTTGCACCCGTTGTATTTGAGCGTAGAGCCTATCACACCCGATCATCACGTGGTGTCTCAGCACAAAGAACTTTCGCAATGGTGCATACTCAGGGAGAACACTTCTTGATAATTTTAGTGAGAGATCATCTTAAAATGGTAACGTCAATCAAAGCAAGATAAGATGCATAAAGGATAAACATCACATGCAATCAATATAAGTGATATGATATGGCCATCATCATCTTGTTCTTGTGATGTCCATCTTCAAAGCACCGTCATGATCACCATCGTCACCGGCGCGACACCTTGATCTCCATCGTAGCATCATTGTCGTTACGCCATCTATTGCTTCTACGACTATTGCTACCGCTTAATGATAAAGTAAAGCAATTACAGGTCGTTTGCATTTCATACAATAAAGCGACAACCATATGGCTCCTGCCAATTGCCGATAACTTCGGTTACAAAACATGATCATCTCATACAATAAAATATAGCATCACGTCTTGACCATATCACATCACAACATGCCCTGCAAAAATAAGTTAGACGTCCTCTACTTTGTTGTTGCAAATTTTACGTGGCTGCTACGGGCTTAGCAAGAACCGTTCTTACCTACGCATCAAAACCACAGCGATAGTTCGTCAAGTTAGTGCTGTTTTAACCTTCGCAAGGACCGGCGTAGCCACACTCGATTCAGCTAAAGTGAGAGAGACAGACACCCGCTAGCCACCTTTAAGCACGAGTGCTCGTAACGGTGAAACCAGTCTCGTGTAAGCGTACGCGTAATGTCGGTCCGGGTCGCGTCATCTCACAATACCGCTGAACCAAAGTATGACATGCTGGTAAGCAGTATGACTTGTATCGCCCACAACTCACTTGTGTTCTACTCATGCATCTGACATCTACGCATAAAACCAGGCTCGGATGCCACTTTTGGGGAACGTAGTAATTTCAAAAAAATTCCTACGCACACGCAAGATCATGGTGATGGCATAGCAATGAGAGGGGAGAGTATTGTCCATGTACCCTCGTAGACCATAAGTGGAAGCGTTATGACAACGCGGTTGATGTAGTCATACGTCTTCACGATCCGACCGATCCTAGTACCGAACGTACGACACCTCTGAGTTCAGCAAAGGTTCAGCTCGATGACGATCCCCGGGCTCCGATCCAGCAAAGCGTCGGGGATGAGTTCCATCAGCATAACGGCGTGGTGACGATGATGATGTTCTACCGGCGCAGGGCTTCGCCTAAACTCCGCGACAATATGACCGAGGTGGAATATGGTGGAGGGGGGCACCGCACACGGCTAAGGAACGATCCGTAGATCAACTTGTGTATCTCTAGGGTGCCCCCCTGCCCCCGTATATAAAGGAGCAAGAGGGGAGGCCGGTCGGCCCTAGGGGGCGTGCCGAGGAGGGGGGAGTCCTCCTCCTAGTGGGAGTAGGACTCCCCTTTCCTAGTCCCACTAGGAAGTAGGAAGGGGGAAGGAAATAGAGGGAAAGGGGGTGCCACGCCCCCTCCCCTAGTCCAATTCGGACTCCTCATGGGGGGCGCCACCTCCTGGGCTGCTGCCTCTCACTCCCCTCAGGCCCACTAAGGCCCAATACTTCCCGGGGGTTCAGTAACCCCTCCCAACTCCGATTTCTCCAAAATCACCCGGAACACTTTTGGTGTCCGAATATAGTCGTCCAATATATCAATCTTTATGTCTCGACCATTTCAAGACTCCTCGTCATGTCCGTGATCACATCCGGGACTCCGAACAAACTTTGGTACATCAAAACTTATAAACTCATAATAAAACGGTCATCGTAACGTTAAGCGTGCGGACCCTACGGGTTTGAGAACTATGTAGACATGACCTAGAACTATTCTCGGTCAATAACCAATAGCGGGACCTAGATGCCCATATTGGCTCCTACATATTCTACGAAGATCTTTATCGGTCAAACCGCATAACAACATACGTTGTTCCCTTTGTCATCGGTATGTTACTTGCCCGAGATTCGATTGTCGGTATCCAATACCTAGTTCAATCTTGTTACCGGCAAGTCTCTTTACTCGTTACGTAATGCATCATTTCGTAACTAACTCATTAGCTACATTGCTTGCAAGGCTTATAGTGATGTGCATTACCGTGAGGGCCCAGAGATACCTCTCCGACAATCGGAGTGACAAAACCTAATCTCGAAATATGCCAACCCAACATGTACCTTTGGAGACACCTGTAGTACTCCTTTATAATCACCCAGTTACGTTGTGACGTTCGGTAGCACCCAAAGTGTTCCTCCGATAAACGGGAGTTGCATAATCTCATAGTTACAGGAACATGTATAAGTCATGAAGAAAGCAATAGCAATATACTAAACGTTCAAGTGCTAGGCTAACAGAATGGGTCATGTCAATCACATCATTCTCCTAATGATGTGATCCCATTAATCAAATGACAACACATGTCTATGGTTAGGAAACATAACCATCTTTGATTAATAAGCTAGTCAAGTAGAGGCATACTAGTGACGTTGTGTTTGTATATGTATTCACACATGTATTATGTTTCCGGTTAATACAATTCTAGCATGAATAATAAGCATTTATCATGATATGAGGAAATAAATAATAACTTTATTATTGCCTCTAGGGCATATTTCCTTCAGTGACGCTATTGGGCGAGCGGCTCCTGGCCTCCGGCGTCTCCTCCTAGAGTCATGCCGTCCGGGGACGGCAAGTCACTTAGCGAGGCAGTGGTGAGGCGAGTAGAGATTGGATCTTGCAGCGAAACAGAGGGGAATCGGGGCTGGGGCGACCCAAAATCCCGAGGTGGGCCGCCCACCATGGGCACTGCTTGTGAGATACACACCCGAGCGGCGAACATGCATTTTCGAAACTAATTTAGGAACATTTAGCTGACCAATTAAACAACTCTATTTTAATAATATCATATTCGTATTTGAACAACTAAGCTTGTTTAGCTTGATGGGTGGAGCAGTGTTATTATGACACAAAGCACGTATTCTGATCATATAGTGATCATAAAAGGGGAAACTCTAAGCATATTTTTTTAGCAAAAGAGGGTTTCCCCTCCGATTTCTATTAAAGAAACCACCACGGAACCAACATGATCAATTAAACCCTAAGCATGATCAATTAAACCGTATTATGGCTGTGCCATGGTAGATTTGAAGCTGCAAACCGGAGAAATGATATTTAGCATCCATTGTTTGCTTCGAACTAAGAACTAAGTTCTAAGAGCTGAAAATAAAGTAGAGTAACCAAGTTAAGATCTATTTTCTGGTTGAGATCAAAAAGTTGAGGAGATATGAAGTACCACCTCTCTTGCGGCGCCGTGTAGGCATCAGGGGTGCGATGGCTGTCGGTGGCGTTGAAGAAGATCTGCGACGGTAGACGGGTGAATCGGGGGATAAGTCCCATTGCGGTGGAAGAGAAGGTCGTGTAAGCGGCCCCGGCAAAGAGGACAACGACGTTGATGAAGCGAGAGGATGCGATGCAAGGCTATTGGTTTGTCGCTGTGTATGAGAAACGTCCATCTCTAGCAGTGGACGACGTGGTTTTGGTAGGCGCTCCGGCATGATGGAGGACGGTGGCAATGGATGTGGTGGAGGACGGCGACGATGGATGGGGTGGCGGACGGAGGCTGGTGTGGGGATGGGGTGTTCTAGCGCGGACGATGTAGGAACGGGAAAATGGAGGGAGAGGTACGGGGAACCATGTTTTTGGGACGCGCCTGTCTAAAATATCGGAAAGTTACGAACTTAGCTCCTGTTTAAAATTTGGACGTCCCGTCGGTTGGGGATAGGACGGTAATCTCGCATATCGCCAATATTTGCCCAGAGCGATTTCGGGCGAGGAGAGGGTGGTTGGCGCCCATGGTGTATGAACGGGGCTGACAGGTAGGGCGGTTGTGTCACGTCTAAGTGAAGTTACAAACCTGCCCCTATTGAAAATATTTGCCTACATCGATTTCGGCCGAGTCAAGTTTGTTTTGCCACCCACCGTGTATGAATGGGGAATGGAGGGAGACGCAGAGGTCTTTCGGACGTGCTTGAATCAAATGTGTTTTGTTGCCCATGTTTGAAGCCCATCGTGTCAGAATGGGCTTAGAGGCGGTCGTGTCACGTCTAATTGAAGTTACTAACCTACCCCTATTTAGAGCAGTGGAAATCGGGCCGATGGATTGTCCGTGTAATGGGTAGACAGTAATTTCCATCTCCCAAACACTTGGCTTCGGCGGCCGGCGTGGGAGTGGACATTTTGCGCTTCTTTGAATTTTGGGACAATAAGCATCCACGTTTACCCTGACAATTAAATTTGAATCCATTTTGTATTCCTATATGAATCTTTATAAATCATTATATGTGTTTTTATATATCTTCAAAAGGACGACAAAGATGTATTCCACTGTCATATATGAATATGGTTTACAAATGCCGATACTCAAATTCAGAAGCTAGAATCCAGTTTAAGGTAAATTCGAATATTTGGAACACTTCATGTCCAACTCAAATGTCACACGCAGCATAATGTGTACTCCCATTTAGATATGTACACAAGCGATGTATCAAGATTCAAATACCAAGTCAATCAACCAAGAATGTACAGAACTAATAGACATATAAACACTTATAGAGTATATGGATCAATAATATCAACTAACATACATAAGCCAGGCCGCTGTACTTTTTTTGCTACAACAACATCCTTTTTTTAGCCAGCATCTTGGCCCTTTCCGATGAGTGCCACTTATGGTCCATCTATACTTCTATTAGTGTTGAATGCACATTCAGCCCGATTGGCATATTTGTAGGTCTGCCACAGTAATCCAAATGAAATGTCTCCGAGTCTTATCAATTAATACAAACTTGTGCTCAAATAAAATTACAAACCAAAAAACAAAAAACAATTATTACATGATCTCTAAAACAAATGGTTTGATTGATTACATGAACAAACAACACAAAGGTTATTCAACGATGGAAAGAACATTTCACCTATTATTTACCAAGTGGGAATTTAATTTCCTTTTTCCTTCAGGACCTTAACAATGTGGTCAGTCTCAGCTTGCTTCGTTTCGAAATCCACCAAATATTTAATGGTTGTCTTGAGTACTGCTTGTGATTGTGTTGTTGGCTTCCTCAACATGTCAACTTCATCTCTAAGTGCGAAGCGAATCTCTTTCTACCACTAGTTTAGCCTCTAGAGCATCGGCGATTGGCAATTCAATGCGATTGGGCGGTGCCACTGCTGTGGGATGATGCAACGTCCATGGGGACCTCGCTCTTGATCTTGGGCTAACATGTTTCGCCATTAAAGTTCGATTGGATTGAGAAAAGTTGAAGTTAGCAAAACATCTCAAGCTGGGGTTATAACAACAAACCGCTTAAACAAAGAAGGAATTAAAGAGTTTCAATTGGATCTTTGAAAAGTAGTTATTAACATCATTGTAACCGCTATTGCACCAACAAAGCGATTAAACAAACAAGTAGATATTTAAGTTAAGGCAAGCAGTAATTCTTAACGGTAAGTATCAAACACATATATAGTATAGATCTCAATATGATTAACGGTGTGGCATTATGTAATCAGTAGCAAACTAAATTAAGCCAAGCAATGTAATTGAACAATTTTGCAATAAGTGGCTAACTAAAATTCTGAGAAGCAGGTAACTGAACTTACGCTAGTTCTTTGTACAGGCACACTACAACTTCTTTTTTGCTTACAAGGTTGTGCGAAGGAGTCCATGGCATCAATTGCTTGGATACCCAGTCTTAGTACTTCTTTCTTCCCACACTGCATTGGTAAGTCGAATGGTTAATCTGGTAAGATGGTGCATCCTTGATATGTTATACGAGGACGTGTAGTCAGACTAGTTGTAGCCACATGCATCACATAGTCTTTTAGTGTATATTTCATGCGATTACTTTTGGCATATCGAGATCTAAGCAATCTACAATAGGATGAAAAGACTGTATCCTTCACATTATTGGCGAACTCAGTTCATAGAAACAAGCAATTCAACCATTCTGTGGGTAAATCAAAAGCATCGCTGGAATATTTTTCACTACCCAATCATACACGCAAAAAGGGGCGACGCTACCATAGGGGCTGGTATGGGCGGCCGCCTCAGGTGGCTGGAAAGTGTGCACCTAGTTTGAGTCATCCAGGTTGGCCCAGGCTAGTTTTGTTTGTCCCAATGCACGAGCAGGCAATGTAAAAAATGAAGAAAAATGTTTCAATTTGGATGGGACAATAGCATAAGTGCAAGGTAGGCCCTATAGCAGGCTCGCGGCCCCAACGGGTGCCTCCCATATCGATCGGCAATGAGGAAAAATCCCAATTCATTCGCTCCGACCTCGATCTGGTTCGCTCCTAACCTAGCCGCCATTGGACAGACCGATACAACACTTCCTCGCGCCCTCGTTGGAGGCGGTGCGCCCGACCTTCAAGCGAATGGAAGGACAAGAAGATGAAGATCCAACCACAGGTGTAGCTGCGTGGGAGGCGGCGGCGGACGGGCATGGCATCGAGCTTGCACAAGCAGACGATCGTAGCTTGCAAGAGTAGCATCATAGCAGTAGGTATATCACATCCTGATTATATCTAATTCAACTCTTCAATTTCGGCCAATAGTTAAACTGGCGGTGTTGTAAAACCGCTTGTATGTAGGGAATCTATGAGAAAATTAAACCAATTTCTACTTATTTTATAACTCCCCAATCAATCTTGAATCGATTTGAATCGATGTATCTAATCAAGTTTTCGATGCAAACATACAAGCTCATGTTGTTCTTGAGCTGAAGTGTCTAATGAGCAATTTGCTAATGAAGGATTTGATGCAAACATTTTACATGCTCCTGGTGATGAACATATAGTGTCTAATGAGGGATCTAATGCAAGAATTTTGCGAGCTCATTGAAGGATTTAGTGTCTAATGATGATCTGCTATGTTGAGAGAGACAGAGATTTGCAGGCATTAATGACAAGCAAATTATAGTGCATTTTCATAGCTTGAGGAAACGTTGAGGCCATCTACGAGAAAGTCCCCGTATCATGACAACATAGCATAAATACTTTTCTAATCTGTCGTTTGAAACTATTGACATACTTGTGCAGGATAGATATATTGATATGCAGTTTGCGCACTAGTTATAGGTGCAATTACACTTCGATATTTTCAGCCAGAGAACGAATAATTCAAGCAGGTACATACCATGTTTGTAGTCCTTGTACACCATGTTGAATTTTGTGTTTTTTGGTGCTTGCATCATTTAGTGTTTATAATCTGAACTACTTTGGATCATTAGCTGGTTTTCAAAGTGCATGTAGCTTCACATTTCTCAAGTTATGTTGATTTCCGGAGTGCAAGTGCCTTCGTATTTTTTAAGTTAAATGTTCGCCCCTGGTAACTTGAATTCGTGGATCCGTCACTGCACACAAATCATACACGAATGCCAGTACGAATTAAATGAAATGCAGGGACTTACACTAGCTCATTGTACAGGCTCACTGCAGCTCTGCTTGCGCTTGGGATGTTCCATGTACAAGTCCATGTTACCACTTGCTTGGATGTGCAGGCCTTGTGCTCCTTGCATCCCCCTCTGCATTTTTGGCACGGCGAATGGTTGATCAAATAAGAGGAATTGACCTTGATGTTGTACCGGAGGACAAATACTTACAAGGTTATACGGGTGTGCAGGATGTGTACGAGATCCCGTAGCGCCGTCATGCTTCGCTAAAAAATGGATTTCTTGTTTGAGATGATATCTCCAGAAGAAATAAGAGTTAAAGTCGAGTTGCATATGCGTGTAAGCTAAGAGAGCGTGATAGGATATCCAAACATCATCGAGCGATTGCACAAGGAGGTGATGTGTGGATACCTAGTTCGGGCGGCGTTTGGGCATGCTCGCCTAGCTAGTGTGCGGGTCACTTGAGCCGTTGAGGGTGATCTTGTTGGCGTTGCACAGCCTGCGGATCAGATCTTGAGTGGCAGCGGAACGCTATGATGCGGTGGACGAGACCGTTGGTGAAGCCCCAATGGCCTCGGGGGGGGGCAGAGGTGCGACGATGTGCTCAGTGAAGTAGCCCCGGTGAGTTGGGAGACAGCGTCGGTGAAGCGCACCTGATGTGGTGGAACTCGGTGTCTGTGAGGCACGTCGGTTGCGGCGGCCAACGTTGTCGGTGGACCACCCGGTGCGTTGGATGAGGGCATAGATGAGGTTGCTCCGGTGCGATGGTGAAGCGTGACCGCCGTCGTCGTCCAGCACAGAGGTGGGGAAAGAGATGAGACGAGGGGCGATTTGAACTTTGCTTCGGTTGACGGCAAATTAGGGATTTGAGCAATCTGGGCGCGGAAGGGGACGGTGGAGAAGAGAGATTTTGCAGGGCTGGAATTGGGGCCGCCAGATATTTCAATCCGAAACGTGGAAGCGCAAACTTATTTTGTCGTCGTCCTTTGGGGGGGTGGGGGGAGTGGGGCAGGGATTGAGGCGGTGGGTGGGTGGGTGCTACTTGTCCGTCCGACACACGCGACCACCCCGATAGGACTATGCTTCGGTGCCTTAAGGCACCTGCCTTTGTGTCCATGACATGTGGGCCCAACAGGTGGTTGGCCCACATGTCAGTGACCCAAAGGCAGGGGCCTTTAAGGCACCGGCAGCATCCTACGACACGACCACAGTGCACTGGTGTGCCTATATTTGAGAATGCAAACGAATCTTCTTTCATTTGCAAACAAATTTGTATGTATTACCATGCCTGTGTTTTCCTTGCAATAATTAGTCATTCGAAACGAGATACTCCCTCCGTCCACTTTTGTAAGTCGTTTCAGACAACTTAAAATGAACTGTTTTGCACATTATCTGAAATGCCTTCAAGGTCTTATAAAAGTGAACAGAGGGAGTACTATAAATTAATTAATGAGGAGTTATTTGAAAAAAATCAAAACGGTATCCACGCTAACGTGGATTAGAGTGTGTGTCACATAAATAGTTATTTGAATTAGAGTGTGTGTCACTTAGCGATCTCAAATTCTAACGTGGATTTAGCATTTCACTATATCCATGCTACTTTTTTAATACAAATTCATATGTATATGATGAACACCATGGTAGTGAGAAAACTTTTGGATGGTTTCAAACATATGACCTACAAAAAACCACAACAAATTGAGTCAATGTCAATTTTTTGAAACTTAGTATGGCACAAATTCAAAATAATTACTCGTATGCATGGTCCTAGGTTCAAATCTTACAATGTACACCGAATTGAAACATCGATATTAAGTCTCGTACTATGTACATTCAAATGTTGTTTTAGCCCCCCTTTTACGCTACATACTTCCTGTATCGGTCAATCTTCCTCTCCTAACCACCTTAGGAAGCTATCGGTTTCCAACACACGTTCATTATTTCTCTCCATGTTGCGATCTCTAAGTCTCTCATCTACACAACCCCTTTTTCCACTCTGTTACCAAATGTATTTACCTCGCACACCCGCCATTGCACCCCATGCCGAGCTCTCTCTCTCTCTCTCTCTCCCCCCCTCTCCCTCTCACCCTCTCGCGCTAAATACATGCATAGCCTATCTAGCCCCCCAACCTCTCGTGCACACGCACGCACGTTGTATATCTATGTCACTCCCTCGAGACTGTCTCACTCTTTCTTCCGCATGGCGGGCCACACTCACTCAATCTCGCTCTCTTTATCCGAGTCTCGTTTAACCTCGTTTTCTTTCACACACAAATGATATATCTCCCTGCGGGCCTCGATCGACACACTCTATACTCTCTCACGCAGATTGTCTATCTAGGTCAGTCCATCCAAGCCGCCGCCACTCTTTCGACCTCATGGCGGGCGACGCTCACTCAATCTCTCTCTCTCTCTCTCTGTATGTCTCGATTGACCTCGCTCTTTCTCGGGCAAAAAGATATATCACCATGTTTGAGCCCAATTCGACCTATTCACAGTGTATACTCTCTCACGCACATTGTCTATCTAGGTCACTCTCTCCAACCCGTCTCACTCTTTCGATCGCACGGCGACCCTATGTGATCGATTGACCTTGCTTCCTCCCACGCACAAAATATATCTACACGTCTGTGACTAGATCATCTCTCAAGCTCTATCTTACAACCATCACCCTTGCCAAAAGCTCAATCAGACAATATCTCTCCAGCGCATATATATCTGTTCAATGAATGTCGGACCACACTCACTTTGTCTCTCTATCTATATGTCTCTCGATTGACCTCGCTTTCTCACACCGGATCTTCCACACATTGAAGCTACTACCTCTCCATCCCTCGCAAAGACGGAGCTGTTTACATTGCGAGGGGCACTCCAACCTTGGATTAATTTGCGTAGGCATTTATTCCAGTCAGATTATATTTTCGTAGCATTCGGCCCACAACTACTCCAAACACCGTTGCAACCCCCGCAATTCCCCTAGTTGATTTCCCTCTGGCTCGGTCATTGCTCTCTCGCACGTCCTTTCTCGCCTTCAACGTCGCACCATGGTATTATTGCAAAAAACTATGTTGTTCTCTTTAATTATTATAAATAAGCTACAAAACTACACACCGATGGTCCACTTGGAATGGAACAAATTTCGACCCACAAATTAAAGTGCTACAAACTACACACCGAGGGGCCCACATGTCATGAAACAAATTTGGACCCATATACAAACTAAAAAATAAAGGGCGAGGATCGAACATGCGACCGGGGCTTCAAGCCACACGTCAATAGGCAACATACGTAGAACAACAATGTTTCTTGTACCCCCCTTTGTTCACATAATGTTTTTATATTACCACAACCTATTTAATGGATAACATGTAATATTATTTTTAGTACTATTCGCCTTCACTTACTGGTGGGTTCCATGTGTGATCTCTCTCTCCTCCTACTGCGTTTAGGCCTTGCGGACAAACACGAAGAACTTCATGAGGCGATGTTGCCGTTGACCATATCTAGACACGTTCACAAGTCACGGCACCAGTTTCACGTACTAGCAGCAGTAGTCAGTATGTACGTGCAATGCATGTTAATTTGGAAGTAAATTAAGTACATGCGGATATTAAGTACATGCGGATATTATTTGGGTGTTATTATATGATTAGCACTATTTTTGGCATGAAATTAACTGCATGCTAAACGTGTTGAGCGCTCGACATTGAAGCAGTCTAGGTTGTTGGATTACAAGGAATACATGTGGCTTGATGACGTTTTATATTTAATTTGATACAGCTCTAGCAGAACATTCAATCGATCAAACCATAGATTTCGTTCAGTCTGACTCCGACTTTAATATACGACAATCGATATAAAATAAATGGAAATGATAAACGTTTGGATTTTAAGCATGGCAATCCAAACGTTTTTCATGGAAAATTTAGATTACGCGGCGGTGGCGAGGGCGTCTTGTGGTGGGAAGCGGCTCCTCTGCTGTGCTCTGTGTGTCGTCGGGCCTCTGACCGACGGTGATAGCGGCGTCTTGCGGCGTTGTTGGCGTACTCCTGGATGTTGGCCTAGCTTCAAGGAAGGCCAAAATGTTCTGGACTTAGGAACGAGTCAACTGGCGGGAGGAGGCGACTGGCGTTGGTGCAAGGAAGCGGTCGACGGCGGCCATCCATGCCGCGAGGGGGCACCGCACCGCAGGGGACAAAGGCGCATCAACGGCGCGACGGGGACATTCGTGTGCATGGGCACCGGCACGGGCACGCACGTTAGTGCACGCGTAGGTGCATGTCTTTGGCAGTGCCACGAGCACCGCACGGGCGTCTTGCGTCGATGCTGCAGCGCAGTGCATCTTGTTGGCAGTGCAGGTGAGGAGTCTGGATTAGGGGGTATCCGGACAGCCGGACTATACACATCGTCCGGACTATTGGAGCGTGAAGATACAAGACTCAAGACTCCGTCCCGTGTCCGGATGGGACTCTCATTTGCGTGGAAGACAAGCTTGGCGATCCGGATATTATATTTCCTTCCTCGTAACTAACTCCATGTAAACCCTAGCCCTCTCCGGTGTCTATGTAAACCAGAGAGGATGGTCCTTAGAAGGCCAATCACAATTACAATCATACCATCATAGGCTAGCTTCTAGGGTTAGCCTCTACGATCTCATGGTAGATCTACTCTTGTACTACTCATATCTTCAATATTAATCAAGCAGGAAGTAGGGTTTTACCTCCATCGAGAGGGCCCGAACCTGGGTAAACATTGTGTCCCTTGCTTCCTATTACCATCAGCCTAAGACGCACAGATCAGGACCCCCTACCCGAGATCCGCCGGTTTTGACACCGACAACGGGCGCGTGAAAGTCGGCTGGGACCTCGTGGAACCCCGTGGGATCAAGCTCGGTGACAATGTGCGGCTCCCAGCCGATCAATGCCACGTGGATGGTATTGGCGCGATCAGGCGACAGGGAGGCGGAGCAGGGCGGGACAGCGTGGCGTCTTCCCGCAAGGCCAGTTCAAGCTCGTCCCAAAGCGCCTTATGTTCTTGAGACTCCGGCTGGGTGACTTCCTCAAGAAACTGGAACACTAAGGGCAGACCATCGTGATGCGGCATAGCGTATGTTTAGGTCAGGCTAGTTGGAGGTAGATGACAGGAGAATCGGAGAGGAAGAGAGAAGATTATAGCGATATCGGGTAGTGTGGGGATGATTTTAAACTGCGGCGCCGGCGACATTAAAAGTGGGAGTAGTTGGGACGAAGGTCAGCGGCGGAGCCTGGTCAAAGGGCTCACCTCCGGTGAGCTCGCAACTAATCTGCTTTCGACGCGCCTCCTGTCGGCCCGGCGCGCGATGCGCTCGCATGCCTCCCGTCGACTCACACGCTTGCTCGGAAGGCACCTGCCGATGAGAAGCGGGGACTCGTGGCGGCACGTAAACACCCACGGTTTCAATAGTGAAAGCGTTCGCCTTAACGTGACAAGTCTTTGTTCCAAAATACCTTGGCTCTTCATTTGTGCAACTTGTCATAAGCAGCTTGTCTCAAATTGAAGAAAAAACTTACGAAGTAATATTTGTGCCATATCACGCGACCATGCCCAGTTTGAATAATTTATGCTCACTTTTGGATATTCTGAAATTTAAGATCCGGGATTCGAAACAATATCATAACCTGCATCATGCAATAAATTTTCAAGTCGTACATCTATCCTGTTGTATTTCTTAAGAAAGGATTTGGTCAAACATTTTGCCTACTCCCTTCGTCTAGGTGTGTAAGTCATCTTACATTGTGCACCGTGACCAAGGCGGAGAGTAAAACGAGAAAACTTAATGTATTTTTGATAATTAATAGTATTGCATGCAATGAACTAACCACTGCATGTCATGTTTGGTAGTCTCAAGTCATTGAAAGCATGAACGACCCACATCTCTTATTGGTTGATATGTCACAAAACAAGAAATGAGGAGGGAGTTAATGTACCGTGCGTAAGTGTTTTGGGATTATTTGGTTTTTGTAAGGTGACTTACACACCTAGACAGAGGGAGTAGTTAGACTTCAGACAAGTTATATATGCAGAGTAAAAGGATAATCCCTCCGTACCAGTGCATTGCCTGATATATTAACTCAAGTACTAGGCACGAACAAACGGGCTCAATTATGTGCTCATCCTGGTGTAGTAGTAGTAGTACTAGGCAATGCGGTTGATGGGTGACCCTGACGAGCAGCGACCGAGGGAAATGAACCGTGCTCAGCATGGTAGGTAACGTTGTCTAGTTACTAAAGCACCCCTCTGTTGTTCATCGGTAGTCATTATGGACCAGGGACATGAGGGGAATTTCCTAGGGCTGGAATTCTGGCCGCCAGATATTTCGACTTGAAACACTGAGGCTCGACTGGTTGAGGTTGCCTAATGTGCGTACCATGCACGCCACCAAAGGACACGAGCCCGGTTTTTTTATTTTTTTTATTTTTTTAGGATCAACACGAGCCAAGGTCTGGCTGGTACGCCGTTGGGTCCTACCATTCGAGAATACGAAAGGAACCTTTTAAATTGCCGAATGAATCTATGTGTATTACAATACCTGTATTTTCCTTGCAAATACTAATCTCAACGTGGTAATTGATTTATGACGAGTTGTTGAATTAGAGTGAGTTTGTGATATAGTGATCTCAACGTGGATTTCACATTTCATGGTATCCCTAGTAAGTTTTCCAATGCAAATTCAAATTTACAAGATTAACAATATGAAGGTGAGAAAACTTTGTCTGTATCAAGCATATGACCACACACACACACACAGAGACACACACGCACAAACACAACAACAATCCAAAAAGTATAGTGCATCTATTTTTCCAAACCATGCATGTATGACACGAATTAAAAAATACTCCTTCTATTCCTAAATGTTAGTCTTTTCGAGAGTTCAACAAGTGATTACATACGGAGCAAAATGAGTGAATCTAGACTATAACATATGTATATATACATCCGTATGTGCGAGTCCATTTGAAACCTCTAAAAAGACTAATATTTAGGAACGAAGGGAGTAAAATGTAAGACATGCATGGTCCTCAGTTCAATATTTAAAATGAACATGAAACTGAAACATGAATATTAAGTCTAGTACTACAGTACATGCAAATGTTGTGTTTAGGCGGAGCTATGATTGTCGGGGGTCAACCCCTCGACCTTAGATAAAATTGTGGAGCTCTGTTTAGCGTTGTTTAGATTATATTTGTCCCCACCCTCCCAACCACCAATTGGTTGTGCACCCCCACCCCTCCTCCCGGGAGAATGTCATGTGCCCCCATACCTTAGATGCTATATGCCGATACAAGTTGCTTGGAGCTTGTAGATCTGAGATATAGCAGCTCACATGATGTGTCTTAATATTTTTACAGGAAACCTTGATGAGTTTGAGAATTGCACACAATTTGTAGAAAAACTACTCAGATGCCCTTGGATCCCATATCCAACGACCTCGAAGCTCATATCCTTTGTAGCATCTAAGATGAAGGAGGGCATCGTATTCTCACATGTATGTAAGAATATCATGTCTGCCACACCTTAGATGCTTTGGTGATACAAGCTCTTGAACCATTGGATTTGTGACCCAACACCTCCTCGGTGGTTCAAATGGTTTTTGCGAAAAAGCCCCAAAAGAGTTAGATCCATTTGCTTACAAGCACAAAGGCGCTTTCGAGATGCCATTGGATCTCGAGATCAAGCGACCTCCAAGCTCGTATCACCGTAGCATCAAGCTGCGATAGCACCTTATGTTTTCTCGCATGGGAGAATATGAGGTGCTCCGACACCGTAGATTCTATGGTGATCTGAGTTCACTTGAGATCTAACGCCCACAGATGGGAGGTTTGAATGTTTTTGCAATATACGGCTGATAGAGTTTGGGAAATGCGCAGAAAGTACAAGTACTACGCATGTACCATCTGATCACTAATCATACGACCTAGATGCTCATATCACCGTAGCGGGTAATTAAGCTACGGGGAGCACCTAATATGAGCAATGGGGACCCGTTGGATCTAAGATGCAGCAGCACACACGAGGCTTGAATGTTTTATTTGGAAAATGTTTGGAGAGTTTGGAAGTTGCGCATAATTACAAAGACTACTCCCAATCCATTGGATCTCACTTCCAACAGTGTAAAAACTCGTCTCACCATAGTATCTAAGCTGCGGGGTGGATGTGATATTCTATGCCGCTGTCATTTTTGTTCCCGAAGGTTTCATTCCGTTTGGACTCCGTTTGATATTCCTTTTCTTCGAAATATTGAAATTTGCAAGAAAACAACAAGATGGGCTGGGCCTCCGGTTAATAGGTTAGTCCCAAAAATAATATAGAAGTGTATAATAAAGCCCGTAAACATCCAAAACAGATAAGCATGAATGCTTCATAAATTATAGATATGTTGGAGACGTATCAAGGCCTTTGTCAACTTTAGTCAATATATGAACGATTCTAGCTCCAGTGACCGTACGATGTCCATCCAACGGCCATAGTGCTTCTTCAACCTCTGGTCTTCTTGCTCCAGCCGCCCAAAGCAGCGTTGGTCGTGCCGCATGCTCCTGCCGCCCGTGGCCGGCTGTGATTGATGAAGCCATGTACCTAGGGTTGGGTCATGGACCTGTCCAAAGATGCCCTCCCCAAGGACATCTCTATAAGAAACTGCCTTCCAGTCGACCTGGAGGGAATCCACTCGACTGACTCGAAGACACACGACCATGAAGCCTCACTCGACCGCCAGGAGTTCTAGAGTCACTTTGTACCCAAACGGTCTGTAATTAAGTAGTCTTTATGGTCATGATGACACTTTATGTAAGGTGTTACCAGTAATGCTAGGCCTTAATGTACTTTAAACCCCACATAACTGAGGGCCGGAGGGGTCTGGCAGACACTATATAAGCCACCCCCCTCCTCAGTGGAAAGGGTTCGCAGCTCTGTAACTCATACACATATAATCCAGTCGACCGCCTCCGGGCTCCGAGACGTAGGGCAATTACTTCCTCCGAGAAGGGCTTGAACTCATAAATCCCTTGCGTATACAACTACTCCAGAGCTAGGATCTTGCCTCTCCATACCTACCCCCCTATTCTACTGTCAGGCTTAGAACCACGACAGTTGGCGCCCACCGTGGGGCAGGTGTCTTAGCGACTTATTGGAGAAGTTGCAATTGTTCCGATCGCCTTCACCATGGTTTCTGGCGGAGTTTTAGTGCAGGGCCGCGAGATCCATCTCGGTGCGCTCACGTTCATCGCCGACGACTCTGCTTGGCTCCAGGAGGCTCCACTCGACGTCGACGTTCTCCCAGTCTGCTGGGCGACACACTTTCGCGCATGTGTCTGTGGTGTCCTACTGCGGCAACCGTCGGCCCCGTATCGGTCGACCCCTGCGTCGTCCTCCCCTCGTCTCCCTTGGCGCAAGCGCTCTGGTCGGTCGAGGCTTCAGCGGTGGGTGAGACACACAGTGGCTCGCCAATCGGCCACCACCCAAGTCGCGGTGATCGAGCCCGACGAATCTCTCTATGGCCTGTTCAACCTGTCGACTGGCTCCGTGGAGACTGCATCCGAGTGCGACAACAGTGATCCAGCGGCGGAGGTCCTGATGGTCAATGGACCGTGTAGTAATCCCGGCTTCCCCCGCACCGACGAGGGAGACGGCGGAGGTGACTCAGCGCAAGTCCACGAGGAGTATCAGCCCGAGCCACTCACTTCGCTGCAAAGGGAAGATCTACGTCATCGGAACATGGATGCTCTGCATACTCCAATCGTAGGAGAAACCCCCAAGGCTCGTGCCTTAGAGGACGCGTGTTTGGCGAACTTGGCTGAACGCACTCGACTGGAGAACCTCCAGCGAGCACTTTCGGCAGCCAGCGGCAGCAGAGTTCAGACTCGGTCGGCGTCAACTCTTTCCGCCACCGACTCGGTATATCGAACCCAATTCGAATCTAGCAATGCAGCCGTATAGCGAGTCGATTCAGCCCTCTCGGTCGAGGCTGCGGAGGCTTGATCAGAATCGAAGATTTGCTCGAGCGCGAGGATCAAAATTCAAGCATATCGCGATCGTGTAATAGGATTCACGATCGATCCGTCGCTGCGAATCTGATCCGATCGACCCATAGCCCAAGATCGCCTCCACGGCATGAGGACATGGAGGTCGGCGTGATCGATCTGATGACCAATTCGATCGTGATGTTGGCGTCGAGTGCCCTCCTCCCCAAGGGGTGGGTCGTATGCCCCTCGGCAACAAGAAGACGAGCCTTGACCGAGTGTTGGGCGAAGGGTTCGATCGACCCAGAGAACCAGGCTTTGATGCGAGATCCATTATCGTTCGAGGCTTTGTTGGCCGGAGCAGAGCTCACCGAGAAGGCCATGACGAGATGTGCCCACCACCAGCGAGTTCATGTTTGAGGACGAGTGTTTTAGCGAGCCATTAGAGCATGATGATTCCTGCCAACTTCAAAGTTGGCGGTAGGGTGAGAGTAAGTTCATCGGTGAGTCCAAGCGATACTTGGCTTGAGGACTACCGAGTGGCTATTGATTAGCGGTGGCAATGATGAGGTGGCCATGAAACACCTACCGCTTATGTTGGAGGGCTCGGCGAGGCTGGCTGAATCGGTTAGCGCCTAGCAGCATTTACACTTGGGAAGATCTTACCGTGTGTTTGTCGGGACATTTGAAGGAACTTGCAAGCGACCAGCAGGTTTGTGAGCTGCGACTTTATGCAAAAGTCGAATGAGACCTTGAGAGATTACATCGAGGTGGATCACATTGCATCATCTGATGGAGAAGCGTGTCGATCACCAGCGAGATGTGCCTTGAAGGAAGCGTTAAACGAGGAGTTAAGTTTGAAGTTTGGTCGGACCGAGACATGACCACGAGTCGAATGATGGAGATTGCCACCAAATATGCCAATGGTGAAGAAGAGGATCGGCTCGGAGTGGCAAGTACAAGCTGAGCGATCGGAAAAAAACTCGGTCGGAGCGAAGCGGAAGCCGAGCCAGTACTGGAGAAGCCTTGGCCGTGACTCGGGGCAAGTTTAAAGGAAGCCCAAAGGATCTTGGAACCCCAAGAAGGTGAAGGACAAGGAAGGAAACGACGTGATGGATTTGCCATGCCACATCCACATGAAGAAAGACAAAGAGGGTAACTTCATTTACCCGAAACATACCATTCACCAGTGCCGGCTCTTAATCCAGCAGTTTCAAGGAAAACAGCCCAAGGATAAGGAAAAGGAGTCGAACAAGCTTGAGGACAAAGAGGACAGTGATGGAGGATACCCCCATGTCAATTCCACCCTGATGATTTTTGCCGATGTTGAGAGCAAAAGTCGATTGAAAGTTATCAACCGTGAGGTGAATATGGTTGCTCCGGCGATGCCCAGTTACCTGAAATGGTCTCAGACCGCCATCACATTCGACCAGTCTGATCATCCGACGCACATAGCCACCCCTGGGAGGCAATCTTTGGTGGTCGACCCGGTCATCGAAGGCACTCGACTGACTAAGGTTCTGATGGATGGTGGCAGCGGGTTGAATATATTGTATCTGAGAGACGCTGAAAGGAATGGGCATTCGATGTCGGACTCGTTCAACAACATGAGTTTCCATGGAGTCATTCCTGAGAAGAAGGCTGAATCACTCGGCCAAATTGCCCTTGATGTGGTTTTCAGCGATTCAAAGCATTTCCGCAAAGAAAAGTTAACATTTGAAGTTGTGGATTTCCAGAGTGCTTATCATGCTATTTTGGGCAGGCCAGCTTACGCACGATTCATGGCTCGACCATGTTACGTGTACCTCAAATTGAAGATGCCTGGTCCCAAGGGTGTGATCACCATCACCGCAATCGGAAAAAGCGAAGAGTGCTTTGGAAGGGCTCAAAGATTGCGATGCTCGGATAACGATGGTGGAGTTGCAGGAATATCAGAAAAATGCAGATCCGAGTGATTTATTGCGGGCCAAGAAGCCCACCACGGAGTCAGCGTTCCAGTCGTCTCGTGAGACGAAGCCCGTTCACATTCACCCGACCGACCCCAGTGCTGCTCTGACTCATATCTCCACAACACTCGACTCTAAATAGGAAGAAGCGCTCATCCAGTTCCTCCGTGAGAACTGGGACATCTTCGCATGGAAGCCTGCTGACATGCCGGGCGTTCCCAGGGGGCTGGTTGAGCATCATTTAGGAGTTGACTCAAAAGCGAAACCTGTCAATGAACATCTTCGATGGTCCGCCGTCTAGAAGAGAAAGGCCATTGGTGAGGAGGTGGCTCAGCTCCTGGCAGCAGAGTTTATCCGAGAGATTTACCACTCCGAGTGGCTCGCCAATGTTGTCATGGTCCCCAAGAAGGACAAGTCACTTTGCATGTGCATTGATTTCAATCATATCAATCGGGCCTGCCGAAAGATCATTCCTCTCCCCGCATCGACCAAATAGTCGACTCTCTTTGCGGGATGTGGCGCTTGTCTTTTTAGGCGCTTATTCGTTACCATCGATCCGTCTATATGGGCGCCGACGAGATCAAAACAGCTTTCATCACTCCATTCGGTGCTTACGCTATGTCACCATGCCATTCGGCCTCAAGAATGCGGAGCCACATTCATGAGAATGATTGAAGTGTTTACTCACTCAAATCGGTCGGAACATGGAAGCATACATGAATGATATTATGGTCGAATCACGGAAGGGTTACGACTGTTGGTGACCTCATTGAAACATTTGCCAATCTCGGAGGTATGATATCAAGCTTAATCCATCAAAGTGCACATTGAGTTCTGGCGGAAAGTTACTCGGTTTCCTCGTTTACGAAGAGGAATCGGCGCCAACCCGAAAAAGTTGGCACTATACTCCAATAAACGCCCCATGCGTGTGCATGATGTCGAAGCTTCTTTGGATGCTTGGCCGCGTTAAGTCGATTCATCTCTCGCCTCGGTGAAAAGGCATTGCCTCTTTACCGACTGATGAAGAAGTCAGACAAGTTCGAGTGGACTCCAGAAGCTGATGCAGCATTTGCAGAGCTAAAAGCTCTGCTCTCCACCCAGCCGGTGCTTGCTGCTCCAATCAGCAAAGAGCCTCTGTTGCTTTACATTGCAGCCACAGGGCAAGTCGTTAGTATAGTACTTACGGTCGAGCGGGAAGAAGAAGGGAAAGCCTTCAAAGTTCAGCGCCTAGTATATTATCTTTCCGAAGTGTTGTCCCCATCGAAGCAAAGATACCCTCATTATCAGAAGCTTGTATATGGGATTTACATGACCACGAAGAAGGTTGCTCATTATTTCTCTGATCATTCCGTTACAGTCGTCAGCGACGCCCCATTGTCAGAGATTTTGCACAATAGAGATGCAACTGGTCGAGTGGGAAAGTGGGCGATTGAACTTCTTCCCCTTGATATCAAGTTTGAGGCAAAGAAAGCCATTAAGTCCCAAGCAGTAGCATATTTCATTGCCGAGTGGATTGAACAACAACTGCCGACTCAAGTTCACTCGGAGCACTGGACCATGTTCTTTGATGGTTCTAAGATGTTGAATGGTTCTTGTGCTGGGGTAGTATTGGTTTCCCCCTGAGGAGATAAGCTCAGATATGTGCTCCAAATCCACTTTGATTCCTCCAACAATGAAGCAGAATACGAAGCTCTTTTGTATGGGTTGCGCATGGCCATTTCACTCAGCGTCCGTCGCCTTATGGTTTATGGCGACTCAGATTTGGTGGTTAATCAGGTGATGAAGGAGTGGGACGTTAGAAGCCCAGCCATGACTGGTTACTGCAATGTAGTGAGAAAGCTTGAGAAGAAATTTGAAGGGTTAAAACTCCATCGTATACCCCGGCTGAAGAATCAAGCGGCTGACGATTTGGCAAAGATAGGTTCCAAGAGAGAAGCCATCCCCAGTGATGTGTTCTTGGACATATCCATACTCCATCTATTCAGGAAGATCCTTTTACCGAAGAAGCTCCGCAGCCAAAAAGTGCCACAAATCCGACTGAAGTTGAAGTTCCAGCAGTGGTCGACCTGATCATGGAAGCGTTGGTCATCACTCCCGATTGGACAGTGTCATACATCGCGTATATCTTAAGGAAAGAGCTCCCAGAGGATGAAGAAGAGGCTCGATAGATCGTTCGCTGATCCAAAGCCTTTACCATGATAAAGGGACAGTTGTACAGAGAAAGTGCGACTGGAGTCGGTCAGAAGTGTATAACGCCAGAAGAAGGTCGGATAATCCTTGACGATATCCACTCGGGGACCTGTGGCCATCATGCGTCCTCTCGGGCCATTGTGGCTAAAGCATACCGGCGGGATTTTCTTGGCCAAGAGCAAATGAAATGGCAAAGGAGATAGTCGACAAGTGTGAAGGATGTCAATTTTACTCCAATATGTCACACAAGCCCGCCTCGGCCTTGAAAACCATCCCACTCGTCGGCCTTTATTTGTATGGGGATTGGATATGGTTGGACCATTGAGAACAGTGACGGCTTCACCCATGTCTTTGGTGGCGATCGACAAGTTCACTAAGTGGATTGAAGCTAAACCCATCAAGAATCTTGATGCAGACCTTCTTGTCGACTTCATCGGGGAGTTGGTATTCGATATGGAGTTCCCCATAGCATCATCATCGATAATGGGTCGAACTTGATTTCGAGGAATTGAGCCTTACGCGTCTCGGGGCACACGAGTCGACTATGCTTGATCCTCACCCCGGTCGAATGGGCCGAGGCGAGCGAGCGAATGGTTTAATTCTCAAAGGGCTGAAACCCGGTGATCGCGATCTCAAGCACGGTGGTGCATGGGTCGACGAACTTCCGTCGAGACTTTGGGGATTAAGGAGCACACCTAATCGGTCATTGGGAGAACTCCGTTCTTCTTGGTCTCTGGTGAAGCGGTCTTGCCGAGTGACACCTTCTAACGCACCTCGAGTCGAACTCTACATCGAAGCTAAAGCAGAGCAAGCCCGACAGGACGCAGTCGACCTTCTAGAAGAAGAAAGAGAAATGGGCTTGATCCGGTCGACCATTTATTAGCAGGACTTGCATCGCTTCCATGCCAAAAACATGAAGAGTTGAGCCTTCCAACAAGGAGATTTGGTTCTCCGAGTGGATCAGTAGAAGCCACACAAGCTTGCTCCTACTTGGGAAGGTCCCTTCATCGTCACCAAGGTTCTCCACAATGGTGCGTACCACCTTTACAATGTCGAGCACCAGATTGACGAGCCCCGAGCTTGGAACACGGAGCTGCTCCGCTCCTTTTATACTTAAGTATTCACTCGGATGAGATGTAATAAAAATACTTCTGTAGTTTATTTATCAAAGACAAGAGTGTTATAATTTTCCCAGTCATTGTCGTTACTTTTGTTCACATAAAGCATTCCCCCAGTGGGTGGCTTAGCTGCGAATCCGTTTCGCCTAAGTGTGTAAAAAAATCCTTGCCGAGTGGTGAGCCAGCCTCCCACTCGGGGGCTTAGCTGCAAATCCGTTTCACCTAAGTTTAACAAAATCCTACCGAGTGGTGAGCCAGCCTCCCACTCGGGGGCTTAGCTGCAGTCCAAGTACTCGCCTAAGTTTAGCAAAATCCTACCGAGTGGTGAGCCAGCCTCCCACTCGGGGGCTTAGCTGCAGTCCAAGTACTCACCTAAGTTTAACAAAATCCTGCCGAGTGGTGAGCCAGCCTCCCACTCAGGGGCTTAGCTGCAGCCTAGCGCTCGCCTAAGTACAAATACAATGTGCGCTCCGCAAGGAGGACAAGCTGCAGGTCGACTGCTACCTTCTCCTTCCGAGCTATGCCACAAATACAACGTGCGACCCGCAAGGAGGACGAGGCGCAGGTTGACTGCTACCTTCTCCTTCCGAGCTACGCCACAAATACAACGTGTGACCCGCAAGGAGGACGAGGCGCAGGTCGACTGTTACCTTCTCCTTCCGAGGTACGCCACAAAAATCCTACCGAGTGGAGAGCAAACCTCCCACTCGGAGGCTTAGCTGCAGCCCAGTGCTCGCCTAAGTTTTTGAAAATCATACCGAGTGGAGAGAAAACCTCCCACTCGGGGGCTTAGCTGCAGCCCAGTGCTCGCCTAGGGTTTTGAAAATCCTACCGAGTGGAGAGCAAACCCCCCACTCGGGGGCTTAGCTGCAGCCCAGTGCTCGCCTAAGTTTTTGAAAATCCTCTTCGAGTGGAGAGCAAACCTCGCTTTCGGGGCTTAGCTGCAGCCCAGTGCTCGCCTAAGTTTTGAAAATCCTACCGAGTGGAGAGCAAACTTTCCACTCGGGGCTTAGCTGCAGCCAGTGCCGACCTAAGCACGAGATTCATTCCACCTGTAAGGATGACGAGGTACAAGTCGATTGCAATCTGTGCTTCATCCCTACGCAAAAAAGTGCATCACAAACACTAGCATAATAAATATTCGGCGAAGGACAATGTTAGATTCGAAGGCAAATCTGAGACATATTCAGCAGCAAACCCAAGTTCGGATAGCATCCTACGGATCCGAAGTGCTCGGGCACCAAGCACATTAAAGTTTACGGTTACAAAAACCACTCGGCATTAGAGGAAAATTTAAGGCATCAAGCATAAAGTTTTTACTCCTCCTGCGGAGGACTGGAAGGCGCGACAAACTCGTCCAGGTCGATTCCATCTGCGATCCGAGTGGCAGCAGCGATGAAGGTCTCCATGAAAGATCGGAAGTCATGCTTCTTGGTATTGGCCACCTTGAGAGACGCCAGCTTGTCCTCTCGCGCGTCCTTGCAGTGAACACGGACCAGAGACAGAGCAACATCGGCACCACACCTGGTAGAAGACTTCTTCCATTCTTGCACTCGACTTGGAACTTTGTTCGATCGAGTCATCGAACTTCGAGGTCATTCTCAAGTGTTTCTCTGGCTAGAAGTCTTTGTGTCGATGCGCGACGTTGCAACCTTCAGTCTCGCAAGATAGTCGACCACAACAGCAATGCAAGACTCGAGACGGAGCACGTTCATGGCGACTTCATCCTTCACAGGAGAGTTGATGGGATCCAAGCCAGTCTCCACTCGACTAGTCTCCTCTTCAAAGTTTCGGCAGAACTCTGTGGATACAACCCAAAAATAAGCTAACAGTCCTACAATAAGTCAGTGATTACCAGTCGGATATAAGGGGTTACCTTCGAGCATGAGGAATAACTTCTTGGCGAGCCCACCCAGATAAGCCTCTAAGTCGTTCTTCTTTCCCGCTAGTTCGCTAGCCTTATCACTCAGGGCTATCTTGTCATTCTTCAATCGACTGGCCTCCTTGTTGGCCGCGTCGAGAGCAGCTTTAAGATTGGTATTCTCCTATTCAAGTTTGCTGATTGAAGCAAGCTTTTCTTCTGCAAGTTTCGTCTTGTCCGAAGCCGCTTTCGGCGCCTCGGCAAGGTCAAGGTCCTTCTTCTTCAGAGTATCCCTCAGTTTATCTTCAAAATGGCAGTGAGGTCAAGCTCAGAAATGGACAAGAAATAAGGGCAGTCATCAAGGTTCTCACCAAACATACCTTTTGCCTCCTCCTTCGCCTTCGTGAAGTTCTCTTGGACAAGCTTCAGATCAAGTTCGGACTGGATATGCTTGTTCTCCAACTCGGTATAACGAGCCACAAGCTCGCAAGATTTCTGCGAAAGATCAATCGACAGACGTCAAAAATAGGTCACTTCCGGTGACTAAGATAAAAATCATAGTATTTCTAAGACTACAGCCGGATCAAAACATTCAACTGTAGTCTCGGGGACTACACCCAGTGGGTGCACTCAGCGTGCCCCCACTAGTTCTATCAACTCGGGTCGATCAGTCGACCAAAAGAGACAAAAAGGCTAACTACCAGCAATTAGACACAGTTTCAAAAAAAAATTCTTCAGACCATAGTCGACTACCAGCAGTCGACCACGGTCTCGGGGACTACACCCAGTGGGTGCACTCAGCGTGCCCCCACTGGTTCCATGATTCCATTCGACCAGATCGAGTGAAGAAAGCAAAAGAGAAAAGTTCAAGACATAAAGACTACGATCATTTGCAGTGATCCACCATAGTCTCCGGGACTACACCCAGTGGGTGCACTCAGCGTGCCCCCACCAATCCAGACATTTCAATCAACGCACCCACTGGGTGTAAGACAGATACTAAGATCTTCAGAAAGAAAAATTGTCAGGTATCATATCCTAACAGAACATGCGGTGGTCAACTAACCTGGACATTGCTCTGAAGAGCCGAGCTTGCATCATAAGCCGCTTGACTAGTGTCTCGGATCGCTTTCACTTGCTCCATCATGACCCCCACTTGACGTATAGCTTCTTTACCAGCGCCTGCTTGGTCCTCTAGGCCGTGATGGGTGGAAAAAAGAGAAGGCGGATCTGCACTCAACGACGGAGGGCGAGCACTTGTCAGCAGCACAGCAAAGGACATAGTAGTCCGAGTGGCATTGCCCCCCTCCGGAACCAGCGCATCAGTCTTGTCGACTGAAAGCGATCTTGCCGTGACGCGTCTTCTGTTCCTCCTCGCCTCAGTGGCTCCTCATCATCATCATCAGGGAGATCAATGATGATATTAGGTGGAGCTGCAGAAAAGATTCAAAAGTTAATGATGAAGATCCTATCGACCGAAAGCGAAACTATAGGGATCATACCAGGGTTGGAAGTGGCAGCGTCCTCCATTTCTTGATCTTCATGTTTGATCGAGGTCTCAAAAGTAGCAGCACTGCGATTTCAGAAATCAGTCGGTCAGCAAACGAAATGACCAAGAGTGAATCCATGTGAAACAAGAAAACACAAGTTATGTCGTTACCCGGAAATAGTGGGAATCACCATCCTCATATTCGGCAGGGCCTTCGTCGGCTTTGATGACGCCGCTCGGGGTTGCTTCGATGCTTTCTCAGTCGGCACCGGAGAGGCCGTCCGAGGACGTTTGGTCGACTGCCCAGCAGGCACGACCCCCTTGCCACGCTCGACTGCAGGGTCATGGACGAGCTTGGATCGTCTCTCGGTACGGGGAGGCTGGACTTCCTCCTCCTCTTCCTCATCAGAGCCAGCTTCTTCATCATCCTCTTCACCATCGGATTCCCACTCTTCCTGACTTTCACCTCCGCTCCCTTCCTCCTCTTCAATCTGTTCTTGCGCCCCGTTGGGCATCGAATACATCTCGGTAGTGATCTGGAAGACAACGAACAAGACAAATAGCCAGTCGGCCGAATGGTAGCAAAGCAGAATGAAAGAAACAGAGTCACAGTCAAAGAAATGTGGTCAGACCTTGTCTGGTTCGTATGACTGGTCGAGTGGCGGGATCCTTCGGGCTCCACGGGGATTATCTTTGTTCCCTGTGATGGCAGTCATCCACCTCTCCAAAGTGGCATCGTCGGCCTCCTCTGGGTGGACCCGAGTGGTGTCTTCAGTACCAGAGTACAACCACATCGGATGGCCCCGATATTGAAGTGGCTGAATGCGCCGTCGAAGGAAAACCTCCAAAAGATCCATGCCAGTCACTCCGTCGCGAATGAGTTGGACTACACGCTCCACCAACATCCTAACCTGAGCCTTCTCCTCCGGAAGCACCTTCAGAGAAGACGGCTTGTTCACTCGGTCCATGGAGAACAGAGGGAGGCCAGTCGACTGCCCTGGCGTCGGCTGGTCTTGGCAGTAGAACCAGGTCGACTGCCACCCTCAAACTGACTCAGGAAGGGTCATGACTGGAAAGGCACTCTTACTCCTCATCTGAACCCCAAGACCCCCACACATCTGGATTACTTGGGTTTTCTCGTCACTCGGGCTAGCCTTTTTCACTCTCTGAGAGCGACAGGTGAAAATGTGTTTGAAAAGGCCCCAGTGCGGCCGACAACCCAAGAAGTTTTCGCACAAAGACACGAAAGCGGCGAGATAGGCAATGGAGTTGGGTGTGAAGTGATGGAGTTGTGCCCCAAAGAAGTTCAGAAACCCCCGAAAGAAAAGATTCGGCGTAGAGAAAACCCGCGATCAACATGGGTGGCTAAGAGGACGCACTCACCCTCCTGAGGCTGCGGCTGCCACTCCGTCCCCGGAAGCCCAGCTGACCCATGGGGGATTAGTCCTTCATTGGCCAGGTCGTCGAGGTCCTTCTGGGTGATGATCGAGCGGATCCAGTCTCCCTGGATCCAGCCTTGCGGCAGGCCGGACCGTGACGAGGATCCGCCCCGACTGGTCTCTCTCCCCTTCGCCTTCGTTGTCGCCTTCTTTGCCCGCTCCAAGGCCGCCGTCTTCTCCTTCACCATCGTCGCCGGCGAGGCGCGCAAGGAGCAGTAGGGCGGGGATGGAAGCGAGCGCAGAGGGCGAGTTTGAGGAAGAGGGAGAGGGGAATGAGGGCGCACTGTTCAAAAAACCCATGTCCGGCGCCTTATATGAAGTCTCTTCTGAGTGGCTGACTGGTAGGCCCGGACGATCCTGTCAAATCCTGCAACAGGCGCGCGCGATACGTGGCGAAAAAGGTGGCGCGAAGATCGAGGCATCCCTGCCTTATCCCATCCAAGTACCACGGCCTCTCCCGCTTCGCGCGCTTCCCGAAATTCGGATCCCGCTAAATCCACTAACGATAGAGCAACTTATCAGACCACAGATTTCCTCCGATCCGTCGCTCGGAAATCTCCAAGTTCATAAAGTTCACTCGACAGATACAAAGAATGGATCAACGTGACTGAAAAAGAAGTTGGTGCCATCACTAAAAGCCATTGATCTAGAACAAGACACACTCATAGCATGAAAAGCAAGTCGGAGGAATCCTCAACTCCATCCTCACTCAAACCTCGATCCATTCAGGGGCTAATGATGAAGCCATGTACCTAGGGTAGGGTCATGGACCTGTCCAAAGATGCCCTCCCCAAGGACATCTCTAGAAGAAACTGCCTTCCAGTCGACCTGGAGGAAATCCACTCGACTGACTCGACGACACACGACCATGAAGCCTCACTCGACCGCCAGGAGTTCTAGAGTCACTCTGTACCCAAACGGTCTGTAATTAAGTAGTCTTTATGGTCATGATGACACTTTATGTAAGGCGTTACCAGTAATGCTAGGCCTTAATGTACTTTAAACCCCGCATAACTGAGGGCCGGAGGGGTCTGGCTGACACTATATAAGCCACCCCCCTCCTCAGTGGAAAGGGTTCGCACCTCTGTAACTCATACGCATATAATCCAGTCGACCGCCTCTGGGCTCCGAGACATAGGGCTATTACTTCCTCCGAGAAGGGCCTGAACTCGTAAATCCCTTGCGTATACAACTACACCATAGCTAGGATCTTGCCTCTCCATACCTACCCCCCTATTCTACTGTCAGGCTTAGAACCACGACAGTGATGCCGCGGAGGCCTCACTGCCCCCTACTACTCCCACCGCTAGCCAGGACATCCCTCTACTCACCCACACCCCCTGTTATTCTGCATCGACGGCAGCCTCACACCGCAGCCGAACGAGTGAACCCTCATACTCCTCTATGCGTGGGCATCCACTGTCGCGTCTTCCCCGGCTCCGCGTCGTCCCCTTCCTAGGCCTCGCCGTCGTCCACCGCCCTGGTGCTCTCAGCGCGGCGTGGTCAACGTGGTCAAGGAACGACTTCCATCGGACATGGACTTTACGTGGAGAGGCTGACAGCTGGGTCCATGACCGTAGCAAGGAAGTGCCTCCTTATTATGCGGAAAATAATGATTCCTCCACCTAACAGCAGGGACCCACCGGACAGGCCACCGTATTTCATGAAAAAATGTTTCCCCCCTGACTGCTGGGACCCACCAGCTACATCTTCGCACGCAAGGAAGTGCGTCCGAAAAAAACGATTCGCCCCCCTGACTGCTGGGACCCACCAGCTACATCTTCGCACGCAAGGAAGTGCCTGACAGTCAGGATCCACCTGGTGGAAGCGTACATAGCATTGTCATTCTGGTCACGAACGTGTACGTACATATATACTGGTCGATGTAGAGGCGTGCACGTGTCGTAGTAGAGGCGCGTACGTGTCGTAGTAGAGGCACGCACGTAGCATGTACACGTACATACAACGGCCAGTGTGCAAGAAAGAAAATACGGCCACGTATGTGTACATACGGGCGGGGTGACGAATGCCTACTCGCGCAAACATATGGACAGGGCTCGTGTACATGGCTGGGACGTTACGGAGAAACAGCGTCGTCGTCGTGTTCATGGGGAGCCAACCGGCTTGGTCAGAACGGAATGCGTCGTCGTGTTCATCGAGAGGGCTTGGACGGAACAGGCGATGGAAACCAGGCCTGGTGTACCGCAGAACGGAGGAAACGGCCTTGTGTTCGACCGACCACATTTGAAACGGGATCCTGTTCATCGGGAGGGGTCTGGCGTACCACAAACCGGAGGAAACGGACCTCCTATGGTCGAAACGGGAGTCCTGTTCATCGGGAGGGGTGTGGCGTACCGCAAAACGGACGAAACGGACTTGTGTTGGAGCGCTACGGTCGAAATGGGGGTCCTCTTCATCGGGAGGGGTGTGGCGTACCGCAAAACGGGACTCCACGGGATACTGTTAATCTCCACCATCGACCTCCTCCAGACTCCACGGGCTACTGCTACGTCTTGACCATGCGTTGGTTTTCCTTGAAGAGGAAAGGGTGATGCAGCAATAGTAGCGTAAGTATTTCCCTCAGTTTTTGAGAACCAAGGTATCAATCCAGTAGGAGGCTCCTCAAAAGTCCCACGCACCTACACAAACAAACAAAGAACTCGCAACCAACGCAATAAAGGGGTTGTCAATCCCTTCGGCCACTTGAGAAAGTGAGATCTGATAGAGATAATATGATAAGATAAACATATTTTTGGTATTTTATAAAATAGATGCAAAAAGTAAAGATGCAAATAAAAGTAGATTGAAAGCTTATGTGATAAAAGATAGACCCAGGGGCCATAGGTTTCACTAGAGGCTTCTCTCAAGATAGCATAAGTATTACGGTGGGTGAACAAATTACTGTCGAGCAATTGATAGAAAAGCGAATAATTATGAGATTATCTAGGCATGATCATGTATATAGGCATCACGTCCGTGACAAGTAGACCGACTCCTGCATGCATCTAGAGTATTAAGTTCATAAGAACAGAGTAACGCATTAAGAAAGATGACATGATGTAGAGGGATAAACTCAAGCAATATGATATAAACCCCATCTTTTTATCCTCGATGGCAATAATACAATATGTGCCTTGCAACCCTTTACATCCTTTGGGTAAGGACACATAAGATTGAACCCAAAGCTAAGCACTTCTCCCATGGCAAGAAAGATCAATCTAGTAGGCCAAACCAAACTGATAATTCGAAGAGACTTGCAAAGATAACTCAATCATACATAAAAGAATTCAGAGAAGATTAAAATATTTCTCATAGATAAACTTGATCATAAACCCACAATTCATCGGATCTCGACAAACACACCAAAAAGAGTTTACATCGAATAGATCTCCACAAGAGAGGGGGAGAACATTGTATTGAGATCCAAAAAGAGAGAAGAAGCCATCTAGCTAATAACTATGGACCCAAAGGTCTGTGGTAATTAAACTACTCACAACTCATCGGAGGCGCTATAGTGTTGATGTAGAAGCCCTCCATGGTCGATTCCCCCTTCGACGGAGCGCCGGCGAAGGCTCCAAGACAAGAACTCGTGGATACAGAAGGTTACGATGGTGGAAATTGTGTTTCGGTTGCTCCCTGGATGTTTTCAGGGTACGTAGTATATATATAGGAGGAAGAAGTATGTCGGTGGCCACTCGAGGGGCCCAGGAGACAGGGGCACGCCCAGGAGGGGTGGGCACGCCCTCCTATCTCCTGGCCGCCTCGTTTGCTTCTTGACTTGCACTCCAAGTTCTCCGGATCACGTTCGTTCCAAAAATCACGCTCCCGAAGGTTTCATTCCATTTGGACTCCGTTTGATATTCCTTTTCTTCGAAATACTGAAATAGGCAAAAAAACAGCAATACGGGTTGGGCCTCCGGTTAGTAGGTTAGTCCCAAAAATGATACAAATGTGTAAAATAAAGCCCATAAACATCCAAAAGGGTAATGTAATAGCATGGAACAATCAAAAATTATAGATACGTTGGAGACGTATCAAGCATCCCCAAGCTTAATTCCTGCTCATCCTCGAGTAGGTAGATAAAAACAGAATTTTTGATGTGGAATGCTACCTAGCATAATTCTCAATGTAATTTTCTTTATTGTGGCATGAATGTTCAGATCCAAATGATTCAAAATAAAAGTTCATATTGATATAAGAAATAGTAACGCTTCAAGCATACTAATCAAAGCAATCATGTCTTCTCAAAATAACATGGCTAAAGAAAGTTCATCCCTACAAAATCATATAGTTAGGCTATGCTTCATTTTCGTCACACAAAGATGTTCCCAAATTCTACACCCCCGATGACAAGCCAAGCAATTGTTTCGTACTTAAATAATCTCAAACTTTTTCAACCTTCACGCAATACATGAGCATGAGCCATGGATATAGCACTATGGGTGGAATAGAATATAATGATGGGGATTGTGTGGGGAAGACAAAAAAGGAGAAAGTCTCATATTAACGAGGATGATCAATGGGCCATGGAGATGCCCATCAATTGATGTCAACACGAGGAGTAGGGATTACCATGCAACGGATGCACTAGAGCTATAAATGAATGCTCAACAAAAGAAAAATAGTGGGTGTGCATCCAACTTGCTTGCTCACGAAGACCTAGGGCATTTGAGGAAGCCCATTGTAGGAATATACAAGCCAAGTTCTATAATGAAAAAATCCCACTAGTATATGAAAGTGACAACATATGAGACTCACTATATGAAAAACATGGTGCTACTTGAAGCACAAGATATGAGACTGACTCACTACATGAAGAACATGGTGCTACTTTGAAGCACAAGTGTGGAAAAAGAGATAGTAACATTGCCCTTTTTATTTTTTTTATTTTTTTCTTTTTTTCTTTTCTTTTTTTTTCTTTTTTTCTTTTTTTTCTTTGGCCTTTCTTTTTTTCTTTTGGCCTTTTTTTGGGCAATGCTCTAATAATGATGATCATCACACTTTCATTGATTACAACATATGAATTACAACTCGAAACTAGAACAAGATATGACTCTATATGAATGCCTCCGGCGGTGTACCGGGATGGTGCAATGAATCAAGAGTGACATGTATGAAAAATTATGCATGGTGGCTTTGCCACAAATACGATGTCAACTACATGATCATGCAATGGCAATATGACAAAAGTAAAGTATGTCATGATGATGATGAACGGAACGGTGGAAAGTTGCATGGCAATATATCTCGGAATGGCTATGGAAATGCCATAATAGGTAGGTATGGTGGCTGTTTTGAGGAAGATATAAGGAGGTTTATGTATGATAGAGCGTATTGTATCACGGGGTTTGGATGCACCGGCGAAGTTTGTACCAACTCTCAAGGTGAGAAAGGGCAATGCACGGTACCGAAGAGGCTAGTAATGGTGGAAAGGTAAAAGTGCGTATAATCCATGGACTCAACATTAGTCAAAAGAACTCATATACTTATTGCAAAAATTTAGAAGTCATCAAAAATCAAGCACTACACGCATGCTCCTAGAGGGATAGATTGGTAGGAAAAGACCATCGCTCGTCCCCGACCGCCACTCATAAGGATGCACAAGCCAGGGACACTCCATGTTTCAAATTTGTTACGCAAATTTACCCATATGTGCATGCTACGGGACTTGCTAACTTCAACACAAGCATTCTTTAAATTCATAATCACCCAACTAGCATGAATTTAATATCACTACCTCCATATCTCAAAACAATTATCAAGTATCAAATTGATCATAGCATCCAATTCACTTCCTATGATAGTTTTTATTATACCCAACTTGGATGCCTACCATTCTAGGACCAATTTATAACCATAGCAAATACCATGCTGTTCTAAAAGACTCTCAAAATAATATAAGTGAAGCATGAGAGACTAGCAAATTCTATAAAATCAAGCCACCGCCGTGCTCAAAAAGATATAAGTGAAGCACTAGAGCAAAAACTATCTAGCTCAAAAGATATAAGTGAAGCACATAGCATATTCTAATAAATTCAAATCAAGTAGGCTTCTCCCAAAAGGTGTGTACATCAAGGATGATTGTGGTAAATTAAAAAGCAAAGACTAATATAATACACGACGCTCCAAGCAAAACACATATCATGTGGCGAATAAAAATATAGCTCCAAGTAAAGTTACCAATGAACGAACACGAAAGAGGGGATGCCTTCCCGGGGCATCCCCAAGCTTATGCATTTGGATATTCTTGAATATCTTGGGGTGCCATGGGCATCCCCAAGCTTAGGCTTTTTCCACTCGTTATTCCATAGTCCATCAAAGCTTTACCCAAAACTTGAAAACTTCACAACACAAAACTCAACAGGAAATCTCATAAGCTCCGTTAGTGAAAGAAAACAAAACCACCACATAAGGTACTGTAATGAACTCATTCTTTATTTATTTTGGTGTTAAACCTACTGTATTCCAAGTTCTCTATGGTTCATACCACTTAATACTAGCCATAGATGCATCAAAATAAGCAAACAACACACGAAAAACAGAATCTGTCAAAAATAAAACAGTCTATAGCAATCTGTAACTAACGCAAACTCTGGAACTCTAAAAATTATACCAAAATAGGAAGTCCTGGACAATTTGTTTATTGATCATCAGCAAAAAGAATCAACGCAAAATCACGTTTCTGTGACTTATTGAATTTTTTCTCGTGAGCGCAAAGTTTCTGTTTTTCAGCAGAATCAAATCAACTATCATCATAGGTTATCCTATAGGTTCTACTTGGAACAAACACTAAATAAAACATAAAAAAACATCTAAACAGAAATTAGAAGCAAAATTTATTACTAAACAGGAACAAAAACAAAAAACACAAAGAAAGTTGGGTTGCCTCCCAACTAGCGCTATCGTTTAACGCCCCTAGCTAGGCATAAAAGTGAAGATAGATCTATGTAGTGCCATCTTTGGCACTCAATTCATAAGTAGCTCTCATGATAGATTCATAAGGTAATTTAACTTTCTTTCTTGTAAAGTGTTCCATGCCCTTCTTTAATGCAAATTGGAACCTAATGTTCCCTTCCTGCATATCAATAATCGCACCAATCGTTCTAAGGAAATGTCTACCAAGTATAATAGGGCAAGAAAGATTGCAATCTATATCAAGAACGATAAAATCTACGGGCACCGAATTTCTATTTGTAACAGTGAGAACATCATTGATCCTTCCCATTGGCTTTTAATGGTGGAATCCGCAAGGTGCAAATTTAAAGAGCAATCATCAAGATCATGGAAACCTAGAATATCACATAAAGTTTTCGGAATTACGGAAACACTAGCACCCAAATCACACAAAGCAAAACACTCATGATCTTTAATTGTAATCTTTATAGTAGGTTCCCACTCATCATTAAGTTTTCTAGGTATAGAAACTTCCAAATTAAGTTTTTCATGAAAAGATTGCATCAAGGCATCAACGATATGTTTGGTAAAAGCTTTATTTTGACTATAAGAATGAGGAGAATTAACAACGGATTGCAACAAGGAAATACAACTTTCTAAAGAACAATTATCATAATCAAATTCCTTGAAATCCGAGATAGTGGGTTCAATACTATTTAAAGTCATGACCTCTCCAATCCCACTTTTACCAAATTTAGCATCAAGATCTAAAAACCCCGAATTCTTGGGACACCTTCTAACTAGTTGACTCATCTCCAGTCCCATTATTATCAAGATTCATATTGCAAAATAAAGATCTAAGAGGAGACACATCAATTACTTTAAGATCTTCATCATTATTTTCATGGAAACTAGAAGAACACGCCTTTACAAAGCAATCTTTCTTAGCACGCAATCTTCTTTCCTTGCACTCATCAATGGAAATTCTCATGGCTTTGAGAGACTCATTGATATCATGCTTAGGAGGAGTAGATCTAAGTTTAAGAGAATCAACATCAAGCGAAAGTCTATCAACGTTCCTAGCCAAATCATCAACTTTGAGCAATTTTTCTTCAAGCAAAGCATTAAAATTCTTTTGAGAAATCATAAATTCTTTCACACTATTCTCAAAATCAGAGGACATCTTATTAAAATTACCATAAGAATTATTGTAGGAATTTCCATAATTATTAGAGGAATTACTAGGGAACGGTCTAGAATTAAAGTTTGCTCTGTGAGCATTGTTTCCAAAACTATTCCTACCAACAAAATTCACATCCATATATTCATTATTATTCTCAATCAAAGTAGACAAAGGCATATCATTGGGATCAAGAGGAGTATTTTTAGTATCCAACATCTTCATAAGTTCATCCATCTTTCCACTCAAAACATTGATTTCTTCTATAGCATGCACTTTTTTACTAGAAGATCTTTCAGTGTGCCATTGAGAATAATTAGCCATAATATTATCAAGAAGTTTTGTAGCATCTCCTAACGTGATTTCCATAGACGTGCCTCCCGCGGCCGAATCTAAAAGATTTCTAGAAGCAAAGTTCAAACTGGCATACAAATTTTGTATGATCATCCATAAATTCAAACCATGAGTAGGGCAATTGCGAATCATCAATTTCATTCTTTCCCAAGATTGGGCAACATGCTCATGATCCAGTTGTTTAAAATTCATAATATCGTTCCTAAGAGTGGTAATCTTAGCGGGAGGGAAATACTTAGAGATAAAAGCATCTTTGCACTTGTTCCAAGAATCAATAGTATTTTTAGGCAAAGACGAAAACCAAACTTTAGCACAATCTCTAAGTGAAAACGGAAATAACTTCATTTTAACAATATCATTATCCGTATCTTTCTTCTTTTGCATATCACACAAATCAACAAAGTTGTTTAGATGAGTAGCGGCATCTTCACTAGGAAGGCCAGCGAATTGATCTTTCATAACAAGATTCACAAGCGGATTGATTTCACAAGACTCAACATCATTAAGAGGAGCAATCAGAGTACTAACGAAATCATTATTATTGGTATTGGAGAAATCACACAATTTGGTATTATCTTGCGCCATGGCAACAAGTAATCCAACACACAAGCAAATAGAAAAAGGCAAGCGAAAAAAAAAGGAGAGAGAGAAATTGGGAAAGAGAGGGCAAATAAAACGGCAAGGGTGAAGTGGGGGAGAGGAAAACAAGAGGCAAATGGAAAATAATGTAAATGCGAGGGAGATGAGTTGTGATGGGTACTTGGTATGTCTTGACTTGAGCGAAGACCTCCCCGGCAACGGAGCCAGAAATCCTTCTTGCTATGTCTTGAGCTTGCGTTGGTTTTCCTTGAAGAGGAAAGGGTGATACAACAATAGTAGTATAAGTATTTCCCTCAGTTTTTGAGAACCAAAGTATCAATCCAGTAGGAGGCTCCTCAAAAGTCCCACGCACCTACACAAACAAACAAAGAACTTGCAACCAACGCAATAAAGGGGTTGTCAATCCCTTCACGGCCACTTGCGAAAGTGAGATTTGATAGAGATAATATGATAAAATAAATATATTTTTGGTATTTTATAATATAGATGCAATAAGTAAAGATGCAAATAAAAGTAGATTGAAAGCTTATATGATAAAAGATAGACCCAGGGGCCATAGGTTTCACTAGAGGCTTCTCTCAAGATAGCATAAGTATTACGGTGGGTGAACAAATTACTGTCGAGCAATTCATAGAAAAGCGAATAATTATGAGATTATCTAGTAATGATCATGTATATAGGCATCACATCCGTGACAAGTAGACCGACTCCTGCCTGCATCTACTACTATTACTCCACACATCGACCGCTTTCCAGCATGCATCTAGAGTATTAAGTTCATAAGAATAGAGTAACACATTAAGAAAGATGACATGATGTAGAGGGATAAACTCAAGCAATATGATTTAAACCCCATCTTTTTATCCTCGATGGCAACAATACAATACGTGCCTTGCAACCCTTTCAGCCACTGGGTAAGGACACCGCAAGATTGAACCCAAAGCTAAGCACTTCTCCCATGGCAAGAAATATCAATCTAGTAGGCCAAACTGTTGGGGATATTACCACTAGGTGTAAACCGGCCAAGCTTGGGCCGGGTTAACTCCGCTAGTAGTGTAATCATGGAAAGGCCCAAGGCCTGTAGTTGGTTTAGAACTTGTAGCCGTAAACCGGCCTGATGTATAACTTGTGTTGTAAGTTAGGAATAGAGAGATACCAACCGGGATACGAATATGAACCGGTTGGGACTCTGCAAACCGGCGGGCGTCACTCGTGTATATAAGGGGACGACCCGGCGGAGGTTCAAGGACAGACAACCACAACTCGAGCCTAGGCGAAGCTTATTTGCTCCCTAGCCATCGAGACTACATCAATTCCATCACAACTAGACGTAGGCTTTTACCTTCATCGAAGGGGCCGAACTAGTATAAACCCTCGTGTCTTTGTGTCGCTTTAACCCTGCAAGTAAACTTCGTGAGCGATGGCTCCACGACTAAGTCCTTATGCTAGGACATCTGCCGTGACAAATCCACGATAGTTGGCGCCCACCGTGGGGCTATCGCACGATGGTTTGACGATCTTGGAGGGCAAGCTCAAAGGACTCGAAGGCTACGTTGTGGGCCGGATAACCAAGAGTCGTCGCGGTCGGATCTACATCGACGATGCTGGATGGGGTACCGAGGCCGATTCAATCGAATATGGATACCGGGTCCCGTTCGGCGGCATACACGTTTTCATCGGCAAGACCGGAGGGCCTGGACCTGAGCCAGACACCTGCACCGACTTTGTCGAGACGGCTCATCGCGCGCGACCAGCTCGGGCTAAACCGGCCGTGAAGCATGTCTTCGTTGGAGCTACCCATGGAGGGGAGTATGATGCGGTTCGAGCATCGCAGTGGCGAGACCGTCGTTTACTCGGTGATGAATCTTGGCGGAGAGACCGAGTCATTGTACCAGTTGCGGGATGGTATGATCGAGGCTGTTCGATGGTGACGATTCCGGACCCCCAAGCCAGCTAAACCGGATCGGTGTATTCATGGCGATGCGCGAGCGCAAACCTCTCTTCAACCGCGGCGGCGGCGAAGGGGCGGAGGCGGGCGACCGCCGGTTCAAGTTTTGTCGAATCTGTTTGATCGCTAGCGGCGCTCATGGCGGAGGATAACCCAGCAGATCGAGGAGGCTCATAACGCAGAAATCGTGAAGGTGAGAGAGCGATCACGCAAGCCAAAGCGGATCTAGCGGCGAAGAAGGCGCATGGCGCAGAGCGGGCGCTTTAGATGCACAAGCTTACAAACTCATGCTTGACGGGAGCGCGTCGCGAGAGGTGTTAAAGCGGAAATGCGATCGCGCTGCCATCGAGTTTGACCCTAGAAACCTCTTCCGGACCCGGGCGGACCCAATAACCCGCCCAAAGACAGGAGGTAAACCGGATTGAGGCACCGGGAGCGGGAGCGACAGTCCAACCGCGCTGATGGAGCCCCCACACAGCGAGAATACGGTGATTCCTCCGCGGTCTGACGCCCGGGCCATTACTCTAACCCTATGGACAACCTTGTTGCGGCTGCCGCACGATTGGGCGATCGATCGAAGGAGATTCCCCTGGCGGTTGAGACACGCCGGGTTAAGGAGCTTCTCGGACTGCACTAATCCAAACAGAAGCGTATTCATACACCCGCGATCGGATTCACTCTATGCCCGTCAAGCGGAGCTACAAAGCGCATGGATGAACTGCCTGTCAAATAGCGCTGGACCGTGAAGCGGCCGAGGCAATCACCGAGATAAGCGGCGCTTCGTAATGCTCGGGAGGTGGTGGATCGGGCCGGGCATGCAGGAGGCGAGTTAGCGGCGAGGATGATCTTGGTCAACACACACCGGTTCGCCCTACCACCTCGCCGGTCGAGAGTCGCATCCACTCAGGAGTGCCTGTTTAATCCCGCTCTCAATGCAATGTGCGTCGCCTAAGGATTTTAAGGGCCCGCGCAAGGTGCCAAATTACATCGCAGATCTATCCTCAAGCGTGGATTGAAAGTTATGAGATGGCCATGGAGATCTTTGGATGTTGATGAAGCGGCGTGTGCAAAGTACTTCACCATGATGATGGAGGGCACAGCCCGTGCTTGGTTGAAAAGCTTGCCGCCCAATTCTATCGAGTTCATGGGGTCGATTCACGGGCCCGGTTTATCGAAATTTTAAGGATACATGTAAACAGCCCAAGTCCATAGTAGACTGGCGGCTTGCGTTCAGGAAGAAGAAGTCAACAACCCGTTGGAGTGCGCCGTGTGTGTCGAGATTTTGCACTCCTCGATCGGATTAATCTTGACTCGGCGATCATCACATTGGAAAGCAAGCGCGGTTTGAGCCTCTGAAACTTAAGCCGGGCGTATGAAGCGATTACGCAATGATACGGAACCCTCATGACCGCTTTGGTAAAATATGCCGATTCGCATACGGTACCAAGGATCTGAAGCGATGATGAAGCGAGGAAGGAAAGAAGAATGGCAACTCAAGCAGCAGCATTTCAAACCGGCAGTCATGGAAGCGGGGGCAAGCGCAAAGTGATGGTAATCCGGATTTTGTAGCCAACACTAATGCGCGGGATGAGGCCCGCGCGCAGAGGCAAGCGAATCGGGGTCCAAATGCTGGTGCAAACCGTTTGAATTACTTGTTGAATCAGCCTTGTCCCAAGCACGGACGAAAAGAATCCCCATCGAATCATCTTTGGAAAGACTGTTCTATTATGCAAGAGTTCAAAAATTCGATGCTTTCCGATATGACCGGGGATCGGTGGTGGTTCAGATCCGGTTTTCATGGGCGGGTCGGGGCGGAGCTTCGGTTCGAGGGCATAACCAGGCAATATCAATAACGAGTAATCAAGGTAGCGGCGGCGGCAGCAGCGATCGAGCTATCGAGCCAGCCAAAACAGTTGAATGGCGGGCGGTATCATATTTTCACAACCAGCTTGGACAAGCGGGATCGGAAGCTTCACAAGCAGGCGATAAATTCTGTTGAACCGGCTTTGCCACGGTATTTGCGTTGGTCGAGCAGCCTATCGTATGGGCGAGAGGACCATCCCCACAGGTTGATAATCCGGGTCACCGGCTTTGGTAGTAGATCCCGGGTTGGGGGCTATAAGTTTACTAAGGTACTTATGGATGGAGGAAGCGATATCAATATATTGTATTATGACACTTTCCGTCGCATGGGTCTCACAGATAAAGATCTCGGACCGTCAATACGGTGTTCCATGGTGTAGTGCCGAGCAAATCTGCTTATCCTATTGGCAAGATAGCCACGGATGTGGCCTTTGGAGATGAGCATGATTCCCGGTCCGAAAAGCTAACTTTTGAAGTGGTGAAAATCCGGAGCCCATATCATGCCTTGTTTGGACGGCGGCTTATGCTAAGTTCATGGCACGACCTTGTTATATCTACTTGCAGCTCAAAATGCGGGTTACAAAGGAACAATAACGGTGCATGGCAGCCGCGAAGTCGCTTTGGAATGTGAGGAAGGAGATGCAGCTTATCTGAGGCGGTGCATGCCACGGAGGAGTTGAAATTTTATAAGGACAATGTTGATCCGTGCAGATATGACCCTTTGAAGAAGCCTACTCTGAGCATGAATCGGATCTGAAATTCAAATCGGCAATGAAACCAAGCTTGTTGACTTTGTGCGAGGCGATTCGTCCAAGCGATTCACTTGTCGGTGCCAACTGGATCCTAAATAGGAAGGCGCTCCATCGAGTTCATCCGTGAGAACCAGGAAATTTTTGCATGGAAGCCATCGACATGCCGGTGTCTGAGGGAACTTCGCCGAGCACACACTTAATGTGGATCCTAAGTATAAACCGGTGAAACAGTTCCTCCGCGGTTTAATGAAGAGAGACATAAGGCCATTGGGGAAGAGGTAGCGAGGCTCTGGCGGTGGCTTTATCATTGAAGTGTTTCATCGAAATGGCTTGCTAATCCGGTCTTTGGTCCTTAAGAAAACGGCACTGGCGTATGTGTGTGGATTACACAGATCTCAACAAGGCTGCCCAGCAGATCCTTTTGCTCTCCCCGCATCGATCAGATTATTGATGCCACGGCGAGATGTGGCGTTTAAGTTTTTGGGCGCATACTCGGATATCATCGAGATCAAAATGGCGATTAAGGACCAGGAGAAGACGGCGTTTATAACTCCCTTTGGAGCCTTCGCTATGTATCTATGCCTTTTGGGCTCAAGAGTGCCTGAGCTACTTATCGGCGGTGTGTCTGAAATTGCTTGCATCACAGATTGGCGCAATGTGCACGCTTATGTAGATGACATTGTGGTGAAATCAAGACAAAAGGAGACACTGGTGGAAGATTTGAAGGAGACCTTCCGACAACTTGCGCATTTATAAGATGATGCTTAATCGGCCAAGTGTGTGTTTGGTGTTCGGTGGCAAGTTATTGGGGTTCTGGTGTCTAACAGAGAATCGAGGCCAATCCGGAGAAAATTAAAGCCATCACTTCCTTGGCTAAACCAAAGTGTATCAACGATGTTCAACGCTGGCGGGCGGATTCTTTGCATTGAGCGGTTTATCGGCCGCCTCGGGAGAAGGCCATCCCTTTATACCGAATCTTTGAGGAAGGCAGATAATTTAAATGCGAGTCCAAATGGCGATAAACCTTTGAGGATCTAAAGCGGCAATTGGCCAACCCACTGTTCTTGCGGCTCCGGTTGACAAGGAGCCACTCTTGTTATATGTGGCAGCCAATGCTCGGCGATGGCGTGGCCATTGTGGTGGAGCGCAAGGAGGCGGAAAAGAGTATCGGTTCAACGGCGGTTTATTATATCGGCGAGGTGCTTATTGAGTCCAGCGAGATATCCGCATTGGCGAAGCTAGTCTATGGTGTTTTTATGGCGGTAGGAAATTGAAGCAATATTTCCAAGGACACCCTATTACGATGGTTAGTTTAGCTCCTTTAGGTGACATCATCTGAACAGGAGGCGGTGGTCGGATTGCAAAATGGGCCATCGAGCTTGGGCGCATGGGCTAAAGTATATACCGCGCCTGCACGGTGAAGTCACAAGCCCTTGTTGATTTCATTAACGGTAGACAGAGTTACAAGCACCGGAGGAAAAGCGGATCACACATCTTGGACTATTCATTTTGTGGGGTCGAGACAATTGGAAGGCTCGAAATTGAGTCGTTTAACTTCCCACGAGGTGATAAGTTTTATTCGTTCTCCGTTTAATGTTCCCTTGTACTAATAATGCAGCTGAGTCTGAAGCCTTGCTTCATGGCCTCCGGATAGCTAAGGAGATGAACTTAAGCGGGTTAAGTGCTTTGGTGACTTCGGACTGGTGGCTCGGCAAGTATCGGCACTTGGGATTCTAAGGACCCCCTCATGGCTGCGTATCATCGAGAAGTGGACAATATTGCAGGTTGTTTCAAGGGCTATCAAGTGGATCATGTGGATCGCCGGAAGAACGAAGCGGCAGACGCTTTAAGCCGTTTGGGTTCTCAGCGCAAACCGGTTCCCCCTAATATCTTCCTCGACGTCTTGCACAATCCGTCGGTTCAGCTCCCTGGTGAAGCGGATTTGGCAATTCTGATCCGAGCCTCGGTTGGTGGCAGCATTACATGCTATTCGGATTGGGCGGTTCCTTACCTTGCATATATGACTCGAGGAGAATTGCCAAACGATGAAGTTCTGGCCAGGCAGATAATCCGGCGCTCCAAGTCTATGACGATTCTTAATGGTGAGTTGCATCATTGCAGTGTTTCAGGGGCGTTTCAACGCTGCGTTTCCCCGAGGAAGGTTGTGAAATTTACGAGAAATCCATGAAGGGATTGTGGGCATCACGCCGTTCAAAGTCCACAGTGGCGAAGGCATTCCGTCATGGATTTTATTGGCTAACTTGCTCATCTTGATCACGGAGGACTTGGTCAAGCGGTGCGATGGATGTCGAGAAATTCTCGAGCGTGCTCATGTCTGCGCACAGAATTGCGGATGATCCCAATAACGTGGCCGTTTGCGACTGAGGGCTGGATATGGTTGGGCCTTTTAAGAGATCCAAAGATAAGAAGACCCACTGTTGGTGGCGGTGGACAAGTTCACCAAGTGGGTTGAAGCGGAACACAGTCGATAAGTGTGATGCGCAACAATGGTGCGATTCATCAAAAGGTGATTTTCGGTTTGGCTTTCCGCGCAAGATCATTCTTGACAATGGCACTAATCTGTCCAAGGGAGCTATGAAAGAATTACGTGAGCGTGAGCATATCCGACGATGTATCATCGATGGCGCACCCCGATCCAGCGGGCGGCGAGCGTGCTAATCGAAATCTTGCGAGGCATCAAACCCGACTTCGGTTCCATTACGAGAGAACACCGAGTCTTTGGGTTGAAGAGCTCCCATCGGTACTATGGAGTATCAATACTACGCCAAACCGGTCTCGGCTACGCCTTTCTTCATGGTTTATGGAGCGAAGCGGTTCTCCCGGTGATATCGGGCATGATTAAGCCCGTGTAGCGGCTTATGTTGAAGCGGACAATGAGGTGGCACGACGGGATGCTTTGGACCCTCTTGGATGAGGGCGTGATATGGCAGCCGCTCGATTCGGCGATTTACAGCGAGGATCTCCGTCGTTATCACACCGCGGGTTAAAACCAGAGCCTTCGGGAAGGAGATTTGGTGCCGTCTCATCAAAGACGGTGATATGCATAAGCTATCCCGCCTTGGGAAGGACCCTTTGTGGTCGGCAGAATTTACACAGCGGTTCCTACTATCTGGTTGATATTCGAGGCGTAAAGACTCACGTACATCGAAGAGGAGACCAATAGGCCGTGGAATATAGCTCATCTTGACCTTACTACACTTGAGTCATCGGCTCGGTTTATGTACATAGCATAACAATGTATATATTATCTTGATATAATGAAAATCGGGGCCTCGGCTAAAGCGGGGTCTTTGTCTTTCTTTTCATGTGTGGTTACATGGAGTGCTTCATTTTTAAAGCGGCCTCGGTTTACCCTTGACAGATTATATTTATCACTTGGGGGCTTGGTAGTATCCGAACCAACGCAACACCTCTTGATAGGCGTAAGCCACCAGATCATTGGGGACACGGTCACGTCTGAACCGGTCACGCCTCTTGGTCGGCCAATAGGGCGGCGTCACTTGGAGGCTTGGTCGAACCCGAACCAATGTCATGCCACTTGGCGGCGTACTCGCCAAGAGTCTTTTGGGGACTGGCCGACTAGCACCATCGCTTCGCCTTGGGGCTTGGTTGCGTCGACCATGGTAATGCCATCGACCAGCTCCATGAAGCTTTCCTTTTGCAAAGAGTTATTGCCTTTGTTGCCATATTTGGTATTCGATTTTGTTGCGTTTCCAACTCGGCGAATATTTTTATCCGGTTTAGTATCAAGAACAAACGGCGATTACACGGTTTGGTATTACACCGAAGTTTTTATTTTTCCGGTTTACCTTCTTCCGGTACATCCTTATGGAGAAACATGGGGGCTTGTGCTGATTCCGCACGCTTATGAGGGAGTTATTGTTTCCCCAGATGGTCATGGTTGCTTAAAGGCCTCCGCTTCAAGATTGGCTACGCCAGCTTTATGCCCAAATACGGCAGGTATTTGTATCACATACTAATCGACTTTCAATACACAAAACATATTGGATGCCATAAACCGGCTGGCGGTGTCACCGCCGCCGAAGTTCAATCTTTTGGTTGCAGGGGATGTGAATCAAACAAAAGTTTCCTCGATGCACGAAGGCATACCCAGGCAGCAAAGTTTTGGCTACAGCTATTACAAGGCAACACAGTGCCCAAATGAGAATCATTGTTTTTTGGGAAAACAGGAAAGATGTTCAAATCGGTTCCAGTTCACGACTGTTCGTCATCCCCCACCGCTTCAGCATCGTCATCTCTACCCATCGGCTGGAAATCCACAGAAGTCCAGTCGATTCCCATCAGCGCTTGAAAAACAGCTTCGTCGTGAATCAAAGCCGACGGTTCAATGTCAGGTGCGTAGGTATGCTTACGGATTGGAGGAATCAAGTTTTCGGTTCAAAGGTTGGAGCGGGCTGCGCTTGTTCTCGCTCATTATATTGGGCTTGGTAGTGTTCCAAATCGGCTTCTTCCGCCAATTGACAAGCCGGTAGGCGTACCGCGACGGTTTATCGCCGCAAGTCCTCTTCACCAAAGTCGAACCGTCTTCCTTTACACTAGGATAGCCTTGAGCTGCTTCCACGGATCAAAATCGCACCTGGCTTTGGCTCGGATCAAGGCATTGATGGCTCCGGTTCGTGCAGCAGATTTCTTTACCTCTTCAATCCGGGAGGGAAGGATGGATAGCCGGTTCAGGGTATCTTGGATCAGGGACGGCGCTGGATTGTTATGGGACATTGTGGTAATGACACGCTGGGCTCCGGTATATAGCTGTTCCACTAAAGTGTAAACAGCTTTCAGTTTCTTCCGCACGTCGTTACCCAAGTGCCCAACACGTGTGCCTGCATATGGTAACAGGATAGTTTTAAACAGGAATAATGGGGCGGCAGAAAAAGCATGTTGCGCTTGTTCACTGGGAACTTACCGAAGATGGCTGCCGTCATAGAATGCACTTGCCGCTTCACGGCTGTCAGATCATCCACCACCGGTTTAAGGGCAGCTTCAGCATTCTCGGCCCGTTTGAGCAAGTTGGCCTTTTCGGTGGCCCACACCGCCTGTTCCTTCTTCATGTTTTCCTTCACATTCGCGCGGATCAAAGGCCTTTGTTAGCTCCTTCTTGGCTTTATCTGTCTCGGCTTTCTTTGGGTTTCGATCCGCTTTGTAAATCGATGATTCGATCATCCTTGATTTTCACCTCAGCCTGTGCATATGATCAGCCAAACACTTCAAGTTAAAGTCTCAATCATACAATACAGTTATATGCTTGACACTTGGGGGCTAATGTACCTTCATTTTTTCTACTGCTTATACATGGCAAAGTCCCAAGTTCAATACGAGTATTCAACTCGGCACTTGGGGGCTAATGGCTATTTGATTCTATTAAAGTGTCGACAAGAAGTTTTTGGAGTACCGGTTTAAGTTTGCATACTTAAACCGGCCCTGGTGGTTATGAGGGAAGATTGCAAAGTCTATCAAAGAAAACTATCAAGTACCAGTTTGATCAAAGATTGCAAACCGGCCCTTGGGGGCTACAAGGATTATTATATCGGTAATAAGGAAAGGCGTTACCTCAAACTTGTCTCTCATCGGTTTCACCAAGCCGACTTCATAATCACGGCTCTTCAGAAGCGGTTCGAGATATCCGGAATGAAGGTCTTGGGCGCTCATAGCGGCATATGTTTCCAGCTCTACATTCCACTTTCCTTTGTTAAAAGTGGAAGAGTCCTCTTTCACAAGTGTCTTGGGTTAGAGTTGCGGCATTCCCGGTTCGAGTGGCTGTTCGATAATTACCACGTCGTCATCTTTCGATTCGACGGATCGTGTAAACACGATTGTTTGGCGGGGCGTGAGGTTTTTCGAACCGGATAGTACTAGCGGTGGATCAGCAGACATTGAGACATCCATAGGCCTCTCCTCAGAATAACATCTTCTTGAGCCGGAGGGTCGGTTGGAATATCTTGAAGCAACATTTTGAGATCCGGTGCCGCTCATGATCTCAAGCGGCAGCCTCTTGACTGTTTTTCGGCGAGCCTTTTTGCTTTGGGTTTCGGTTTGGTTACGAAGAAGCAAAGATTCAGAGCAAGGCGTGTACACTCTGAAGAAATCAACAAGCATATGATATATGAACTTACCCGACGGCTATCTTCAACGGTGGTAGCTGAGTAGTGATGATTCGCGGAGGGCTAATGGGAGGTGACACGATAATCGGTCGGACGGATTAAGAGGTTGTGGAATAAACCCGCTTTGGAATTCAAGGTAATAAAAGGTTGGAAACCTCGGTGCGGCGCTTCGAGCCGGGCTGTTTGGTAAACCGCAGAGGTAACTACATCATCATTGTCTTGGGTTGTCGGCGAGCTTCATCTTCTTGTGTCTTCAAAAGAAGTTTGGGATCCAAATAAGCAAGGGGTGAGAAAAGTTAACTTTCCGGTTTGCGGCGAAATTTCGGTGAAGGCAAATTTGTTGAATCGGAGGAGAGAATGGTTACCTCGGCAAATCCTGCGTTCTTGGCTTGACGTCATCCCGACAAGCATCGTCATCAATAAGGCGTGTAAAAACAAGCCAAGAGAATCAAGTTCGGATTACCCACATCATCATCGATGGCGGATCGAACGAAGCCGTGGTTTTCCTCTTGTGGGCGGATTTTTAACAACTTTCGTTTTGGGCGGTTTGGCCTTGACCTTTGTCCGCTTTGTCTTGAGAGAGTTTTTGCTCCAAAACGGATTATCACCTGGATTAGAAATAATTGAGAGTTGGAAGTATGAAAGTAATAGCGAGTCAATGATGACACGATCGAGAGACTTACCGCAGGAGGTGCGTTGAAGGTACGATGAGAGCCAAGCGGTTTGGGCACAAAGGTGCTCCGGTTCATTCACATCTTCCTCATCAATCCGTGACTTCATCTTGAGCAGTTCGAGTTTGGTGTGTCGGAGTGGGTCATCGGCGCTGCCGGTATCTTGGTACATCAAACCGAACGTCGGCTCGAGAGGCAATATGCCCCAAGATAACCAGCGCGTGCGGATCGATCCAGTCAAACCGTTGGCCATGAAGGCCCGAAGCTTGATAGTTGTGGGCGTATTACTTCTTTCTTTGGCGGTCAATCGTTGCGGAAAGGGATGAGTGTTCTTGAGCCGCTCTGGGCGAAAACCGGGCAAGGGATTTTCACCTTGGAGAAGTGTCTTTGCGATAGAACCAAGTCGCGTTCCACTCTTTGGGATGAGTGTGGAGTTTGGCGTGGGGATAAGTGATCTCCTTCCTCTTACGGATAGCCATACCGCCCAATTACGTATTGGGGCCATCGGTGAATCGGTGCGGCGGTTTAGGTGAAAGAGATCCTGAACAGTTCAACAGAGGTTCCTCCTGCGGTATGCTTGAACAACACTTGGAAGTGGCACAGTTAGTAACAGAGTTGGGGCCGATATCTTGGGGCGGAGTTGAAAATTGGCCATTACATCCGGTAAAATTTTGACCGGCGGTTTGAAACCCCGGCGGGTGATCCGCCTTCTGGGCGTGGGAGGACACTCCTCTCCGGGAACCCTCAATGGATTGTGTGTTGATCATCTAGGCGCCGATCGATACAGTTCTTTTAACTGTGTCTCGGAGACACGGGAAGGAACCCAGTTGCACTCGTACACCTGTTTGGCCATCATAAGATCTACAAAGGGGAAGGATCCGGTTTAAGAAGTTGCTTATCACAGAGTGATTGATTTAAGTTATGATAAACCGGAGGCGGTTCTTATAAATCAGCTTGTTATCAGATGATTTCAGATACGTTCTGGCGGTTCAACAAGGGGACTAATGGTATGCCGATGCCGGTTTAGCAACTTTTTACCATGGTGAGTTAAACCGCCTAATCTTGGCTTCGAAGGTAATTGAAGTCGTGGACAGAAACAGGTTTCACAAAAGTTCATGTTTACTACGGATCAAACGCGGGTTTTGAAAACGGAAAAGCGTCGCGAAGTAAAGAAAAGCGAAATGCACCATAAAGTGTATATGCAGGAGATCTATGGGATTAAGATGAGAAAGTGCAGCGAATCGCAGGAGTCGTTTTGGTGCGAGCAGGATTAGTAGCATGGCTCAAAAGCTAGAAAAGTGAAAACATACGAAGAACGTGGTATGAAGCTCGAACCCTAGAAACAGATCTAAGGTGAGGGAACAGTGAAGAAGGGTAAGAGATTTATCGGAAGCGGAGGAGACGCGAGAAAGGCCGCGATGTTACGGTCGAACAGTTGATCAAAGCAGCCTAGGGCGAAGCGAGCGTTGATAGCGACAGCGGAGCTCCAAAGGCGTGGCGTTAGGAAGAAGAAGAAGAGGAAGTGAAGGAGAAAGCAGAATGACCCTTGATCCTATTTATAAGCGATAAAAGCTAGGTCAAGCGCGTGAATCCAGGGCGATCATTAAAGAAGGCGTTATAAAGGATAAACTTCAAGATGACGTTATGCGGTTTACATGACGAAGCAACGATATCATGCGGTTCTGATGACGAAGCAACGATATCATGCGGTTTACAAAGTGATCGAAGCAATGACGACGTGGCGGTTTATTAAACAAAGAAGATGTCTAAGAGGCAGGTTCGTTGAAGGATTGACATGAACCAGTTCAAATCAATCTGGGGCCTAATGTTGGGGATATTACCACTAGGTGTAAACCGGCCAAGCTTGGGCCGGGTTAACTCCGCTAGTAGTGTAATCATGGAAAGGCCCAAGGCACGTAGTTGGTTTAGAACTTGTAGCCGTAAACCGCCTCGATGTATAACTTGTGTTGTAAGTTAGGAATAGAGAGATACCAACCGGATACGAATATGAACGGTTGGGACTCTACAAACCGTGGCGTCACTGTGTATATAAGGGGCGACCCGGCGGAGGTTCAAGGACAGACAACCACAACTCGAGCCTAGGCGAAGCTTATTTGCTCCCTAGCCATCGAGACTACATCAATTCCATCACAACTAGACGTAGGCTTTTACCTTCATCGAAGGGGCCGAACTAGTATAAACCCTCGTGTCTTTGTGTCCGCTTTAACCCCTGCAAGTAAACTCGTAGCGATGGCTCCACGACTAAGTCCTTATGCTAGGACATCTGCCGTGACAAATCCACGACACAAACCAAACTGATAATTCGAAGAGACTTGCAAAGATAACTCAATCATACATAAAAGAATTCAGAGAAGATTCAAATATTTCTCATAGATAAACTTGATCATAAACCCAAAATTCATCATATCTCGACAAACACACCACAAAAAGAGTTTACATCGAATAGATCTCCACAAGAGAGGGGGAGAACATTGTATTGAGATCCAAAAATAGAGAAGAAGCCATCTAGCTAATAACTATGGACCCGAAGGTCTGTGGTAAACTACTCACAACTCATCGGAGGGGCTATGGTGTTGATGTAGAAGCCCTCCATGGTCGATTCCCCCTCCGACGGAGCACCGGCGAAGGCTCCAAGACGGGATCTCACGGATACAGAAGGTTACGACGGTGGAAGTTGTGTTTCGGTTGCTCCCTGGATGTTTTCGGGGTACGTAGGTATATATAGGAGGAAGAAGTACGTCGGTGGCTGCTCGAGGGGCCTAGGAGACAGGGGCGTGCCCAGGAGGGGTGGGCGTGCCCTCCTATCTCCTGGACGCCTTGTTTGCTTCTTGACTTGCACTCCAAGTTCTCCGGATCACGTTCGTTCCAAAAATCACGCTCCCGAAGGTTTCATTCCGTTTGGACTCCGTTTGATATTCCTTTTCTTCGGAATACTGAAATAGGCAAAAAAATAGCAATACGGGTTGGGCCTACGGTTAGTAGGTTAGTCCCAAAAATGATATAAATGTGAAAAATAAAGCCCATAAACATCCAAAAGGGGTAATATAATAGCATGGAACAATTAAAAATTATAGATACATTGGAGACGTATCAGCTACCGTCGACCTCCTCCAGCCTCCACGGGCTCCTGTTCATCCAGCCTTCACCGCACACTACTCCATCAGGTACTGTTCAACCACCCCTCCATGGGCACCCCTCCATCGTCTACTGTTCATCTAGCCCTACACGGGGTCGTCCTGTTCATCCAGCCCTCCACTCCACAGGGTCCTGTTCATCCAAATTTCAACCGCTCGTCGATCGGGTCTGTTCATCCAGAGGCAACACCACCGCTCACTTGTTCATCCAACCCCTCCCATAGCGCTCACTTGTTCATCCTAGAGGTAGCATCGATCGGCTTGATTAGCGGCGATGGCGAAGAATCGCTCGATCGAGTTCAGTTAACAGCCATCGATCGATCGCTCAGGTTCAGTAACGCGTAGCCTGCAATGCAATCACTTGGGTTCAGTTAGAGCCCAACGCCTCGCTCAAGTTCGGTTAGAGCCAACGCATCGCACACACGCGCGTACGTGTACGAGAGAAACGCGCATCACTCGGCCCCCGACCACCCACCGTAACCGGGAACTCCCCGAAATTTTCCTCGCCCTCGCTTCTACCATGATTTTTTCTGTCATGGTCGGCCCAAAGAATGTCATGCAGCTGCGTCTCCGTCCCGCCCAGGACGAAAAGCCCATTTTATGTCATGATTTTTTGTCATAGAAGTAGGAGCCCACCACATCTACGATGATACCGGGTTTTGTCACAATTATCGTCATAGAAGTGTCATAAGTATGACAGAAAAAATTTCGTTTGGCCCAAAATGTCACGGATGTGTCTTTTTTTAGTGCTAGCTCACACTCCAACACTTGGATTATGGTATCCCAAGGGCTCTTCCTTTGATCTCATTGGATATTCTGACTCTGACTATGCTGGTGACCGGGTGGAGCGTAAGTCAACATCAGACACATGTCATTTCCTCGGACGATTCTTGGTATGTTGGTCCTCGAAGAAGCAGAACTGCGTATCACTCTCTACTGGTGAAGCTGAGTACATTGCTGCTGGATCTTGTTGTGCTCAATTGCTATGGATGAAGCAAACCCTCAAGGACTATGGCATCAATGTGAAGAATGTGCCACTCTACTGTGACAATGAAAGTGCTATCAAGATTGCTCACAACCCAGTTCAGCACTCGAAGGCAAAGCACATCCAGATTTGTCATCATTTTCTTTGTGACCATGTGTTGAAGGGCGACATATCCATCGATCACGCAAATAGTGAAGATCAGCTGGCCGGTATCTTCATAAAGCCCTTGGATGAGAAGAGATTTAGCAAGTTGCGGTGTGAGCTAAATATCTTAGAATCTTTGAATATTCTTTGAAAAGGACACACATTCTAACACTTATGCAAATTCGATGACTTAGATGTGCAACACACGAAGTAACGTTTCTCTTCAATTAATGAAGACTAACCCTCTAAGTGTGAAGAAATTAATGAAGAATTTGATTCTTAGAACCCTACGATAATTGTACGCGGTGTCTGAAATCATCATTCTTATATGGTGGGTTACACCACCAACCAAAGTTGAAAATTTTCAATTTGAGTTTTTCTTCATTTTTGAAATTCCTCAGTTGTTCAATTTCTTCAACTTTGCATTGTCTTCACCCTTTCCGTCGTTGTTCTTCATAAGTATATATATATATACACTTGATTTTTATGTCAGCAGCATTCACTTATTGCTAATTCTTCAAGTTGCCTTTTCTGCCAAGTGAATGTGATCAGACCCATTCCCCCTCTATGCTAAACTCAACCCAGTCTGTTCATAAATTCTTCATGTGCGTTCTATTTGAAACCCGTTCAAAATCTTCACTATGTCCTTGTTAGCTGAAGAATTTGCGAACGAAACATTCAAATTTTCCTATCTAAATTTTCGGCTTTTGCCGCTCAACCCGTTCCACATCCCACGATAGAATTTATCTATTCACCCATGATCTCACACGATCTCCACCACTCTATACATGGATGACACATGTCGCTAGGATGAGAAGGGTCACGGGCACGTTCGTCCATTTTCCTCGGGCAAGCGGTTTTTCACCTCGGCTATAAATACCCCTCACCCTCCTCAGACTGCATTTACGCCGTTCAAACTCACTCCCCTCGCTCGAGCTCTCAAGCCCTAGCGCCGCCGCTACTTTCATTGTCGCCGGGGAGGAAGAGCTTCACTGCCTCGACCTTGTAGCCGTCGTACTCGCGCCGGCCGCGGATATCTTCACTCCACTGCCGCCGTAGCTGTCTTCCTCTGCCAAGTTAGGGCGTGGAAGATCTGGACTGAAACTTCCAATCTAACACTCCCAGTTCATCGCGTTCTTCGTTAAGGGTAATTAAAAGTTACTTTTACTGCCCTTGTTGATTATGATGATTTCCATAAAATCTTCAGAAGGTGTTTATTCTTCAACTTCTCCACTTTAAACACCTCACAATCATCTGTTCTTGATATGTTTCTCTAAGCGACATTTTTCTCGAAGATTCCTCAATTGTGTGAATTTCTCAAATCCATACAACTCTGGAACCTAAGTCAAAGAACTTCTAGTGAAATTCCTCAAGACATATTTGGTCAAATTCCTCAAACTTATTCCTTTTTGCAAAAACTTCTGATAATGCATATGACCTCTCCAAATTCTTCGCACCTATACTCTGTTCACAGGTACGCATGTCCGCTGCTGAATCACTAGGTTCTCATCAAATTAACTCATTTGCAGCGTTCCTCGAAGAAAGCTGCATACCTCTTCAGAGAACTCAATTGTTCAAAATCCTGAGCTGAAGAAAATGGCAGATGGCAAGAAACCTTAGAAGGGAGGGAAGAAACTGGAAGTGAACACTACCTTTGAAATCCCTGATGACGTCTACGCAGGGTATTGCACTCCTGATGAGGCAAGTCATGAAAAATAAACGAAGAATGAGCGCAAGGTGCGCATTCAGAGGATCGAACTGAAGATGGGCACAGGAATGGAGGGAATACAGATACGTTACTCCAAAGTACATGAATAAATTCGCTCTTCACCCTCCTTGCCCAAGACCTCCATTGGCACCAGGCCAAATTATTGATTCCACTAGCCTCAAGCGCGGTGAGGAGTATCCTGATGAATGGGCCAAGCGGCAAACGAAATTGACCAAATAGGCCAAGGAAGCAGTGAGGAAATTAAACGAAGACTCACCTGCTGCCACTGTTGAGGCCTATACTAGCAAGAAGGCTATGCCTAAGAAGCCAGCTCGCAAACCACCTTCCTCAGTAATGCCCTCACGGCCAAGCTCATCTATGCCCTCACGACATATTCCTCAAGCTACTCTAGTTCCCCAAATTGCAAAACCTTCAGCTCCTCCAGCAAATTCCTCGGCACCTGTGCATCTCGCCTCTTGCCAAAGGACCACAGGCATCTCTATTGCTTCAGGAGCATCTGCAAGTTATTCAGCTCCACCTCAGTCCTTAACATGCCCCACTTTGCTGAATACCAAGGCTACTGCTGGACGAGGCTCAAGACCAAGTCCTCATAAGAAGCAAGTTGCCTTCCAAGTACCGTCAGATGAAGACGAATCTGATGATGAGGAATTAGCAAAAATCATCAGAGACAAACAGCAAAGGGCCGCTAGAGCCAAGGGCAGTGTTGTGCCACTCTTGCTGGATCCAAAGAAGATCCTGAACTTCATTGATCTCTGGCACAAGGACCCCAACACTTCCTTGCCAGAATTAAATCTCTGATGTGGCCAAAGTCATATGTTGACAGCTTTCATTTCTGAAGAAAAATGGAAATTTGAGAAAGCCAGGTCCATGAAGAAAGCTCAGTACAAGAAGGAGCACTATTTGAAGAACAATGTGCTGAAAATGACAACTGAACAACTTGTGACTTTACAGTCTGAAATCAAGGCGCTCAGTGATGAATTTGACGCCTACAAGGCTGAGTGGCTTGGAGCCAAAGTTAGATTTGTCAAACTGGCTAAAGGCCTCACGTCCAATGTTGCTGCTCAAACGCACATTGAAATTCCTCAGGCTGAAGCATCTGCATAGCCTACTGAAGAACATGCCAGCACCACTGATGAAAATCAGACTGCTGATGAAACTGAAAGTACTAGGGCTGGTGAAGCTGTTCTAGCCGCTGATGAAATTGCCAGGGAAACCACTAGTGTTGCGCCTGAAGAATAAGACAGGCCAGCTGAAGCATCTGACGCTGCGCCTGAAGAATTTGAACAAGTTAGGGCAACTGCATCAGTTGCACTTGAAGAAAATGCACCAGTTTCCTCTGCTCCTCCTGCACCAACGCCAAGTCCTATCCTTTCTTCTGCATTAGAAGCGAAGTAAACCAAGGCTGCAGAGCAAGCAGCGAAGAAAAGGAAAGCACCTGCTGCTTCAGAGTCTTCAGAACCAAACAAGATGAAGACTTTGACTACCTCGTTTGCAAATCCTATAGATGTTTTTCCTCTTTCAAGCATGCCATCAAAGAAAATCGTTCCTTTTGGTGAAGATTATGTAATCCCAAGCGGATCAGATGAAGAAGTCCTTCTGCTGCTTCTTCAGAGCAGTTGGACGAAGAAATTTAAGTGGATGATATCCCTTTAACCCCTCTTGTCTCATCACCAATGCCTTAGTTCATGGCAGAAGAGGCAGGCGTTGAAGAAATTGATGATGAAGAAGAAGACGTGGACATTGGGAGCACCACTCCAATTCTGAATGATGACTATTGGGAAAGTCATCACCCCAACTCTCCAATGTTCACCCCACTGCAGCAGATTCCTCAGTCCCTAGTCTAGACTGAAGAAATTCATACATGCTATGATGAACCTCAAGCGTCTCTTCTTACCATCCCTGAAGAAATTCCAGCCACTAGTGCTGATGTTAATGTTGCTGAAGAAAAGGCGACCCCAGGCTGCTACTGAAGTGGAAACTGAAATTCCTCAGCCTGTGGCCCCTGAGACTATGATTCAAGAGGCTGTGAAGACATTGACTGATACACCTCAGCCCAAACCGAAGAATCCCTTTTCAAAGAAGCAGAAGTTCAAGGATGATGACTTCTTTCATGAGCATGTATTCTTCACTGACTACAACCCATATGACTCTGCTCGTCTTCGCCGCAAGCGTTTCTGGACAGCAAGTCAGATGAACTTCTACTCTTCACTGCTATTTGATAACGACAAAATCTTTGACCATGAGCATATTCTTCATGTGGATATGGAATCGCTGCCTTGATTCACCCCAGTCCTCAGTGTTCTTCATGACGCTGGGCTACTCAACTTCTGCACTGACATATGTGATTGGAATGAAGAGCTAATTCGTCAGTTCTACGCGACGCTGCACATCACTGGCAATGCTGAAGATGTAAATTCTTGGGTGTTGGACTGGATGATAGAGAACACACACTTCAAAGCACCGGCCTCTGAATTGCTTCATGCCCTGCCTGCCAGTCGTCCCCTTGAAGGTGCATGCCTCATCTATCATGAACCTGAGCTCTCTGATCACTTCATGCAAGTGTCAATGAAGCCGCTGAAGCCTAGCCAAGCCCCAAGAACCAAATTCCTCGTGAAGGAATTGCTTTATGTGCCTCAGACCACATACTGAATTTTGACCAAGACCCTGAGTCCAATCAAAGGCCACAACTCTAATGAAGAAGAGGTCGTTGGCATCATGAAGAATCTGCTATTCAATATCATTCATGGTATTCCAATCAACTACCATGGTTTCTTCATGAGGACTATGGCAAAATTTGCTCTTTCTCCGTTTGAATTGAAGCCTTACGCTCCCTAGATCATGAAATTCATCAGATCAAGGTCTTCAATCAACTACAAGGCTAATACACTTAACCATGGCAGCTACTTGCCCCCCATTGAAGTCCTCAAGCGGACTATTTCGTCAGCTGATGAGAAGGGCAATGCCACTATTATTGATGAAGGCATTCGTCCATTGGATGGACAGTTCCGCAAAGCTGCATCCTACTCCACCAATGATGACTCTGCCACTCATGACTTTGCCGCCAATACTTCAAAGCAAAATCCTCAAGGCACAGCTCCAAGGGTGATGACTGATCGTGAGCTTCTCCCCAGTCTTCATCAGAAGGTCGATCGCTACCACAAATGGGTCAAGCGTCAGTTTGGTTCAATTCTTCATAACATGACTGCTACACACAATTCTCTGAAGAATAACCATTACTACCTCCATGAAGTATTTGATCGCACCTGGGCTGTTCTGTCTCATCTCTATGGTGAATAAGATCTTAAGCAGATGAGGTTCAAGCATGACTTTGACTGGTCTCAGCCACCGTCAAAGAAATTCAAGAACGCCAAAGTTCCTTCTTTGGTGGCCAGCTCTTTTTCTTCATCATGCGAGACTGATGAAAATGAAGATTTGGACGACACTGCGGCAGGCCCTACTTCAAAAACCGACCCCAACAACGCTAGTGCTCCTCCATCGACATCATGAAGGAATGCTTCAGGGGCGTTAGTCCTCATTTTTCATCCCTTTTGGTCATTCGATGACAAAGGGGGAGAAATTTGAGTTAGTCTTCAAGCGGGTCTATTTATATGGGCATTTTTTTGTTAAGTTGGAACTCTCGCTCTTCTGAAGTGTTTGTCGGATCGAGTTGTAAACTTGAGTCCGATGGTGACCTGATACTTTTGCTCTGTTTTCTGCATACTATTTCCTCATATATGTTATGCACGAATGCTAAATTACATCAGTCACCATATTCCATCATGCATTTCAAATTCTTCATTCGATATATTAAATGCGTGTATGAATTACAAGATATAGGGGGAGACCTCCATGATATTACTCTACAAAAGCAAATTCCTCAAATATGCATATCTTCAGGGGGAGTTCTTCTATATCTTACAATCAAATTCCTCAATGTCGAGCACTTTCAATTGATATATTTATCCCCATTGAAAACTTAACCTATTTGTAATCAATCACCAAATATGGGGATATTGTAAGTGCATCTAGTGCCCCTTAGTGATTTTGGTGCATTGAAGACTTATAGATTAAGGGACTAATATGTTTGTGAGTGTACACAGGCTCTATAAGTCGCTGAGGAGTTTGATATTTACAATGAAAGTTGACCCCTAAAAATGTATGTCTTCAGCTGAAGACTTTGGTTCTCCTGAAGATTTTGAAAATGAAGAAATTGGTGTGACCTTGAAGACTTGGATATTTATGCGAGGATTATGAAGCGTGAAGACTTTTGTTTTCGTAGTTTCATTTTCTCTTTCTTGAGTCATAGGAAATACCGTACTGTTAAAGGGGGTCGAGGTAATACTAAGGAAACTGATTTCCAAGTGATGCTCATCTCAAATTCCTACACCTACCCAATCCTTTCGAGTGAAGCCATTAGAAATCTCATATCAGTTCAGTCAATTTCTTTAGTGACAGAGACGAAGATCTTCTAGTCTCTAAGGAATTTGTTCTGGCAGAGGAGTTAGGATTCGCCAGTGCGGATTGCCTACACAGTGAGGAACATGATAGCCCTAAGGAATCTGATACCTCAAATCCGACCGTTGATGTGCTACGCGCTAGCTGTCCTAAATATCCTACCACCTAACGGTCATATCAATGAAGGGCATTTATGTCTTATCATGTCGGGCTGCTCCCTAGGCTATAAATAGCCTCCCCCTACAACCACTAGCTGGTTGGCTGCTCCGAGAGAAACTGACACTTGTCATTGAGAGCATCCCATCCTCCGAGGACTTTGAGCGAAAATCATCAAGTGAGGAAAACACAAAACCCAAACCCAAACACCTACAAACCCAAAGTGATTGAGCATCACTGAAGAGATTGTTCTTGTGTGGAACCGATGCTTGTTACCTTTGAGGACTGTGTATCCTCCAGATGGTTAGGCGTCATGGTCTGAGCGTCCAAGAGGAATTGTGGATCGCCGAGTGACCAAGTCTGTGAAGGTTTGGAAGTCACCTGTGAAGACTTACCACGAGTGTTGGGCGAGGTCTGTGTGACTTTAGCTCAAGGAGAATATGTGGAGGACTGTGTGTCCGGGACTGTGTGTCCTCGAGTTTAAATACTCAGCGCTCCAACCAGACATACAACTGTCACAGCTGTTTGAACTGGTCTACTAAATCATTGTCTTCACCAAGCCAACTGGTTCTATTTTCTCAACCCTTTCATTTCCTCATTCATGTGTCGATGAACCTGATCATTACTGTTTGAAGACTTTGACTGAAGGCTTTCTCTATTTTCTCAATCCTATTTCTTCAGTCACATAGTCTCTAGCCTGCTTATCCTGTTATCACGCTTTCAGTACTCGGTGTTTGTTTTCATTTCATCATGATGACTATGCTACTGCTCTGTTATGCTTATACCTGAGTACTTATTCCGCTGCTAGTATGTCGTTACTTAGGAATTTCTTCACCTAGAAATTCCTCAGTGACGAATTTGTAAAAATCGCCTATTCATCCCCCTCTAGTCAATATAACGCACTTTCACTTTTCTGCAAAACTCTAAAATAGGCACAAAAAACAGAAACCGGCACTGGCCCCTCGGTTAATAGGTTAGACCCAAAAATAATATAAAATAGCATATAAATGCCCATTAAACATCCAAAACAGATAATATAATAGCATGGAATAATAAAAAATTATAGATACATTGGAGACGTATCACCGTGCGGGGCGGCGGGTCATCGTCCTTCTCGGCGCAGTCGAGGTCGATCTGCCAGGTACAACGGCCTGGCTCCGGCGCCCTCACTAGCATCTGCACCTGTTCTTCCTCCTCCTTAGGCTCCCCATAGATGACCGCCGGCGGCACGATTGCCGTCTCCCAGTACACTGCGGCACGATTGCCGTCTCCCAGTACACTGCGGCACGATGGTCATTAGGAGCCCAGTATTTCTTGTACTTAGACCACCTCTTTCTTTGTCTAGCGTCGTCAGAGACGGGCCGATTTATGGCCCAGTGAATGATGTCGACTGCCGTCGCGCCCTTCGCTGGGTTAGGAATCAGTGTCTTCAACTCTTGTGCAGTGGCCCTCATGAGCACTGCATCAGATTCCTTCTGCATGTCAGGCATGGAGCGGAAGTTCGAGCACACCTCCATGGTGTTCTTGAACTTGGTGCGGTCACCAGCCGGCCACCCGAGGAAGAAGGCCCTCCAACCAATACCCCAAGGGAAGGGGTTGGCGTTGGAGTTGGAGCTGGAGCTCATGGCGATGGAGAGGAGGAATGTTGATAGTTAGAGAAGAGAGGGGGTGGGTAAGTAGTGATGGTCAGGGTGAGTAAATATAGGCGCGATGGAGAGGAGGAAGAGTGACAGTCATGCTGTTTTAACTACATGCTCTTCAATAAGCCATGAACTCTGTGCTGTGCCCGACTCCATGAATTGTGTGTAGATCGAGGAGAGCAATGAGATGGGCACAGAGGTGCTCCCGGCCGTTGACAAGAAGGGCAAGGAGCCGGTTCATCCAATGCCCGAGGTGGTGGTGCCGCCCACTTCCGAGGAAGAACAAAAAAGCCAACGGTTGGCGACGACGAGCGCATGAGGGCCCCCCAGCAACAAGTGTTGCAACTACGACCACTACCATGAGGAGGGTGGCCCAACTCACTTATGCAAGGTCATCCTTGCACCGAAACTTGAGTGCATCCCCATGCCCCTGGACTTCACCAAGCACTTCGCCGCGGTGCCGACGGAGTCCAAGCTGAGCAACAACACCGGCTGCTTCTGGAGGGTGACGGGAAGCTGATGAATGACAGGGTGACCCTGGATCAGGGTTGGGCCACCTTCGCCGCCGTTCATCAGATCAAGATCGTCTACATGGTGACGTTCAAGCTCCAGACTCCCGACACCCTCAAGGTCATCATCTTCGACGACGATGGCATTTAGGTGGTCAACAAGTGCGGGAAGCACGACGAAGTCTTCGCCGTCAGGGACTAGGGCCGGGGCACCTCCTTCTTAAGTACCATCGAGTTTGCTTTATGGTTTATGCGTCGAACTGTTTGAACTATCGTTATGATGTGTGATACTATGTTATCTGAACTATGCTGTTAAGTAGTTGAAGCTCTGTTTATACTCTGCTATGCTTATGATGCGTGGTACATGGTTGTGCCGAAGTGTGTTGGTAACTTCACCAACTAGCCAGAGAGGTTACCACACACCAGGCGTTGCATACAACCAAACACCATGTCTATGGTCCACTAACATGTAGTCAACCAAAACACCATGCAGTGTGGTTCAACCCATGCAGTCAAGATGACATGCAGGCAACCAAACCACTTGTAGATGATGCATTTGAGGCTGCATTTGCATAGTTAGGCTGAGTTGAGAAGGCTATGCAATGAAGCTACTGTACACTATGGCAACCAAACACGCTCATAGTTCTAAAAAAAAAGCTGTCGGGCGTATGGGCGGCCTGCCTATAGCGACGAACAACTGTGCACCCAGTCGTCCAACCATGCCACGGTCACGACCAATCCCGTCGCGCCAAGGAGGCGAAACCATACCGACGTGGCAGAGCACCAGACGTGGACGCGCACGATTGGTCCGCACACGCGTTCGTCTCCTCTCTCGCGAGCAAACTTAAATCCGCACCACCACGCCCGGTGACGCAGCCGATCGATCGCCACCATCTAGCCCCCCCTCCGGCTTCCAGAAGCTTCTCGACGACGCCATGCGTCCGGCCATCCTCGCCGCCCTCCTCCTCCTCCTCGCTGCCGCGGCCTCCCCGGCCGCCGCGCTCTACTCCGCCGGCTCCCCGGTCCTCCAGCTCAACCCCAACAACTTCAAGAAGGTCTCGCCTCTCCCCCGTCTCCAGATCGGCTCTCCTCCCATTTGAGCTCCTCTCTGACCCCGAGCGGCGTGCCGCCATTCGCTTGCGCGCAGGTGTTGAACGCGAACGGGGTGGTGCTGGTGGAGTTCTTCGCGCCGTGGTGCGGGCACTGTAAGCAGCTGACGCCGATTTGGGAGAAGGCCGCCGGCGTCCTCAAGGGCGTCGCCACAGTCGCCGCGCTCGACGCCGACGCGCACAAGGAGCTCGCGCAGGTGAGCACGGCCTCTCGTTTCCTTTTGACCCGCCCACACTCCACGTGTGCGTGCTGATCTGCTTGTTTCCTGATGTGATCTCGGCATAGGTAGCAGCGATGTCACAGTAATTTATCGATTGTTAGGCTATAATTGCTTTACTGGTGCATCGGCCGTGCAATTTTGTTGGATAGTAAGACATTAACCAGCTCAGTACCAAAATTATGCACTTGTAGTGGGACATTGTAGTTCAGACAGTAATTTTTACTAAGATGCTTCAATGCTTTTTATATAGTAAATTAATTTGAATTCTGCTGAAGAAAGACACAGTTTGGTACGGCTTATCAGTAGTCAGGATTTGGTCTCTTGCTAATGCTGTTTTGGTATCCTCCCAGTCCCAGTTGATTACTAGCCTGGTTTTGTTTTCAAATCTCTGTTAAGCCAAAATCCAACGAATTGTGCAACTTTAGGCTGATATGGTGGCATTCTGGCATTGCTTACAAGTTAGTTTCAAATGTTACAGCACAGAAGATGGATACCCCGGATTAAAGAAAACAAGCAAGACAGTGACTGTGAATTAAGACAGCATGGTTGTAGGCTTTACCAATATACCAGCAGTGAAACTTAACCACGACAATTCCTCCAAACCATCTCGTGTTCCACATGTGCATTACTATTGATGGTTGTAGGCTATTAATTACAGCATGGTTTTAAGTTGTGTTTAGGGTAGCAGACTGATAGTTAGGGCCAGAGTGAACATCAAGTCTATTTTGTGGCGATGAATACAACAACAACAACAACAACAACAACAACAACAACAACAACAACAACAAAGCCTTTAGTCCCAAACAAGTTGGGGTAGGCTAGAGCTGAAACCCATAAGAATCTCGCAACCAACTCATGGTTATTGCACATGGATAACAAGCTTCCACGCACCCCTGTCCATGGCTAGTTCTTTGTTGATACTCCAGTCCTTCAGATCTCTCTTTACGGACTCCTCCAGTGTCAAGTTCGGTCTACCCGACTTCTCTTGATATTATCTGCACGCTTTAGCCGTCCACTATGCACTGGAGCTTCTGGAGGCCTGCGCTGAATATGCCCAAACCATCTCAGACGATGTTGGACAAGCTTCTCTTCAATTGTGGCAATGAATACTTTAGTTAAAACTAACTTAGGCAACATGCATCTGGACTACTTTCTTCACTTGCCTCTACAATTGTATGCCTGAGTCACTTCTTAAACAGTTTATATTCTAAATTGATGACAATAACACAAAATTTCTGGCTTTTATAATTAGAATTAATAAATACTTTTATGAAATGCTACTAATACAGTTTGTGATGAATTGCGTTACTTTTGCAGCAATATGGAATAAGGGGATTTCCAACCATAAAAGTATTTCTCCCTGGCAAGCCACCAGTGGATTATGAAGGCGCAAGAGATGTAAAGCCAATTGTAAATTTTGCTCTGTCGCAGGTTAGTTGCCGCAAACCCTATTTGTCTTGCAATACTATTTTGTTCCTAATTTGCATGATATATTATCAATTGCATTTTCTTATGTTGCACAAGTTGTTTATACTTTTGATGTGATATTTCCTCTGCTACTCCACCAATATGTACGTCCTTTTCCCCGGAGACATTATTTGTTTTGTCTGAATGTGAAGAGTGAAATTTATATAATTTATATCCACTTAAATAACTTCAGATCTTACAGGATGTGTAATACTATGAACAACAAGTGCCATCTTTCTGTTGGCTGAAAATTGTGTCTTGGGTAGCCCTTGATTCTACTTATCAACTACTCTTCTCTGAAGTTCAGTAATTACTCTTACACTAATGTCAGCTGACTTGAGTTTCTTCAACATGTCATATGTTTCAATTTAATTGTTCGTTGGTCATCACCGTTGCATGGTGTGAATCGACAATCTTCGTTCTTTATGTTGTATTATTTTGCACTCACTCCGGTTTGGTTTATAACTCAGGCACGGGTTTTTAGGTCTTCAATTGAACTAGGCAAACGTTAATATGGATCTGAGGGAGTATAAGAAATATATCTTTTGATTCTAACCATATAATTTGTGATATATTATACATGTTTTATTTGCCAAATCAAAGACCTTAAAACCCTTATACCCAACTTATAAACCCAACCGAAGGGAGTACAAATTTGAAAGTTATGTTGCAAAAGATGTGAGCTTCCACATTCATTACAAGGGAAATATCTGTCTGTTTTATGATGCACAGGTCAAAGGTCTTCTCAGAGATAGGTTGGATGGTAAGACATCAGGAGGTTCAAGTGGCAAAACCTCTGGTGGCTCAAGTGAGAAGAAAAATGAACCAAATGAATCAGTAGAATTGAATTCGACTAACTTTGACGAACTCGTCGTCAAAAGCAAGGATCTTTGGATTGTGGAGTTCTTTGCACCGTGGTATGTAGCTCAATACCCATATTGTTCATCATGTTAAATGATTCTTTACTTGCTATTGGGTGTTTTCTCCAAATTAAGAGAATTATATACATAATTCTGCATGATGTAGTCATCTCTTATTATTTCTTATGTATACTCTAGCACATTCTTGATTAACTATAGGGCTTCAGAAGAGTTGTAACCAAACCGAGTTTGTATGGTTGTATGCATCTGAGGATGCAGAGGCTAGGGGGTTTAACCTTCCTTCTCAAGAAAAAAAGAATATTAAGTTCGTGATTTTGGTTGACATATATGAGGCCTACCTTTTAACTAGACTACACGAGCTCACATGATGCTAAAGTAAAGTCGATGCATCCCCTTTCATCGGTTGGCAATATAGATAGATAAGCCTTTTCCATGGGATCTTGCTTGATTTGGTTCCTATGCTTAAGCTTTGTCTGATCTCCTCTACTGTTCGTACACGTTATCACATTTTACAAGTTAATCCATTTGTTTGATATATTGGACTTTTAGTATTGTATTTCTGCTACTTGTGTGTTGAGAATAAATCCTGTTAACTGAATACACTTTGCGGCTCGTTGACTGTATTGTTTTTCTTGTTAAGGTGTGGGCACTGCAAGAAATTGGCTCCTGAATGGAAAAGGGCTGCAAAGAACTTGAAGGGTCAAGTGAAACTAGGCCATGTTGATTGTGACTCTGATAAGGTACGACCTTGGGATTATATCCTCATTTAACATTTTCATCTTCTGGTTGAATTTTGTCCTAGGAAAAAATAATATTTCAGGCCAATATTATAGGTTAAATTTAAGAATGTATTTGCCATACTAATGAATCTGCACTTTTAAATTTTAATTTGCTAAAAATTGAAATTATACAAGGGAAATTGTTGTTGGTAACATTTGGTTTGAAAATCTTCGCGAGTTCTTGGCATTCTTGTGATCAGCAAGACTGGAAAGAAGTGTTTTTTTCGCAGTTATTGCAATTTTATAATGAAATTAACTCATCAATATCACTTTGGGGTCACATCATAAATTTGCATATCATACAAATGCTGGAGTCTGGCAGCAAATAAGGTTATCTTGGAAATTTTATCGAGGAAAGCTGAAAGCTTCAGTTGGCTAACTTATCCATGAGCCATTTGATTGAGTTTTGTCGCCGATGTTTTGTTTGAGGTGCCTTTTTAACATGGTGACATGATATACTACAATACTTTGAACTTCAATAGGTCAATCAGAAGATTCAACTGAATTACTAGGTTTGAATGATTTTTCGAAATGTTTCAGGCAGTGTATCAGACTATCAGAATAGTTAGAGTTGAAACTAACGTTCTGAAAGCATCCATGCATGTGCCACCAAATTGTTCGTTGGGCCTACCATACAGCTTCTTTCTCGAGTACATACTGCAAGTATATAATTTTGACTTGTGATTTTTGCAGTCCTTGATGAGCAAGTACAAGGTAGAAGGCTTTCCAACTATTTTGGTATTTGGTGCCGATAAGGAGAGCCCGTTCCCCTACCAGGGGGCTAGAGCTGCTTCTGCTATCGAGTCCTTTGCGTTGGAGCAGCTGGAAGCGAATGCTGCACCACCTGAAGTCTCTGAGTTGACTAGCGCAGTAAGCCTTCAATCATGATATTAACAATATTTCTGCAGATAACGCTGTGAATGATTGGTGTTCTGATGTGGGGTTGGTTTATCTGTAGGACGTGATGGAAGAGAAGTGTGCTTCTGCTGCCATTTGCTTTGTGTCTTTCCTTCCAGACATTCTGGACTCAAAGGCAGAAGGAAGAAACAAGTACCTTGAGATGCTACTATCTGTTGCTGAGAAATTTAAGAAGAGTCCATACAGGCAAGCTTGAGTTTTACCTACAACTGTTTTCCTCTTTAAGTCATTTTCAGAATAGCACACAGTTTCTGATCAGCACATCCTACTTTAATGAGTTGAAAAAAACAAAGAAATGTTAATACTTCCTCCGTATCAAAATATAAGACGCTTGGAAGCAACTTGTTTGTATTTCCCTTACCTTAAACGATCAGATCAATATGCCTTTGGCATGAACAGAACTAGGGTTGTTGTAACTACATATCCAAACCATTGTATAAGGTTCTAATTTCTTAACTAGCCTCAGAAAGTTGTCCTAATGCTGAATATTTTGTGTTAAAAACTTCATTCATTGTTCTTGAAATGGACCGTACTGAGCCAGGATAGCGGTGCCTTGCAGTTTTGTCTGGGCAGGTGCCGGCAAGCAAGCTGATCTGGAGAAGCAGGTTGGAGTCGGTGGTTATGGATATCCAGCCATGGTTGCTCTCAACGTGAAGAAAGGCGCATACGCTCCGCTTCGTAGCGCCTTCGAGCTCGCCGAAATCACGTAAGCTCCCTGTTATCATAACACTTAGCTCGTTGCATTAGGTTCAAAAAAATCAGGCACACGGTTAACAAAAATAATCTGTCTCCTGCAGTGAGTTTGTGAAGGAGGCGGGGCGCGGCGGAAAGGGCAACCTTCCTCTGGAAGGCGCCCCGACGGTGGTCCAGTCGGAACCATGGGACGGCAAGGACGGAGAGGTCATCGAGGAGGACGAGTTCTCGCTAGAGGAGCTCATGGCCGACAGCTCTCCACCCAACGACGAGTTGTGATTTCTCAAACCGTCTTCCTTAGCGTTTAGAGGAACACTGATGCTTCACTTGTTCTGATGTGTACACTGTACAATTTGGACGGGACACTTTTTTGGAATGCTTTTCTTTTGTCGATGTTAGCAGTATTGTGGGAGAAAGCTTAAAGGTGGGGTGGGGGTGTCTTCGCCCCTGAAATAAACCAGTTCTGAGTTTAGATGCTTGTCCATGATTGCAGTTGCAGGGGAGGCAGATGACAGAGCATTCACTGCTCTGCTGTTTATTTAAGCGTTTTGGTACGGCTGAAATCATTGGCGTTTTGTCTCGCTTCGCGAGGCTGCCGATATGACCGGTACCTCTGTCGCTCCTCAGCGTCAGCAGCGGTGCGCAGCATTTCCCGTCTCTGTGGGCTGCACGTGCTTTTTCTTTACCGGCGTGCGGATGTCAGTGACAGGATCCTTCGAAATTTAGTACTCCCCGGCAATTATCTTGTCAAGGAAGGCTCGTACTGCTTGAGAAAGTGGCGAGTTATTTTAACTAGGGATGTTTATTGCACAATGCACTCACTCACAGCCAACTGAAATATGCAAAATTTCAGAAATAATTTTGGGCTTTTCAGATTTCAAAATTTACTTACTTTTATTCAATCCTAACATAATTTAATTTTATTTTCAAATCAGTTTGAATCTGCATCGAAATTTTGGGGTTACAAATATTTTGAACCCCACTGAAATATCTGAAATTTCACTAAAATTTTGTTGATTTTTTTAGCCCTGCTCACAGCGCGCTTGCCGTGCCTAGGGGAAAGGCATACAAAAACCAAGGTGCAGTAAAAACTCGGTAGAAATCACATTTGAATTATTATTTTTAGAGTTTAAAAAAGGGTATTATGTTATAAAGATGATGTTCTTAATTCAAAAAAGAAGGTTGATGTTCCATAAACTCGTGGAATCTGAAGTTCATCCCTCAAGTTCAAACTCATTCATTTGGGTGGCAAGAATAATGATTTTGATGTATAAATGGTGATATTGCACTTTTTGTCACTACCGTTGAATTTCTTTTTCCCGTACCTCGTAAATGATTTTGATTTTGAGCTAGGAATCTTATAAGTTTGCGAAACATGACCTCCTCAACCATAATTTAGAAACCTTGAACCATAATAACGTCACATGGGAAGGGGATGGCAAGAGAACGTTTTCCCTGGCGGTTTTAGTTGTCCCGCGAGATCAAACTATGGCAGTTTTTGAAATTAAAAATATCTTCTTCTCAAGAAACTGACATGTTTTTTTAAAGAATTTGCAATCCCTCACAACTAAAACTGCCAGCAAAATCGTTCGTAAATGCCAACCCCTCCCAAACGTTCGCCAACTAACCGCGTCCTAATGTTTACTTGATTTTCATCGGTCCCTACAAGATATTTTCTCATGTCTGGGTTGGCGGATGGTAGAACCTAATGGGCGCAAAGCTATACTTCGCATGAATAGACTCAAAATCATGCTCCCTTCATTCCATAATGTAGTGCATATAGATCTATTAAAAAAAATCAATTTTTGCAAACTTTGATCAAGTTTATACGGAAAACTATTTATACTTACAATACCAAATGTGTGAAATGTGAAACTACATCTTATCATGAATCTAAGGATATATGTTTGGCATTCTAGATGTAAATATTTTTCTCCACAAACTTTGTCAAAGTTGGCGAGGTTTGACTTTTCAAAAAAGCTATATACACTACATTATGGAACATGGTAACTATAATGTTGCCCACTCGCGCTGGAATCATTACTCATTGAATCTTGGTTATTTGTTTACGAAAAGGTAAATAGTGCACGTTTACCCTGGCTGCATTTTTCATGTAGTTATCAGCGATGCGGCTGATTCATCATAGATTTTTTCAACCACAATGCACTTTCTCAATTGTACCTCCTTTTCTAACATGATTGTGTTTCAAATGCACTTTTCCGATTGCATCATGATTTGACTATATATTTTAACTTGTATCATGTGTTCTTATTGTTGGGAAACGTAGCATGCAATTTTAAAAATTTCCTACGCTCACGCAAGATCTATCTAGGAGATGCATAGCAGCGAGGGGGGAAGAGTGTGTCCACGTACCCTCGTAGACCGAAATCGTAAGCGTTTGACAATGCGGTTGATGCAGTCGAACTTCTTCTAGCTCCGACCGATCAAGTACCGAACGTACGACACCTCCGAGTTCTGCACACGTTCAGCGCGATGACGTCCCTATGCCCTCTTGATCTAGCAAGGTGTCAAGGAAGTAGATGAGTTCTGTCAGCACGAAGGCATGGTGACGGTGATGGTGATGTGATCCGCGCAGGGCTTTGCCTAAGCACTACGAAGATATGACCGGAGGCCTAAACTGTGGAGGGGGGTGCTGCACACGGCTAGGAATAGATGTTGTATGTTCTAGTGGTGCCCCCCCGACACCTATATATATAGGTTGGAGGCGAGGATAGGCAGCCAAGGGGGCGCCCCAAGTAGGAGGAATTCTACTTGGGGTCCTCCCCAATTCGGCCTCCCCCCTTTCCATGTATGCATGAAGGGGAAGGAAAGAGGAGGGGTGAGGGAAGGAAGTGGGAATCCTAATTCACACTTTCCTTTCCCTTCTCCCCTTTCCTTCTCCTCCTCCTATAGCCTTACAAGGCGCACTAACCCCTTGTGGGCTGGTGTGTTCCTTCACAAGGCCCTTATGGCCCATAGGATTGCCGGGGGTACCTGAAACACCTTCTGGTGACCCGATAAGTACCCGGTACTCTCCGGAACACTTCCAGTGTCCGAATACCATCGTCCTATATATCAATATTTACCTCTCGAACATTTCGAGACTCATCATCATGTCTGTGATCTCATTCGGGACTCCGAGCCACATCCGGTCACCAAATCACATAACTCATATAATACTATATCATTATCGAACGTTAAGCCTGCGGACCCTACGGGTTCGAGAACTATGTAGACATGACCGAGACACCTCTCCGGTCAATAACCAATAGTGTAACCTGGATGCTCATATTGGCTCCTACATATTCTACGAAGATCTTTATCGGTCGAAACGTTTATGAGAACGTATGTTATTCCCTTTGTCATGGTATGTTACTTGCCCGATATTCGATCGTCGGCATCTTCATACCTAGTTCAATCTCGTTACCAGCAAGTCTATTTACTCGTTCCGTAATACATCATCATGCAACTAACTCATTAGTCACTTTGCTTGCAAGGCTTCTTATGATGTGTATTACCGAGAGGGCCTAGAGATACCTCTCAAAACACGGAGTGACAAGTTCTAATCCCGATCTATGCCAACCCAACAAACACCTTCGGAGTTACCTATAGAGCATATTTATAATCACCCAGTTACGTTATGACTTCGATAGCACACAAGGTATTCCTCCGGTATCCGGGAGTTGCTAATCTCATAGTCGAAGGAATATGTATTTGACATGAAGAAAGCAATAGCAATAAAACTAAACGATCATAATGCTAAGCTAACGGATGGGTCTTTTCCATCATATCATTCTCCTAATGATGTGATCCCATTCATCAAATGACAACACATGTCTATGGTTAGGAAACTTAACCATCTTTGATTAACGAGCTAGTCTAGTAAAGGCTTACTAGGGACACGGTGTCTTGTCTATTTATCCACACATGTATCAAGTTTCCGGTTAATACAATTCTAGCATGAATAATAAACATTTATCATGATATAAGGAAATATAAAATAACAACTTTATTTGCCTCTAGGGCATATTTCCTTCACTTATGGAGGATTGAGAGGCCATATATCATATATTAAGTAGGCCGGGAGGCTTTGGGACAAGCGCCAGGAATGACAAAGTCTCTAAATGAACCTCCTTCACTTTAAGGCAATGATAACCCACAAGTATAGGGGATCTATCGTAGTCCTTTCGATAAGTAAGAGTGTCAAACCCAACGAGGAGCAGAAGGAAATGACAAGTGGTTTTTAGCAAGATACTCTCTGCAAGCACTGAAATTATCGGTAACAGATAGTTTTGTGATAAGAGAAATCTTAACGGGTGACAAGTAATAAAAGTAAACAAGGTGCATCAAGGTGGCCCAATCCTTTTTGTAGCAAAGGACAAGTCTGGACGAACTCTAATTGATGCAAAGTGCTCCCAAGGACACATGAGAATTGTTGTCAAGTTAGTTTTCATCATGCTCATATGATTCATGTTCGTTACTTTGATAATTTGATATGTGGGTGGACCGGTGCTTGGGTGCTGCCCTTCCTTGGACAAGCCTCCCACTTATGATTAACCCCTCTCACAAGCATCCGCAACTACGAAAGAAGAATTAAGGTAAACCTAACCATAACGTGAAACATATGGATCCAAATCAACCCCTTACGAAGCAACACATAAACTAGGGTGAAAGTGCGTTATGTCGACTAGAGGGGGGGGGTGAATAGGCGATTTTTATGAATCCTTCACTGAGGAATTTCAGGGTGAGGAAATTCCTAAGCGAAGAACTACTTGCAGCGGAATAAGTACTCAGGTATAAGCATAACAGAGCAACAACATACTCATCATGATGAAATGAAAGAGAAACACGGAGTACAGAAAGCGTAAACACAGGATAAGCAGGATGAAGACAGAAACAGACTGAAGAAATAGGATTGGGGAATTAGAGAAATTCTTCAGTCAAAGTCTTCAAACAGTAATGATCAGGTTCATCAACACATAACTGAGGAAATGAAAGGGTTGAGGAAATAGAACCAGCTGGCTTGGTGAAGAAAGTGATTTGGTAGATGTCGGTGTCAAAATCGGCGGATCTCGGGTAGGGGTCTCGAACTGTGCGTCTAAGGCTAATGGTAACAGAAGGCGGGGGACACAATGTTTACCCAGGTTCGGGCCCTCTCGATGGAGGTAATACCCTACTTCCTGCTTGATTGATCTTGATGATATGAGTATTACAAGAGTTGATCTACCGCGAGATCGTAGAGGCTAAACCCTAGAAGCTAGCCTATGATTATGATTGTTGTTGTCCTACGGACGAAACCCTCCAATTTATATAGACACCGGAGGAGGCTAGGGTTACACAGAGTCAGTTACAGAGAAGGAGATCTACATATCCGAATTGCCAAGCTTGCCTTCCACGCAAAGGAGAGTCCTACCCGGACACGGGACGAAGTCTTCAATCTTGTATCTTCATAGTCCAACAGTCCGCATAAGTACATAGTCCGCTGTCCGAGGACCCCTAATCCAGACTCCTCAATAGCCCCCGAACCAGGCTTCAATGACGATGAGTCCGGCCAGCAGATTGTCTTCAAGATTGCAAGGCGGGTTCCTTCTCCGAATACTCCATAGAAGATTTTGAACACAAGGATCATGTCCGGCTCTGCAAAAAAAATTCCACATACCACCGTAGAGAGTACAATATTCCACAAATCTAATCTGCTGACAACCTTTCACAGCGTGACATCATGCCACGGCCCGGTCATTATTCAAGACGTTTTTCTCAACCAGCTGCTGCAGATATTGCGAGGCGGTTTCCTTGGCACTTCTTGTCGAACCAGAGATCGTGTCCCCTTATCACGGGAATCTCATTAATACGGGTGTGGGTAACCCAACCGCGCCATCAATCGTGGCGCTTGTGGAATAAGCGAGTTTACCGGGCAAGTGGGGAGGCGCTGGATCCCTGCTGCCTTTATAAGGAGATAAGGGCTCCCTTTTCACCCACGCCTTCTTCTTCCTCTGCTCATCCATTCCCCCTCGCCCGAGCCCCAGCGCCCAAGCTTTCATCTTCTCCGCCCACAAGGGCCTTCTGAGCAGGAGGCAAGTGGATGGCCTCTACCGTCCGGGAGAAGGATATCAAAAAGCTTCGGGAGGCCGGGTATCTGGCCAAGAAAGTCAGCCACCGTCTACCGACGGCGGGACAGATCGTCCCTACTCTGGAACCCCACGAGAGGGTTGTATTCCTCCCTCATTTTGTCTGTGAGCTAGGGTTTCCCCTCCACCCGTTCGTTCACGGCATCATGTATTATTACGGGATCGATTTTCATGATCTATCCCCCAATTCCTTCCTCAACATCTCGACGTTCATCGTCGTGTGCGAGGCCTTTCTCCGCATCTCGCCACACTTTGGCTTATGGCTGAAGATCTTTAATGTGAAGCCCAAGGTAGTGAGCGGCAAGCACACCAAATGCAGAGGCGCCATGGTGAGCAAGATGCCCAACGTCACATGACCAACGGGTACTTTCAATGATTCTGTCAAAGAGTGGCAGCAGCAGTGGTTTTACATCACTGAGCCGCGCGGCACAGAATGGGCCGCTGCTCCCGAATTCCGATCCGGAGCCCCCCTGCGGCTTACGTCCTGGCCCAAGAAGGGCCTGAACTGGTCTTCGCCCGACGAGCTGTCGGCGCTCCAGACGCGCGTCAAGGATATGGAAGACAATAATATCAAACTTGTCAATGTAGTCCAGGTGATGTTAGTTTGTCGGACCCTTCCTTGTCAACATCGGGCTTGCAATTTATGGGAATTCGACCCGACCAAGCACCAGACCCTGCAAGAGCTCTTTGGCTCCTCGCACAAAGACATCTGGAAGGTGCTTTTCAAGTCCGGCAAATCATGGCCGGACTCAGCCGAGGACCGCGGGTACCAACTGTCCCGCCCTGCAAGTTCGGGAAGTCATTATATGTTTTATTCGCATAACCCAAGGGAAATGCTTAATGTGTTTCCCACAACTCTCCTAGGGCTGGACGAAGAAGGCGGGGCGGATCTACTGTCCGGCCCCACCGCCAGAAGAACCGATCGGCCCACTTCTAATGAAGATGTTGGTCCCGGCGCCTTAAAAGGCGCCGAAGAAGAAGGGCGAGAAGGAAGCTAAAAAGACCAGGGGCGGCCTCCGTCGCCATGGCACCTCGGACACAATATCCGAAGACTCCAATGCCCGTTCTTCCTCCGAAGAGGACGAGGAGGAGGAGGAAGACGAATCCCCAGCGGGGGGAAGAAAGAAAAGGACGGCCTCCACATCCTTGGAGGCAGAGTCGCCTAAGAGGGGAAAAACTCCTCTTCTGGAGGAGTCCACCGCCGCCGACAAAGAGTCTGGTGGGATCCTGTGGCCAGCCCTCGTGAACTCGTGAGTATATAAAATCCGAACACATTTACGCATCCGGACTCACTATGGCATGACGTTTTAATCATTGAGCCGTACTTTTTTGCAGTCGGCGTGGTCCCGCACCGAACGATCCTCATCAGAGGATTTATTGGGTTCGGATGCTATGGACAGCGAGACGCCCCCGAAGGCCCCTTCCCCAAAACACGTGAACGACACCGAGGTATCATCAAAGAGGGACCCAGGCCAAGAAGGGGGCAAAAGATCATCAAGGCAGTACCAGAAGGTCAAACTTCCGGGGCCGGACATACGGGAGAAAAGGCTCCCATGGACGTCGACGGCGGGGGCTACCTCGAATTTGGCCGTCGGCTGGACACAATTCCAGAGACCGGTACGACTCCAGAATCAGGCAGGCAGCATCCCTCGACTGGAGGGGGTGCGCCTGTTTCATTGGCAGCCTCTGTCCAACCAGAGGTGCCGGATACTTTACTGGCGGCGCTGAAGAGCGCCTCCATCGTTGAAGAACACCGTGCCCTTATGGGTACGGTGATTGAGAAGATTCAGTCTGCTGAGAGTAGACTGAATGAGCTTGCATCGGCCTTATAGGAGGCTTTGAGGTATGTTTTATGAGGTTTCGGAGAGTGTCATAGTATAGGTAGTAGCCCCTGATACATTGTTCGGTGAAAGAAAGAACCGGACAAAGGATCAAATTTACGTTCGCAGGAGGCTCACTTGATGGCATCTATCTCTCTTCTTTTATAAGCAGGCATCTGTAGCAACTGCTGCCTCTCATACCGCGGAAGTCTCCGGACTGAATCAAAGTCTGGAGCGGGCCAAAGAAGAACTTGGCCAGTTGAAAAGGCAGTTGGAGGATAAACAAGGTATGCACAAACCTTGCTCGCGTTCAGTGCGAATGAATTTTTAGTATGACAAAAAATGTTTCATGATTTGCTCTAGGGGCGATGACCGAAGTCGAGGCTCTTAAGAAGGCTGTGGCCGAGGCCGAGAAAAAGGCAGCCACAGAGCAGGCTCTTCGTGAGAAGCACGAGGCCAGGGTTATTGAAGCTGAGCAAGAGCTGCAAGAGGCCATGAAGAAATGTGAGGCCTTGGAGCAGAGTTTAATGAAAAAGAATCCGAACTCACCAAGGCTCATCAGGCTGCACGTGATGCCCGGGGGGAAACCCAAGGCGCCCTGTAGGAGATCCAAGAGGCGAGGAAGATCGCGGTGGGTAAGGCTTTTTCCATGTAAAGCAAGTATTTGAGGAGAAAATCATGTTTCTAATTTTGAGTTCGGATTTCTCCAGGGGTATTTGCGGAGCTGCCACGTAGCATATCTGATGCCGCCCAATTCTACCGAGCCGAAGAAAGGAACACTACAGATAAGCTCTTCTGGTCGCAGTATCTAGCACCGAATTATCCGGTGCCTTTTGCCGATCAACTGAAATAGCTGATCGAACTGCATAAGGCGGCCGAACTAGCCATGAAGGATTTAATTATCCGGCTATGGCCCGCTGAGCCGATTCCAAGCAGCTACTTCGGGCTCGTGAAGCGGCTTGTGAGTGCCTGCCCTCGACTTGACATCATCAAGTGGCCGGTCTGTACGGAGGGTGCCCGAATGGCCTTCGCCCGTGCGAAGGTGCACTGGGGGAAGATGGACGCTAAAAAGCTGATGACCGAGGGACCGCCAAAGGGGAAGGAGCACCGCAAGCCTGAGTTATATTATGATAGTGTCCTGAAAGGATCCCGCCTTGCGGCGGAGCAGTAATATTTCCATGAATACAGTCATGTTGTCCTTTTAAACAAGGTCGTTTCTATTATTGATTGCCTGTTATTTGAAAAAAAAATCCTCTTGCGCGGCCGTTTTATATATTAATGCTGAGAGTTGGCTAGTGGTCGGCTTCTGCCCCAACGTAGGAAGTACTGGGGTGTTCGGGATAAAGCTGAGCACTCTTTATCCTAGTTTTGGGTCCTTAAAGGAGGTGTTCAGCACAACGAACCAGGCAATCGGACTATAAGGCTTTATCACTCTCACTTAGCCATATGAGCTTGACAAAAGGAAAGTAGGCGCAGCCCCTAGTGTTCGGAAGACCGCACGAGGGGCTCTATAGGCACCTGATCGGAAGAAAAGTCGATCCATCGCATGCTGCATTAGTTATCGCATAATGCGGAAGAAATCCTTAAAGATTTTACAACCTCTCGAATAGCTAACCAGCTCTCGTCGTATCATGATAGTCGGTTTGGCTTTCATCGAGGCGCCGTCCGAAGAACCGGACACAATCGCAGTAGTTCTCCCTGTGCCGCCTTAGCCGATATAGCGGAACGTAAGGCAGCAAAACATGGGAGCCAGGCAAACCCAACTATTGATCCAAGACATGATTCGGAGCTGATGCATATAATGCTATAAGTTCGGGGTGCCGAACGACCGTGAAGGTGTTCGGACTTTATTGTCGTGTTATGGGTACAATGAAGCCCCTGGCATATTAAGGCATATCGCGGTGTACAGATGCCATTTGACAAAAGAGTTTCAATAAGAAATAACAGCAGATAAGCGTCATATAAAGCCACATGTTGTATTTGAATAGTACGTCGATGCGTATGAGTACAGGTAATGTGATAAAAAGAAATATGACCACGGAACCTGCTGAGACCAGGTGGGAGGAAGCTGTTTGCGGATCCGGAGTGTAGTCCGATGGTCATCGAGGGGAATACCTAAGGATTCCCTTGCGCGTTCGAGTTGTTTCCATGTCGCCAGTCCTGGGCTACGCAAAGGTGAACCTGCAAAGAAAAATGCAAGAAATGTTTGTGTGCCACAGAGCGGTTGAGCCGCAGTGTGTGGCCTATCCTAGCTTTTGCCGGAGTGTTTTAGTTGAGCTCCGGACGAGCCGGGCTATCCTACTGTGAAGTAGTTCGGACTCCTTTGGCAGTGTCCGGGAGCTTGGCCGTTGACTCGAGGTTCGATTGAAACATGCCACTCGTTACTTCTGCTGTTAAAGCGGCGGTATACTCTTCGGCACCGAGGGGGAATTCGACCTTGCCACTAACCGTGATGACGCCACGTGGACCAGGCATCTTGACCTTACGGTAGGCATAATGTGGCACTGCGTTGAATCGAGCAAATGCGGTTTGTCCGAGTAGTGCCTGATAATCACTGCGAAAGGGGACGATGTCGAAGATTAACTCTTCGGTACGGTAATTGTTCGGTGATCCAAAGACTACCTCGAGAGTGATGGAGCCTGTACAACGGGCCTCCCCACCTGGTATAATACATTTAAAGGTGGTTTGAGTGGGCTTGATTATCGAAAGATCAATACCCATCTTGCGCACTGTGTCCTGATACAGCAAGTTTAGACTGCTGCCTCCGTCCATAAGGACTCGTGTGAGGTGGAACCCATCAATTATTGGGTCGAGGACTAGTGCGGCTGAATTGCCCTGATTGGTATTAACCGGACGATCCGTGCGGTCGAAGGTGATCGGCCATAGTTTATATTGTGGGGCGACTAGTTCCATTAAGTCGACATCCCTAAGAGTGCACATCCGTTCCAGCTTGGGAATGTGGGTGGCGTTTATCATGTTCACTATTTTGATTTGCGGGGGAAATTTCTTTTGCCCTCCTGTATTCGGTGATCAGGGCTCCTTGTCGTCATCATCGCTTTGAGACCCCTTCTCCTTGTTTTCGGCACCTAACCTGTCGGTTTGTTTGAAGATCCAGCATTCTCTGTTGGTATGATTGGCTGGTGTTCATGGGGTGCCATGAATTTGGCATGGACGGTCGAGTATGCGGTCCAGACTGGACGGGCCCATATTGTTCTTTTTGAATGGCTTTTTCCACTGACCGGACTTAGAGCCGCTGAATCTGGCATTGACGGTCGTGTCTTCGGCGTTATCATCGTTATTGTGACGCTTGTGTTTGTTGCGTCGGGGCTTGTCGTTGCTATCTCTGGCCTTTGATGTGCCAGGATTGCTTGTTGTTCTATTGCTACGAGCCAACCAGCTATCCTCGCTCGCACAAAATCGGGTCGTGAGTGTCGTGAGGGCTGCCATGGACTTTGGCTTTTCTTGTCCAAGATGTAGGGCAAGCCACTCATCACGGATGTTATGCTTAAAGGCCGCCAGGGCTTCGGCATCAGGACAATCGACAATTTGCTTCTTTTTAGTTAGGAACCGAGTCCAGAATTTCCTGGCTGACTCTCCGGGTTGTTGGGTTATGTGACTTAAATCATCAACATCTGGTGGTCGCACGTAAGTGCCCTGGAAGTTATCCAGGAATGTGTCTGCCAGGTTCTCCCAACTTCCAATGGAGTTTGCCGACAAACTATTCAGCCAATGTCGGGCCGGCCCCTTGAGTTTTAGTGGGAGGTATTTGATGGCGTGTAGATCATCCCCGCGGGCCATGTGAATATGGAGAAAGAAATCTTCAATCCATACTGTGGGATCTGTTGTACCGTCGTATGATTCAATATTCACGGGTTTAAACCCTTCTGGGAATTCATGATCCATTACTTCATCAATGAAGTATAGGGGGTGTGCGGTGCCTCTATGCCGGGCTACATCACGATGCAGTTACAAATGAGTCTGGTCTGCTGTATTCGGCCCGGCCAGATTTGTTTTTAGTATATCCAGCGTGACGGTCATCGTCGCGCGTTGGGGCGCGCCCCCGTGATCCGTAGACCGATCTTGAGTGTCCTGCTTTGTTCAATTTGTCTCGCGGGTCATGCGTGTAGCCTCGGGCCTACGTGTTTTTGCTTGTTTTACGACGGGGTGCGAGCTGTACTTTGGGCTGATACGCTGCTTTGTCTCGGCCATGAGGTGGTCGGTCAGCCGCATCCTGCGCTGGTAGTGTAGGCTCTAGTGCCTCCTCCTCGAGTTGAGGTAACAACCTGCGATTTGGGTAACTTTTAGTTGGGCGCTCGAGTCCGTATTCCACGGCTGCCAGGACCTCGGTCCATCTATCAGTCAGCAGATCTTGATCAGCTTGAAATTGCTGCTGCTTTTTTCTTCAGGCTTTTTGCAGTGGCTATAAGTTAGCACTTGAAGCGCTCCTGCTCGACAGGATCTTCAGGCATGATGAATTCTTCGTCGCCGAGGCTCATCTCGTCTTCGGAGAGAGGTATGTAATTGTCATCCTACGATTCTCCATCCATTGCCTATTCCTTAGGGCTAGCTTGCCCATCCTCCTGTTCGGCCTGCTCGAAGCTTGGCTGGGCGGGATTGTTTTCGTCTTCGGCATTAACCGGAGTGCTATTGTCTCCTGTGCCGGTATCGCTATTTTTGCTATGGCGGGACTTAGAGCGGCGCCAATGACGCCGGTGCTTAGATTGCTTCTCATGGGGTTTATCCTCCATTGCCTCATCGCCATTGCTTTCTTTGGGTGTGTCCACCATATATATAGCATATGATGAGGTGGATGTCCAGCGCCCTGTGGGCGGTGGTTCCTGTTCTTCTCCAGCATCGTCGTCCATACCGTCGATGTCTTCGGAGTTGGAATCCAGCATGTCAGTTAAGTCGTCGACAGTGGCTATTAAGTGGGTGGTGGGTGGGGAGCGAATTTCTTCATCGTCTGCTTCCCACTCGAGCCGGACACAACTCGGCCAAGAGTCTCCTAACAAGGAGAGAGATTTTAGTGAATTTAGCACGTCGCCCAAAGGCGAGTGCTGAAAGATATCCACGGATGTAAACTCTATGATCGGTGCCCAATCAAATTCGATAGGCACGGATGCGAACGGTTCGGAGCCTATGGCCGAAGATGAGTTCGAGGGTCCGATGACACAGACCTCATTGGAGGCGAAGTCTGCGTTCGGCTCCATCGCCGATGAGTGTGCGGCCTCTGTGGCGGGGTCTATCCACCCGTCCTCGGACGGCACGATCTGCTCCGCATTCAGAGGCGGGGCAGCTATAGGTGTGATCTCCCGAACACCGTCCTATGGTAAATCTAAGTCATGCCCATCGTGACTGTTCGATCGGTACGCCTGTCATGGGTTCAAATCCGTCGAAGATCAAGTCTCCGCGGATGTCGGCAGTGTAGTTTAGGCTTCCAAACCTGACCTGATGGCCAGGCGCGTAGCTATCGATCTTCTACAGATGACCAAGCGAGTTGGCCCGCAGTGCGAAGCCGCCAAATACGAAGATCTGTCCGGGGAGGAAAATCTCACCCTGGATCGCATCGCTGCCGATGATTGAAGGAGCCATCAAGCCTTATCGTGGCGACATAGTGGGACTCTCAATGAAAGCACCAATGTCGGTGTCAAAACCAGCGGATCTCGGGTAGGGGGTCCCGAACTATGCGTCTAAGGCTAATGGTAACAGGAGGCGGGGGACACAATGTTTACCCAGGTTCGGGCCCTCTCGATGGAGGTAATACCCTACTTCCTGCTTGATTGATCTTGATGATATGGGTATTACAAGAGTTGATCTACCACGAGATCGTAGAGGCTAAACCCTAGAAGCTACCCAATGATTATGATTGTTGTTGTCCTATGGACTAAACCCTCCGGTTTATATAGACACCGGAGGGAGCTAGAGTTACACAGAGTCGGTTACAGAGAAGGAGATCTACATATCTGAATTGCCAAGCTTGCCTTCCACGCAAAGGAGAGTCCCACCCGGACACGGGACGAAGTCTTCAATCTTGTATCTTCATAGTCCAACAGTCCGACATAAGTACATAGTCCGCTGTCCGAGGACCCCTAATCCAGACTCCTCAAGAGACCAGTTCCCAACTGCTTTGGATGCTTGTACGTCTGTTGGAGCGGCCGAGTATTTAAACTCGAGGACACACAGTCCTCACCATATTCTCCTAAGCTAAGATCACATGCACCTCGCCAACAAGAGTGGTAAGTCTTCACAGTGACTTCCAAACCTTCACAGACTTGGTCACTCGGCAATCCACAATTCCTCTTGGATGCTCGCACCATGACGCCTAACCGTCTGGAGGATACACAGTCCTCAAAGGTAACAAGCGTCGGTTCCACACAGGAACAATCTCTTCAGTGATGCTCAATCACTTTGGGGTTTGTAGGTTTGGGTTTGGGTTTTGGGTTTTCCTCACTTGATGATTTTCGCTCAAAGTCCTCGGAGGATGGGATGCTCTCAAATGACAAGTGTTAGTTTCTCTCGGAGCAGCCAACCAGCTAGTGGTTGTAGGGGTGGCTATTTATAGCCTAGGTGAAAGGATCGATATGGTTGACTAGAGGGGGGCTGAATAGGCAACTAACAATTTTAAGCTTTTCTTTACCAAATTAAACTTTGCAACAAAATAGGCTGTCTAGATGTGCAACTAGGTGAGCAACCTATATGATGCAATAACAACTAGCACACAAGCAAGCAAAGGATGAAACAAGTAGGCTTGCAAAAGTAAAGGCACGAAATAACCAAGAGTGGAGCCGGTGGAGACGAGGATGTGTTACCGGAGTTCCTTCCTTTTAAGGGGAAGTACATCTCTGTTAGAGCGGTGTCGAGGCACAATGCTCCCCAAGAAGCCACTAGGGCCACCGTATTCTCCTCACGTCCTCACACGATGCGAGATGTCGTGATTCCACTATTGGTGCCCTTGAAGGCGGCAACCGAACCTTTACAAGCAAGGTTGGGGCAATCTCCACAACAAACGGAGGCTCCCAACAACAACAACACCACGAAGCTTCACCACAATGGAGTATGGCTTCGAGGTGACCTCAACCGTCTAGGGTGCTCAACACCCAAGAGTAACAAGATCCGCAAGGGATAAGTGGGGAATCAAATATCCCGTGGTGGAAGTGTAGATCGGACCCTTGTCACCCAATCCCGAGCAAATCAACAAGTTTGATTAGCTAGGAGAGAGATCGGCTAAAATGGAGCTTGGAGCAACAATGGAGCTTAGAGGTGGAAGAGGTAGTCCACTAGAGGTAGAAGACACCCTTATATAGTCGTGGGAAAAACCAACCGTTATCCACATGTTCAGCCCACGACGACGACGGTACTACCGCTCCAAGGAGCGGTATTATCATGAGGCTGCGCGCGGTACTACCGTGGAGGACCACGGTACTACATGCTGCAAATTAACAGCCGAAACTAGTCGACTAGGGGCAAGATTACCACTGCTGCAGGTACTACCGCTCCCCCTTGTGGTACTACCGCAAGGCAGGAAAGTCATGGCCTGGGAAGGGCGCGGATGAAATAAATTACATCCGTGCCTAGTTCCGCTGAAACTGGGGTGGTGCAAAAACCCGACGCGGTACTACCGCTTGCGAGGCGCGGTACTACCGTGGCCGGCGGGGATGTAAAAATTACATCCGCACCTACTACCGTGACACTGCGGTACTAGGTCGGAGGGCCATGGTACTACGACTCCTAGGGAGCGGTACTACCGTGAGCCCCCACGGTACTACCGCGCTGGACGAGCGGTACTACCGTGGTGGGCGCGGATGCAAAAATTACATCCGCCTACTATCGCGACCGAGCGCACAAGGCTCGGTGCAGCGGTACTACCGCTCCGTAGGGGCGGTACTACTGCGACACACAGCGGTATTACCGCTTGTACCGCGGTACTACCGCAAGTACAGCAGTAGTCGCCAGGTTTCCGCACAACCAAGATAACGAAGGGCAGCTCCAAAGTGCAGGGAAAGGAGGGACAAGTGTACGTGTTGATTCCACCCAAACCTCTCCGACGCGGACCCCTCTTAATAGTACGGCTCTCCTACGACTCAACTCCACCAAAGAGAAACGTAGAACAGCGCCGACTTCGATAGTCTCCGAGGGGCACCGAATCGTCTTGTGCCTAGTGATGAAGTATCTGAGAGACTCAAGGCACACGATTAGTCTGCAAAAGCATTGTCATCAATCACCAAAACACTTAAGGGATAAATATGCCCTTACAATCTCCCCCTTTTTGGTGGATTGATGACAACACGGGATTTGCACATAGATAAGATAATTGAGAGCATGGGCAAACCCCACCTCTCTAAAATATAGACGGGCTCCCCCTAGATGTGTGCACTTTAGATGAATGCTTTGGACTGCATAGCACACAGACTAGGATCAACACTCCTCCTATATTTTAGAGACCCAGGCATGATAATAAGCATAGCATAGCATAGCACAATATAACCCAAGCTTGCTAGGATAGATAGAGTGCATATGTCTTACACCATACGAAGTAAAGTAGCCAAAGTTCGAACGAGAAAGCAGCAAATAGTTCAACCAAGAAAGCAGCAAGCACACGACACACACGACTCGCAAACTCGCAAATCCCTACACTCTCTCCCCCTTTGGCATCGAGACGCCAAAAAGGCAGAGAGGACACCTACACACACGAGGTGGCTCAAGCAGAGAACTCATCCCAGCCCTCTCCGTTGGTCTCCTCGGCAGCTGGGGTGGTCTCCTCGACATCCTCCTCAGACTCTGTCCACTTGTAACCTTGCTTCTCCATCCACTCGGCCTCAGGAGTGATGCGCTCCTCAGACCCGCCAGACACTTCCTCACCATAGAGCTACAAGATCTTGTTGTGCCTGCGACGGCTCTCCTTGGACTCCACGTGAGTCCTGTACTGCCCCTTCGCTTGCATGCAGAACAGTGTCTTCATCTTGTCCGTCAGCTTCTGGGCCCATGATGGCATAGGGGCACTCTCGGAAGGCCTAGCAGCGCGGCCCTCAGCAACATCCTCGGCACCAGCATCCTCCTCATAACAGCAGCCCGAGCAGCAGACGCATCAGCACGGGTGGCGGTGTTGGCCCAGTTGGATTTGATGCACAGACAGATGGGCTCATGGCGAATCCAGTCAGGAGCAAGGAACTCCTCATCAGGGTACATCTTCTCCCAAGTCTTTGAGATCAGCCGAAATATATAGGGCCCATAGATAGGCACCTTGTGGTTGAACACTGCAAACCGAAGCTCACACCACATGATGTGTGAGACATCAAGTGGCTGAGACTGAGTCGAATGAGCCTCCTGGCAGATGAGCATCATATCCACCATATAGGCATGAACCTTGTATTTGTCACCGATGCGTGGGAACAAGGAGTTGCGGAAGATGCGGTACATGATATCCAAAAAGGGGTTGAGTACCAAAGTTGTCTTGCCATTGGCGAGCGCCTTCTCAACCAAGAACGGGGTGAGCTTGTCCTTGTTGGCAGAATCAGCATTGCCATGGGGACGAACACCTACTAGAGTGTTAAGCCCATCATCAGGAACCTGAAGCAAATCCATGAACTCCTTCCGTGCAGCGCATAGCGCCATTGGTCATCCAGGTCATCCTTCTTTCTTCATTAGGGTGAAAGTACAGTGAGGCAAAGAACTGACAGATAATCTCAGGGTCATAGTCCAGGTGGAAAGAGATCACATGCTTAATGCCAAACTGCTCCACCAAGTCCAGAGCCTCTCCAAAGTAGTCACGGAACTTGTCCTTCCTCATGTGGTACATACCAATCCACTTCACCTCCACATAGGTATTCTGCTTGTTCTTGATGACATCCAAATAGATGTTGGTCTGTGTCTTGTTCCAGAACAACTCACAGCCTCTAACAGTGGAACGCGGATACACATAAGGGTGAAGCTGCCTGAGACGAACATACTCAGCGGGGGTGATCTCATCCATGCCCTTAGCGGGCTCCTTGTGCTTGCTAGCAGAGGTCTTGACATTGCGCTTGGACGCAGATGATCCCTCTGGAACTTCTCCTGGGTTGCGCAGACGCTTGGAGCCAGTGTCACGACTGGGATTGGACCGGCGAGAGCCACCACCTGAGACACACATGCCAACCACCAAAAACGCGAAGAAGATCAATGCAAAGGCCACAATAAAGCACAGGAAACACATAGAAGTCATACAAGAAAGTTGGCATGCGATAGATGTGAGCCATGGTAGAATCACATCGCCTCGGTACTAAAGATAGTATCGCTCCAGACGCGTAGTACTGCGGCGAGGTCACGGTAGTACCGTTGCTGGAGCGGTAGTAAGCTCTTAGTACCACACAGGGCGCGGTAGTACCGCTCCCGAGGGGCGGTAGTACCGTGCAAGCGGTAGTACCGTGTCACATCCCCAGTTCAGGCCTTGCTTGTCTTTGTTTTATCATCCATGCATCATGTTTAAATTTTATGAAACTTGAAATGGGGATTGCCTAAACCCTAGCATCAAAGGAATTCACTAGGTTCAACTAAAATATTTTCAAAGAATTCCAAATGGCTTTAAAAAATGTTCATCATTTCGAAAAATGCTAGAACCATAACCAGAGGTGTTGCACATTTTTCCATGACATATTTGGCCACTGAATCAAATCATATGCTATTTGCAATTGGGCATTTAAATGCTATATAATATTTTAAATGCTCAATTAATTTTGAACTTAAGTGAGGGCTGTTGGGAATATTCCAAACAGAGCCCCCAATTATTTTCAGGATTTTTGAAAATGTTTTGGTATTTTAAATAAAGCCTTAAATTACATAAAAATAGAAAATGTAAATGTAAAAAGAGAGAGAGAGAACTCACTGACCTACCTGCAGCCCACTGCGGCCCACCGGCGGCTCCGCCAACTGCCCAGCCCACCACCGCAGCCCTCCGCTGCCTTCCTCCCTCGCCTCAAGCAGTGCGTGCCCAAGACGCGAGCGATCGCGCCACGCCTTCCCGCCACCTCCTCGCTTGCCTCCTTCGCTTCGATCCGCTCCTGAGACGCCTGCAGCCCCCGGTCTCTCTCTCTCTCTCCCCACGCCCTCTCTCCTCTGCTTCTCTCTCTCGCCTGCCCGAACGCTGCTTGCCGCCGACGAGCGCAGCCGCAGCCTCGCCTTCCCCTCGCCTCTCCGTTGTCCAGAGGCTCCGCCGACGCCACGGAGCCCCAAGACGGCACGCGCCGCTGAACGCCTTAAGCGACGCCATCGTCCTCATCTCGCTGCCGCCGCGGAGATCCCCTCGCCGCCCGCCGCTCCGGTTCCGCCCGACCTCGCCGTCGCTTCGCCGTGACCGCTGTGAGCTTCGCCTCTCCTCCCTCTCCGTTTCGCCGCCGCTGCCTAGCAACCGCACCGAGCACACCAAGACGCCCACCGCCGAGCTCGCCACGACGTGGCTCGGCCACGCAACGCCTCTCCGCTCGTCCTTCGACCTCCCCGCACCTCTTAGGGCTTGTAGTAGTTGACCCCGAGCCTCCACGCGCACCGTAGCAACGGCTTCGAGTTCGCCTCAACTCCGGCCGCCATTGCCGAGCTCGCCGGCTGCTTCCGCGTCCCGTGTCCAAGCACTCACACCTGGATGCGGTAGCTCCCAGCTACGCCAGAAGATCTCCGCTGCCGATTTGGTCGACGGAGGACCAAATCAAGCCCGCCCAAGATTTAGCCTCGCTGGCGGCTAAACGCCGCGTCTTGACCACTTTGACCGGCGGGTTTGACCTGCTTTGACCTGGGTTTGACCCCTGTGGTCGCCGACGTGTGGGCCTGCACCTGCTTAATTACTGTTAGTTTAGTTAGCGCTAATTAACTCAGTTAACCCACTGACTCGCTGACATGTGGGCCCAGCCCTGCTGACATTCCAGTTAGTGCTAGCTTAGGGCTAATTAACTCCGTTAATTAAATGAGACACTGACGTATGGGCCCCACTGGTTAGGTTTGACCTGGAGGCGCCCAGTTGACCTGCTGACGTCACACTGACGTCAGGCTGACGCAATTAACTATTTTCTGGAATTAAAATAAATCAGGAAATTCCAGAAAATGATTTAAACTTCAAAAATTCATAGAAATTCAACCGTAGCTCAGATTGAAATAAGTTATATATGAAAAATGATCAGAAAAATCCAATCTATCCATCTGTACCATTTTCATGCATGTTAGAACAACTTATAGCTGCTGTTTAGCACAAATCAATTAAATGGCATTTGAATAATCACATATGGAGTTTGAATTTGGATCATGTATTCAAACCAACTTCATTTAAATCTTAGCTAGGTGCATTAGCTCAAATCACAGCATATTGCCATGTCATGATCATGCATCATATTGTAGCATTGCATTGATTGTGTTCTTTCTCAGTTGCCGGTGTTTGTCCCCTCTCGATAGACGTGGTTCCGACGACGAGTTCGATGACACCGATGAAGAACTATATTATCTTCAGAGGTGCCAGGCAAGCAAAACCCCCTTGTTCATTCCGATATAACCCTACTCTCTCGCTCCTGCTCTATTTCACTGCATTAGGACAACAACGATTCATCTGTTACTTGCTGCGGTAGCGGAACCCCTTTATCCTTTGCATGACCTGTCATTCCACAGTAAATAGATGAAACCCACTAGCATGAGTAGGAGTTGTTTGAGCCCTGATGTGCCTACTCATTCATGTTTGTTTGTCATGCCTGCTATTGCTTAGAGTTGAGTCGGGTCTGATTCATCGAGGATGAATCAGAGGTGTGTGAACATGTCCTACTGTGTGTGAGCTAAGTGTGTGAACACGATTTGGTAAAGGTATCGGTGAGAGGCCATGTAGGAGTACATGGTGGGTTGTCTCATTGAAGCCGTCCTCAGGAACTGAGTTCTGTGTTTGTGATCCATGATTCAGCTACTACCATGCATTGGGCCTGAAATATGACCCCGCCGACTTCTTATTCACCCTAGTCCTCCGTCTGTGAGTTGCAAGTAGTTTCGTGTTTGTAGTATGTCGGGAGGCCGGCGCAAGGTCTGACCGTAGGGGTGGGCTGTGATGCGTAGGCACGTGGTCGGTAAACCGGCGCCTGCTTGGTGTCACGGAACCTGTTCACATCGCTTGGGGCTATGAGCGAAACTTCGCCGAACTCCTCATAGATGGAACCCAAATAGGCGATAAACCCGACTAGAGACTTGAGTGTCTAGGTAGGTCGTGGTCTACACCCACGTCGGCTTTAAGCTGAAGTCCGCCGAGCACATGTCGTGTGCGACGCTAAGTGGTGGAAACATGTATGAAGAAGTACACCCTGCAGGTTAATATGATCTATTCAATAGCCGTGTCCGCGTAAAGGACTTCGGGTTGCCTATAACAGTTCATAGACAAGTGAAAGTGGATACTCTAAAATACGCAAGATAAGCGTGAGTGCTATGGATGGCGTTCTCGTGAGGAAGACGGAGCGGATCCATAGTGGTGTATTGATATGGTGAACATGTGGACTCGTAGCGCCACCTCAAAAGAGTTACTTGCAATGTAGTTTAGGATAGCCACCGAGTCAAAGCTGGCTTGTCGCAGCTTAAACCCCACCATCCCCTTTGTTGATAATGATGCATATGTAGTTAGTTCCGATGTAAGTCTTGTTTGGGTACATTTGTACTCACGCTTGCCTATTTTATGTTTTTGCAGAGACTTCGCCTCGCTAGTAGTTCCACGTGGACTTCGACGCTTAGCTTGATACCTCACCACGATCTTGTGCCCTCGGCAGATCTCGGCAGATAGTCGCTTTCAAGCCTTTTTTCATTTGTAGATGTCTCAGATTGACATGATAGCTTCCGCTTGTGCATTGATTTGTATGTTTCAATGTTGGGTCATGAGACCCTGTTTGTAATATCTCGCCCTCGGAGCCTAATGAATAAATACTTGAGTCGAGAGTCATGTTGTGATGCCGTGTTGTATTTGCACATATCGAGCATATTGTGTGTATGTTATTGAAATGCTTGGTATGTGTGGATCCGACTATCTAGTTGTTTATCTTTAGTAGCCTCCTTACGGAAATGTCTCCTAGTGTTTCCACCGAGCCATGGTAGCTTGCTACTGCTCCTAACACTTAGGCTGGCCGACATGTGTCCTTCTTCGCTCTGTGTCTGTCCTTCGGGAAATGTCACGCGTTGAGTACCGGAGTCCTGTTAGCCCGCTTCAGCCCGGTTTATCGAGTCCTGCTAGCCCAAAGCTACAGCCCGAACTTATTCGCTGATGACCGACACGCTCGATGCTGGGTCATGGATGCCTGTCCTCGTAAGTCTGTGCCACTTTGGGTTTACGACTAGTCATGTCAGCCCGGCCCTTTTCATATGGATGCTAGCGACACTATCATATACGTGTGCCAAAAGGCTAAACGGTCCCGGCTAAGGTAAGGCGACACCGTTGGGATACCGTGCGTGAGGCCGCAAAGTGATATGATGTGTTACTGTGCTAGATCGATGTGACATTGAGTCGGGTCCCGACAGCTTTGGTATCGAGCTTGACCGCTCAGAGGATTACCAAGCCAAACTGGTCAAGTTGAGTCTAGAAATGCTTTAGTTATATGTAGGGAATTGATTGTGGGATGGAACGTAAGGCTCTTTTTACTCCTTATACCTCATGGCCTTCTCGATCCGAGTCAACCTCTTCTCTTCTACGGGATTAAGAACTAGGCCTTCTCATCTATCTATCGAGATGACGTGTTACTAAACCATAGACTTATAGAATTGTTAGTTTCAAATCTCAGTCCAGTTTTACTATTTCTGTATGTTCATAACTGTTGATCTCGAAACCTTGATATTGTGCTTCGGAGTGGCTATGCCACCATTTTTGTATCATGTCTCCAATCTTTTGAGCATTTACACCGTTATGTCAGTCCGAGTCATCCTGTGTTTCTAAATAGTCCAAGCATTTGCAAGATCCTTCCTTCCATTCCGATGTTCCTTTGGGCCAGATTAACCACACTAATCGGTGAGTTGAGGTATTCTATTGCCTCAACATATATGTTGGAATTATTATTATGACCCTAGGTGTCCTAGGGGATCATCTAGTAATCTAGCCATGATTTGTATCCCAGTGTGAAGATTCTGGCCTTCATTCTCGAAAGCATCCCGTGATGCTACTTAGTAGTAGGTATTCTACTCCTGGGTTCTCGAACCCGAGATTCACTCTACCTACTTCATGTTGATAGTGTTGCTAGTTCCTTTAGGTTATTAGTAACCTTTGCATTATTCCTCGCGGTCCGTGGTATTTCCTTCTTCCAACTACTATGAACCGCTTATGGCAGAAGTTTGTTGGATCAAAAGATCACAACAGGAGTGCTCTTGATGGGTTCTCCATTTTAATATTGCGACTCTGCCAGTTCCACCTTTCTGCATGGGTTATCCGGAAGAAAAGTTGAGCTTCGCTCGACATACTAATCTATGCATCCACAACTCAGAAAATTATCTGTTCCTTTGAGTTGCATTCTGACCCTCGTCTATCAATTGATAGTCAAGAGTATGCGTGCATTCGCTCATCGATGCCTATTACTCTTGTGGTCCGTCAAGCCATTCTATTCTGGAATGACTAGGAGAAACAAACTCCAGTACCTTGTCCATTTCTAGGATTGGGTCAAAGCAGTTGTACTCCGCAGATCAAATTGCTAACCTAGCTTTTGTTCTGTTCTACCCTGAAGTATTACCATCTTTATATCAAGAATGTCATGGGAATTGCACACCATCCTATGAACTCTTAATACAGTGATACCTCTTGCCATCATTGTTCATTCCTTGGTTTCCGTGTTATTGTAACCGGAATGCCGACAAGTGAATCGTGGTGTGTGAAATCAATACTGCTAGCAACTCCGTTGCTTGGTAGTAAATGGACGATAACTTCATTCTTAGTGTGCTGATCATTGAATCATCATCCTGGGATTGATTGTGCTACCTAGTCCTTATTTCTAGTGCACTCTCCGATCAATGAGCTAGGATTTTGTCAAACCCTCGCTCTTTTGATCATATCGTCTTGCCCTAAAAAGCAAGATCGTTCTCGAGCTTAGTAACATATCGGTGGTTCGTGATTCTCCGATTGTCTTCTCGGAGGTATCACCAGGATGTCACCTGACTGCTATGTTGAGTTCGTGATCAGGTTGGTTTTCTTATAAATCACCCCTTCTCCAAGAATCTGTGTTGGATACCCCTGAGCTGTTTGGTCAAGCTAAACAACAACTTGGAGAGTTGGAAGATAAAAGCTCACCTGACTTAGTTCATCTCCAAGGGATATCCTTGTGTGTGTTTGTTGAAGAAAGGTAATATCTTCACTGATTGATCCTCGTGATCAGCTGTTGGACTTATTGTCTTGCCAAAACTTTGATTTGAGTGTGGGCTATTCTCAAGTCAAATCAGAACCAACGATGTTCGTAATGTTGTCTTACTCGTGGATTTTTTTCGAGCATACACCATTATGTCTTTTGGGTCTGACCAATACTATCACCTTGTTCACATAGTTATGGAATTCCATCTCCATGGGAATCTGGATGAATTGTTGTTGAGCCCATCGACAACATCCTTGTCTTCTCCATAGTTTTGTTGGACATTAAGCTAGTGTTGGAAACTTTCTAAAGCATTTGTTCATGCTAGCTCATGAAGTATATGTTCGGATGAAAGAAGTGACTTCCTCTAATTCACGGTACTTGGTGTAAGTTGCCACCGTGAATTCGATAAAGTCAATGTTGCTTCCTTGGAATCATCCCAAGTTAGTCACACATGTGCAAAGTATACTATGGTTTGGTAGATTAATTACCTCCACTCCATATGTATTCTGTAGCACACCAAGCCACTGATTGATTTGTTCAAGGAGAAAAAGTTCCTTCTTAAGAGTATACCTTATGCAAGGACTTTGATATCCTCGATGGTGGTTCCCCACCGGAACTCGGTAGTGTTTTATTGTAAGACTACTATGTGGTCATGCTTGTCTTGGACAACGTGTTCACAGGTTTGTAGCAGAACTAGCTCATGTTTTGGAGCTTGCTATCGTAGTTCATTTCCCGAGAATCTCACAACGTCATCTCGTCGATTTGTGTTGCAAACTTTCATTTTTCTTTCTAGACTCGATGAGTCTAGATTATTCTGACACCAACCAGATCTGAATCTCAGGCAGATATGATGGTTGGAACATTTCCCAAGAATTATATTATTGGTCTCTCTGTAACCCGGTTAAATGGATGTCATGGCCAACACACCCCACCGGAAGACCTATTATTGTAGTATCTTGTTTGAGGAAGTTGGCCACCTCTCCATAAGGACTTCGTAGGAATTATTCCCCAATTGTGTGCCTTATGATTCCTGTGCTCCCGACGTCCGACCTGTTACTTGATGTTCTAGATATCAAACTATATCTATGAATGGGATATGCTAGCACATCAAGGAGAACATTAGAAGTGGAGTGCTAAATGTCTCTCGGTCGATCATCCAGATTTTGTCCCCTTGGTCTCGCTAAGGTGAAATCTGAGAAAGTGTTATCTTCCTTTGTATCTGCATTGTCCATCGCTATTCATCATGGTAGTATGTTGTGTTGTCAGCACCCTTGACACGGATGTTGATAAAACCTTGATGAATATGGAAATGCTCAAGTTCTTGAGAGCACGCACAAGCATTAGGTGCAATCGTAGTTACTAACCGGGATTGCTCTCAATTCCCTCGTTTATGCTATAACCATTCCAACAGTAGATTCACTCTCTACTGCTGAGCTTCTCCCTAGCTACTAAAATCATCCCTTGTGTTGCTTTCAACAAGGTAATCCACATCATCCACTCTGGCCCGACAATGTCATTCTTTCGGACTCCTTCAAATGATCAATTGTGAATTGCCTTAGGCTGGTATAAAGAGTTTCAATGATCTTTGAATCAAAGGTAATTCTTTTTGCCACTTAAGAGGATATTTCTACAAGTCACCACTCCCAAGGTGCCCCGTTATGGGATCATAGTAATTGTTCCCTCGCTACTCTGAAACCTCGTCAAATTATGTCTTCTGTCCTTCCTGAAGCATGTCTTGCCTCTCAGCTCCAGAGATGTTTCTACGTCTCATTCTGTGAGTTGATCTTGTGATCCTTGAGATGATCCTAAGATGCTCGAACCTCAAGAAGATCGATTCCTCCAAGATCCTTTTCCTTCTTCTCATCGTCATGTTGGATGTAGTTCTCAAAGCGTGACGCCAAGATCAATTGAGCACTCGAATCAAGATCCTCGAGAAAGACAGCTTGGATGGTGGAGATTGTAATAGCTTGTGTCCCTTTGTCTTTTTACCTCACGTTTTGAATCTCGGGACGAGATTCTTGTTTAGTGGGGGTGAGCTGTCACATCCCCAGTTTAGGCCTTGCTTGTCTTTGTTTTATCATCCATGCATCATGTTTAAATTTTATGAAACTTGAAATGGGGATTGCCTAAACCCTAGCATCAAAGGAATTCACTAGGTTCAACTAAAATATTTTCAGTGAATTCCAAATGGCTTTAAAAAAATGTTCATCATTTCTGGAAAAATGCTAGAACCATAACCAGAGGTGTTGCACATTTTTCCATGACATATTTGGCCACTGAATCAAATCATATGCTATTTGCAATTGGGCATTTAAATGCTATATAATATTTTAAATGCTCAATTAATTTTGAACTTAAGTGAGGGCTGTTGGGAATATTCCAAACAGAGCCCCCAATTATTTTCAGGATTTTTGAAAATGTTTTGGTATTTTAAATAAAGCCCAGAAATTACATAAAATAGAAAATGTAAATGTAAAAAAGAGAGAGAGAGAACTCACTGACCTACACTGGCAGCCCACTGTCGGCCACCGGGCGGCTCCGCCAATCGCCCAGCCCACCACCGCAGCCCTCCGCTGCCTTCCTCCCTCGCCCCGGCAGCAGTGCGTGCTCAAGACGCGAGCGATCATGCCACGCCTTCCCGCCACCTCCCGCTTGCCCCTTCGCTCGATCCGCCTCGAGACGCCCGCAGCCCTCGGTCTCTCTCTCTCACTCTCCCCACGGCCCTCTCTCCTCTCTTCCTCTCTCTCGCCCGGCCCGAACGCGCTTGCCGCCGCCGACGAGCGCAGCCGCAGCCTCGCTTTCCCCTCGCCTCTCCGTGCTGTCCAGAGGCTCCGCCGACGCCACGGAGCCCCAAGACGGCACGCGCCATGAACGCCTTAAGCGACGCCATCATCTCATCTCGCTGCGGCCGCGGAGATCCCCTCGCCGCCCGCTTCGCTCCGGTTCCGCCCGACCTCGCCGCTCGCTTCGCCGTGACCGCTGTGAGCTTCGATCTCCTCCCCTCTCGCTCTCGCTGCCACCTGCCTAGCAACCGCACCGAGCACACCCGCACGCGCCACCGCCTGAGCTCGCCGCCGACGTGGCTCCGGCCACGCAACGGCCTCTCCGCTCTGTCCTTCGACCTCCCCGCACCTCTTAGGGCTTGTAGTAGTTGACCCCGAGCCTCCACGCGCACCGTAGCAACGGCTTCGAGTTCGCCCGAACTCCGGCCGCCATTGCCGAGCTTCGCGGCGTGCTTCCGCATCCCGTGTCCAAGCACTCACACCAGTGGATGCGGTAGCTCCCCAGCTACGCGTAGCGCATCTCCGCTGCCGATTTGGTCGACGGAGGACCAAATCCGAAGCCCGCCGCCGCATTTAGCCTCGCCGGCGGCTAAACGCCGGCGTGCTGACCACTTTGACCGGCGGGTTTGACCTGCTTGACACGGGTTTGACCCCTGTGGTCGCCGACGTGGGGCCTGCACCCTGTTTAATTACTATTAGTTTAGTTAGCGCTAATTAACTCAGTTAACCCACTGACTCGCTGACATGTGGGCCCAGCCCTGCTGACATTCCAGTTAGTGCTAGCTTAGGGCTAATTAACTCCGTTAATTAAATGAGACACTGACGTATGGGCCCCACTGGTCAGGTTTGACCTGGAGGCGCCCAGTTGACCTGCTGACGTCACACTAACATCAGGCTGACGCAATTAACTATTTTGTGGAATTAAAATAAATCAGGAAATTCCAGAAAATGATTTAAACTTCAAAAATTCATAGAAATTCAACCGTAGCTCAGATTGAAATAAGTTATATATGAAAAATGATCAGAAAAATCCAATCTATCCATCTGTACCATTTTCATGCATGTTAGAACAACTTATAGCTGCTGTTTAGCACAAATCAATTAAATGGCATTTGAATAATCACATATGGAGTTTGAATTTGGATCATGTATTCAAACCAACTTCATTTAAATCTTAGCTAGGTGCATTAGCTCAAATCACAGCATATTGCCATGTCATGATCATGCATCATATTGTAGCATTGCATTGATTGTGTTCTTTCTCAGTTGCCGGTGTTTGTCCCCTCTCGATAGACGTGGTTCCGACGACGAGTTCGATGACACCGATGAAGAACTATATTATCTTCAGAGGTGCCAGGCAAGCAAAACCCCCTTGTTCATTCCGATATAACCCTACTCTCTCGCTCCTGCTCTATTTCACTGCATTAGGACAACAACGATTCATCTGTTACTTGCTGCGGTAGCGGAACCCCTTTATCCTTTGCATGACCTGTCATTCCACAGTAAATAGATGAAACCCACTAGCATGAGTAGGAGTTGTTTGAGCCCTGATGTGCCTACTCATTCATGTTTGTTTGTCATGCCTGCTATTGCTTAGAGTTGAGTCGGGTCTGATTCATCGAGGATGAATCGAGGTGTGTGAACATGTCCTCACTGTGTGTGAGCTAAGTGTGTGAACACGATTTGGTAAAGGTATCGGTGAGAGGCCATGTAGGAGTACATGGTGGGTTGTCTCATTGAAGCCGCCCTTAGGAACTGAGTTCGTGTTTGTGATCCATGATTCAGCTACTACCATGCATTGGGCCTCAAATATGACCCCGCCGACTTCTTATTCACCCTAGTCCTCTGTCCGTGAGTTGCAAGTAGTTTCGTGTTTGTAGTATGTCGGAGGCCGTCTTGTGGCCGACCGTAGGGGTGGGCTGTGATGCGGTAGGCACGTGGTCGGGTAAACCGGCGCCTGCTTGGTGTCACGGAACCTGCTCACATCGCTTGGGGCTATGAGCGAAACTTCGCCGAACTCCTCATAGATGGAACCCAAATAGGCGATAAACCCGGACTAGAGACTTGAGTGTCTAGGTAGGTCGTGGTCTACACCCACGCCGGCTTTAAGCTGAAGTCCGCCGAGCACATGTCGTGCGCACGCTAAGTGGTGGAAACATGTATGAAGAAGTACACCCTGCGGGTTAATATGATCTATTCGAATAGCCGTGTCCATGTAAAGGACTTCTGGGTTGCCTATAACAGTTCATAGACAAGTGAAAGTGGATACTCTAAAATACGCAAGATAAGCGTGAGTGCTATGGATGGCGTTCTCGTAGGAAGACGGGAGCGGATCCATAGTGGTGTATTGATATGGTGAACATGTGGACTCGTGTGCGCCACCTCAAAAGAGTTACTTGCAGTCGTAGTTTAGGATAGCCACCGAGTCAAAGCTGGCTTGCTGCAGTTAAACCCCACCATCCCCCTTTGTTGATAATGATGCATATGTAGTTAGTTCTGATGTAAGTCTTGTTTGGTACATTTGTACTCACGCTTGCCTATTTTATGTTTTTGCAGAGACTTCGTCTCGCTAGTAGTTCCACGTGGACTTCGACGCTTAGCTTGATACCTCAGCTACGATCTTGTGCCCTCGGCAGATCTCGCAGATAGTCGCTTTCAAGCCTTTTTTCATTTGTAGATGTCTCACTTGGACATGATAGCTTCCGCTTGTGCATTGATTTGTATGCTCAATGTTGGGTCATGAGACCCTGTTTGTAATATCTCGCCTCTCGAGCCTAATGAATAAATACTTGAGTCGAGAGTCATGTTGTGATGCCGTGTTGTATTTGCACATATCGAGCATATTGTGTGTATGTTATTGAAATGCTTGGTATGTGTGGGATCGACTATCTAGTTGTTTATCTTTAGTAGCCTCCTTACGGAAATGTCTCCTAGTGTTTCCACCGAGCCATGGTAGCTTGCTACCGCTCCGAACACTTAGGCTGGCCGCATGTGTCCTTCTTCGCTCTCGTGGTCCGTCCTTCGGGAAATGTCACGCTTGAGTACCGAGTCCCGTTAGCCCGCTGAGCCCGGTTTATCGAGTCCTGCTAGCCCAAAGCTACAGCCCGAACTTATTCGCTGATGACCGACACGCTCGATCTCGGGTCATGGATGCTCGTCCTCGTAAGTCTGTGCCACTTTGGGTTTACGACTAGTCATGTCAGCCCGGGCTCCTTTTCATATGGATGCTAGCGACACTATCATATACGTGTGCCAAAAGGCGCAAACGGTCCCGGGCTAAGGTAAGGCGACACCCGTTGGGATACCGTGCGTGAGGCCGCAAAGTGATATGATGTGTTACAGGCTAGATCGATGTGACATTGAGTCGGGGTCCTGACATACCGCGCCATGTGGGCGGTAGTACCGCGTCGCGTCAGATCTAACTTGTCATTTGAATCTGAAAAGAACCGCGAAACAATGGCGGTGCTACGGTGATCAGATCTAGCGCAAGACAACAATACAAGTATAAATCCTATGCAATACCACACTCCTTCATCCTACTCTTGCAGAGATTAAGCCTATGAATCTCAAGAACACACAAGCCTCCCCCAAAACCTAAAAGCACTAAACACAATCAAAAGGAGAGGGAGTTGGGGAAAAACCTTGGTCCATATCAAGAGCACGTGGTGGGGAACGATCCCACCGGACGGAATCACAGGAGGGCAGCTGGTGGAGGATATCCGGCGACAAACGCCGGCTCCGTTCTTGAGCATGGGAGAGGAGGAGACGACGTGGAGAGAGAGGACACGAATGGGTATGGGGAGTTAGAACTCCCCCTGCCCGTCCTTATCCCCACGCGCTCGAACTGGCATGGTAGTACTGCGTATCATCGCGGTAGTACCGCTCGGGCGGAAGTACCGCGCCGAGGTGGTAGTACCGCTCAACCAGGCGGCAGTAAAAAAATTACTGCCGCGTGGGGACGGTAGTACCGTGCTCCCACCAGCGGTAGTACCGTGGCTGGCTGCGGTAGTACCGCGAGCTCAAGACACCGCAGGTTTCAAACATGAGAGAAAAACGCCTTCGCACGGGAACTATTCACACACAAGAAACCACAAGAACACGCATGCACTGAGGTAAGAGGACAGAAGAAACCACTGCGACAAAGCCTCTCGAGGAGAGAGGGCGGTGGCCGAAGCCACCTGTGTTTGAGTTGGATGGTATGGCACCGCGAAGAATTATCCTTGGGCCCATGACCAAAACTCGTCTTTGAAGCACAAGTACCATCAAACATGGCTAATGTGAAAGAGGTGATCTATTTATGCATAATGGGGGTAGGGAGAGTTCATTGAGAGAACAACACTCCCCCTATGTCCATGCCTACACCTAAACGAGACAACAAGTTGAGTGTGGTGGGGGGTGCACAGTATCAAGTCACATTGCTCAAATCAATGATATTTAGCTCATGCCTTAACTCGCAAAATCTTGCTTCATCCAAGGGCTTCGTGAAAATATCTGCAAGGTTATCATGAGTGTTGACATACTTGAGCTCAATCTCTCGATCTCCCCTCGCCTAATATGATCCCGGATGAAGTGATACCGAATCTCAATGTGCTTCGTCTTGAAGTGTTGCACCGGGTTGAGAGAAATTATGATGGCACTTTCATTATCACACCAAAGAGGGACTTTGTCACAAATGACACCGTACTCCTTTAAAGTTTGCCTCATCCATAGGAGTTGAGCACAACAACTACCGGCAGCCACATACTCCGCTTGATGGACGAGAGACACACAACTTTGCTTCTTGGAGGACCAACTTACCAAAGAGCAACCAAGAAATTGGCACCTCCGTAAGTGGACTTCCTATCCACTTTGTCTCCGCCCAATCGAATGCGTGAACCCTTCAAGCTTGAAGTTTGCTCCTCTTGGGTACCATAAGCCAAAGTTTGGGGTATGAGCCAAATATCGAAAGATTTGCTTGACCGCCACAAAGTGACTTTCCTTTGGTGCGGCTTGAAAACGTGCACACATCCCCACACTCAACATGATATCCGGTCTAGATGCACAAAGGTAAAGCAAGGAGCCAATCATGGAGCGATATACCTTTTGATCCACCACTTTACCATTGGGATCGATGTCAAGTTGGCACTTGGTAGGCATTGGTGTAGTAGCCGGCTTGACATCACTTAGCTTGAATCTTTTAAGCATGTCTTGAGTGTATTTGGCTTGGTTGATGAAGGTTCCTTCTCTTCTTTGTTTGATGTCAATACCAAGGAAGAACTTCAACTCTCCCATCGAAGACATCTTAAACCTGGAGGTCATGAGAGCGGCAAATTCTTCATTGAAAGCTTTGTTAGGAGAACCAAAGATAATATCATCAACATATAGTTGGCATACAAACAACTCCCTGTTGACCTTCTTAGTAAAAAGAATAGGGTCGATTAGCCCCACCTCAAATCCACGATCTTGTAACAACTCGGTAAGGTGGTCATACCACGCACGTGGGGCTTGTTTAAGGCCATAGAGTGCCTTATCGAGTTGATACACATGATCCGGAAAGTAGGGATCCTCGAACCCGGGGGGTTGTTTGACATAGACCAACTCATTAATAGGACCATTAAGAAAAGCACTTTCACATCCATTTGTTGCAACTTAAAGTTGTGATGGGAAGCATAAGCAATCAACAAACAAATGGATTCAAGACGAGCAACGGGAGCAAAGGTTTCACCGTAGTCGATACCCTTGACTTGGGAGTAGCCTTGTGCTACCAATCTCGCCTTGTTGCGAATGATGTTTCCATGAGCATCTTGCTTGTTCTTGAAGATCCACTTGGTTCCAATGACGTTGTGGTTCCCGGATGGTCTTGGCACCAATCTCCACACCTTGTTGTACTCAAAGTTGTTGAGTTCTTCATGCATGGCATTGAGCCAATCCGAGTCTTCGAGCGCCTCATAGACCTTTTGGGGTTCAACACAAGAGACAAACGCGTGATGTTCACAATAGTTTGCCAATTTTCTACGAGTGCTTACCCCCTTTCTTAGGCTTCCAACCACATTTTCCATGAGATGGCCTTGGGTGGTGAGCTTGGAAGCAATCTTCATGGCACGACGCTCTAATTCCTCCTTAGATGTGGAAGGAGGAGGGTTGACTTGATCATCTTGAGCGCCGTCTTGAGCTTGTTCTTAATCTTGAGGTTGCTCTTGATCTTGAACTTGCTCGAGGGGGAGAACTTGACCTTGGGCATCATTTAGAGGTTCACCACCGTCTTGAGGTTGATCTTGCCCTTGGTCTTGTTCACGAGGTTGAGGGCCTTCACTTTGTTCTTCGGAAGCGTGTGGGTCTTGATGAGGTGATGGCTCTACTTGAGTAGAGCATTGTCCTTCTCCTTCGGCCACAAGGGGTTCCTCAATGGGTAGGATTTGACCAATACCCATTCTTCTTATGGCTTGGGGAGGAATTTCATCACCTACATCACAAGTACCACTTTGCTCCACTTGGGAGCCGTTATTTTCGTCAAACTCCACGTTACACGTCTCCTCAATGAGTACAGTGGACTTGTTGAGGACACGGAAAGCATGAGAGTTTGTAGCATAACCAACAAATATGCCCTCATGAGCTCTAGCCTCAAATTTAGACAAACTAACAACTTCCTTGAGAATGAAACACTTACAACCGAACACCCGGAAGTACTTGAGGTTGGGCTTGTTGCCGGTGAGTATCTCATAAGGAGTCTTGTTCAAGCCTTTGCGAAGATAGAGCCGATTGGATGCATGACATGCGGTGTTGATGGCTTTGGCCCAAAAGTTGTATGGAGACTTGAACTCCGCCATCATGGTCCTTGCCGCATCCATCAACGTCCGGTTCTTCCTCTCCGCAACACCATTTTGTTGAGGGGTATATGGTGCAGAATATTGATGCTTGATCCCCTCATCACTAAGAAACTCATCCAAGGTGTAGTTCTTGAACTCGGTGCCGTTGTCACTTCTTATTGTCAAGATCTTTGCATCATGTTGACGTTGAGCTTCATTTGCAAAGTTGATGACGGTTTGTTGAGTCTCACTCTTCCTCTTGAAGAAGTATACCCAAGTGTATCTTGAATAATCATCCACAATCACTAAGCAATACTTTCTTCCTCCAAGACTATCAAAAGATGGAGGCCCGAAGAGATCCATGTGAAGGAGCTCCAAGGGTCTCTTCGAGTAGATGATGGTTGAAGGAGGGAGAGCCTTTTCATGAAGCTTTCCTTTGATACAAGCACTGCAAGCGCGATCTTTGGCAAAACTAACATTTGTTAGTCCACGGACATGGTCCCCCTTGAGAAGACTTTGCAAAGATCTCATATTGACGTGGGCTAAACGGCGATGCCAAAGCCATCCCACGTCAACTTTAGCCATTAGGCATGTCGCGGTCTTAGTGGGTCGCTCTGAAAAGTTAATCACATAGAGACCGTTCTCGACATGCCCAACAAAGGCTACTTTAAGAGTCTTGCTCCACAAGAGGGCCACGGTATCAATGTCAAAGAATGTAGCAAAGCCCATGAGAGCAAGTTGACGAACGGAAAGTAAATTGAATGCAAGGGACTCAAAAAGCATGACTTTCTCGATCGTTAGATCATGAGAAATGACAACCTTGCCGAGACCCAATACCTTAGAATGTGATGCATCACCCCACTCGACATTGGTGGGCATAGATGGAATCTCTTGCACGTCCACCACCAAGTCCTTGCTCCCGATCATATGATTTGTTGCTCCACTATCGAGCAACCATGATCCCCCACCGGAAGCAAACACCTACACGAGATCAATGCTTGGTTTTAGGTACCCATTTAGTAATGGGTCCTTTGATGTTAGTAATAAGGGTCTTGGGAACCCAAATAGACCATTAAATGTACTCATAAGAAGAACCAACAAATTTAGCATAAACATGTCCATCACTAGCACGACACAACACATATGACGGGTTAAAGTCGCCGGCTTTGTTTGAGGAAATGCTTTTGCCCTTTTGGACATCAACTCCCTTCACTTTCTCGTTCTTCTTCTTAGGAGCACCCTCTCCCTCTTTCACAAACGTTTGTTTGAGAGGAGGAGGACGTTTGGTCTTGTTGTTCTTCTTCTTCTTGCTCTTGGACTTGGGTGCAAACCCAATTCCTTCTTTGGCCACAACTTCCTTTTGATTGCTCAAAAGGTCGTTGAGGTTCTTCTCACCTTGAATGCAAGTCACAAGGCCTTTATCAAGTTGGTCCTTCAACTTGGCATTCTCCTCCACAAGATGCACATGCTCACAACATGGGTTAGTAGCACATGCATTATCAATTAATACCATATGAGGAAAGGTGGCCTTTTCTTTGATTAGCTTCATTTGGAGTTGAGCATGAGACCCTTTGAGGTTAGCATGAGTACCCTTCAAGATCTTGTGGGCCTTATCAAGTATCTCAAACTCCTCTTTGAGTCTAGCATGATCAACCCCAAGTTTAGCCTTCTCGGAGGTTAGCACACGAGACACAACAAGAGAATGATCAAGATCTTTCTTTAACTTAGCATGGTCATCATTGTGTGACTCTTCAAGAGTCAAACGATGCACACGCTCTTCCTCAAGAGCATTAGAGAGATCCGATATTTCATCGGCATAGTCACGACTATGACCTTCCATCTTGGAGATGGTTTCTTCGTGAGCCTCGATCATGTCATTGGCCTCACCAAGTTGTTCCAAGAGAGCAACAAAGTGCTTCTTGGACTTTCCCTTGAGCTTACTCATAAAAGACTCAAATTCATTCACTTACTCATTAGACTCAACACGTTCATCAATGCAATCCTCTAAGGAGGGATTAGTAATGATGGTGGTTGTGATGTTGGGGGTTACCTTGTTTGAAGCTTTAGCCATGAGGCATCTGGCGGTGATGTTTTCGTTGGGTGATTCAAGAGACACCCGGGGAGTAGTAGCAATGGCAACGGACGCCATGGCCATTGCTTCTTCATTTTCATCATCATCGTCATCCTCTTGGTATTCTTCTTGAACCACCAACCCACGAGTGGGAGTCTTCTTGGCGAAGTTGTTCTTGTTGGGGAAGGACTTAGCTTTGTCTTTTCGGATGAACTTGCCACCGTTGTCTTCCCGCTTCTCGTAAGGACAATCCGCAACGAAATGGCTCACATTGCCACAGTTGAAGCAAGTTCTAACTCGTTGCTTTCCCTTGACACCACTTGAGTTGTTCTTGTTGAAGTTGGGTCTTGAACTCTTCTTGCTCCAAAATTGTCTTGAAGCAAGGGCCATGTGCTCATGGTAATCAAACTTGGTGTCTTCGGGGTTGCTCTCCTCATCTTCCACTTCTTCCTCTTCTTCCATAGTAACCTTGGCCTTCAAAGCAAGGTTAGGCTTCTTTGCCCTTTGAGAACGGAGCACCGCATTGTCGGCGGTCTTGTCCAAGATGCTCATTGCAACGAACTCATCCAACACTTCACTTGAGGTCATGGAGTGGAAGTCCGGTCGTTGACGAATGACGGAGGACATGGCCTTGTTGTAGGGCATCATGGCCTTGAGGAACTTCCGCTTGATCCAATTGTCATCCGTGTCCTTGCTTCCATGATCTCGAAGTGCGACCGCGAGTTTGGTCACTCTTCGAAAGAGCTCACGAGGTTCTTCATCTTCTTTCATTGCAAACTCATCGGCTTCATCTTGCACCACTTCATAGTTGGAGCGTTGAATGCTAGCACTTCCACGATAGAGACCCTCGACACACTTCCATGCTTCTTTAGCCATGACATGGGGTCGAGGATGAGGGAGATCTTCGGGAAGGATTGCATCTTGGATGATGAAGAGAGCACTCTCATTGAATTGATTGTCCACGGCTTCTCGAGGGGTGAAGTTGCTTGGGTCATGAGGATAGAAACCTTCTTCAATGATTCTCCAAAGGTTAGTGTTCACATGTTTCAAATGACGCTTAAAGCGATAGACCCAAGAATCAAAATCTTCATGTTTCTCATATTTAGGAGGAGGACCGGCATGATTCAAATGAGTAGAGGGGATTGGCCCTCCATAAATTGGAGGTTCCACATGGGCAAAGATGCCGGTACCATTTCTACCACTAATAGAAGGACTCTTATCAATGTTAGCTTCCCCCTTGTTGGAGGGAGCATCCGTCACCTTGTTGGTGGGATCACCCACTTTCATTGGCGAGGTAGATTGTTTAAGTCCTTCTAGGAATTCCTTAAACATGTCCTTGACCTCGGTCGTCATGGAGGTTTTCAATGTTTCCAAAGCCACATTGAATTCATCACGTGAGATCGAGTTACCCCCATCTCTCGTAGATGAGATCGGATTCGCACCGGAGTGCTCTCCCACCTCATCTACGACATCAACCATACTCTTTGGACGGTAAAGTCCTTAAAAAGAGACGAGGCTCTGATACCAATTGAAAGGATCGATATGGTTGACTACAGGGGGGTGAATAGGCAACTAACAATTTTAAGCTTTTCTTTACCAAATTAAACTTTGGAACAAAATAGGTTGTCTAGATGTGCAACTAGGTGAGCAACCTATATGATGCAATAACAACTAGCACACAAGCAAGCAAAGGATGAAACAAGTAGGCTTCCAAAAGTAAAGGCACGAAATAACCAAGAGTGGAGCCGGTGGAGACAAGGATGTGTTACCGGAGTTCCTTCCTTTTAAGGGGAAGTACGTATCCGTTAGAGCGGTGTGGAGGCACAATGCTCCCCAAGAAGCCACTAGGGCCACCATATTCTCCTCACGCCCTCACATGATGCGAGATGCCATGATTCCACTATTGGTGCCCTTGAAGGCGGCAACCGAACCTTTACAAGCAAGGTTGGGGCAATCTCCACAACAAACGGAGGCTCCCAACAACAACAACACCACGAAGCTTCACCACAATGGAGTATGGCTTCGAGGTGACGTCAACCATCTAGGGTGCTCAACACCCAAGAGTAACAAGATCCGCAAGGGATAAGTGGGGGGAATCAAATATCCTATGGTGGAAGTGTAGATCGGACCCTCGTCACCCAATCCCGAGCAAATCAACAAGTTTGATTGGCTAGGGAGAGAGATCGGGCGAAAATGGAGCTTGGAGCAACAATGGAGCTTAGAGGTGGAAGAGGTAGTCCACTAGAGGTAGAAGACACCCCTTATATAGTCGTGGGAAAAAACCAACCGTTATCCACATGTTCAGCCCACGACGCACGATACTACCGCTCCAAGGGAGCGGTACTACCGCGAGGCTGCGCGGTACTACCGTGGAGGACCACGGTACTACCGCGGCAGCTGAACAGGCCGGAACTAGTCTGACTAGGGGGCAGTACTACCACTTGCACGGTACTACCGCTCCCCCTTGCGGTACTACTGCAAAGCAGGAAAGTCATGGCCTGGGAAGGGTGTAGATGAAATAAATTACATCCGTGCCAACTTCTGCTGAAACTGGGGTGGTGCAAAAACCCGACGCGGTACCACCGCTTGCGAGGCGCGATACTACCGTGGCCGGCGCGGATGTAAAAAATTACATCCGCGCCTACTACCGTGACACTGCGGTACTAGGTCGGAGGGCCACGGTACTACGACTCCTAGGGAGAGGTACTACCGTGAGCCCCAGCAGTACTATCGCTACCGACGAGCGGTATTATCAGGGTGGCGCGGATGTAAAAATTACATCCGCCCTACTACAAGACCGAGCGGCACAAGGCACAGGTGCCGTGGTACTACCGCTCCAGAGGGGCGGTACTACCGTGACACACAGCGGTACTACCGCTTGTACCTGCGGTACTACCGCAAGTACAACAGTAGTCGGCAGGTTTCCGCACAACCAAGATAACGAAGGGCAGCTCCAAAGTGCACGGAAAGGAGGGACAAGTGTACGTGTTCATTCCACCCAAACCTCTACGACGCGGACCCCCTCTTAATAGTACGGCTCTCCTACGACTCAACTCCACCAAAGAGAAACGTAGAACAGCGCTGACTTCGATAGTCTCCGAGGGGCACCGAATCGTCTTGTGCCTAGTGATGAAGTATCTGAGAGACTCAAGGCACATGATTAGTCCGCAAAAGCATTGTCATCAATCACCAAAACACTTAAGGGATAAATATGCCCTTACACTAGGGAGCAGCCCGACATGATAAGACATAAATGCCGTTGGCTGATATGACCGTTAGGTGGGTAGATATTTTGGGACAGCTGGCGCGTAGCACAACAACGGTCAGAAATTTGAGGTTCGAATTCCTCAGGGCTATCATGTTCCTCACTGTGTAGGCAATTCGCACTGGCGAATTCCTAACTCCTCAGTCAGAATAAATTCCTCAAAGACTAGAAGATCTTCGTCTCTGTCACTGAAGAAATTGACTGAACTGATATGAGATTTCCAATGGCTTCACTCTAAGGATTGGGTAGGTGTAGGATTTTGAGATGAGCATCACTTGGAAATCAATTTCCTTAGTATTACCTCGACCCCCTTTAACAGTACGGTGTTTCCTATGACTCAAGAAAGAGAAAATGTAACTACGAAAACAAAAGTCTTCACGCTTCATGTTCCTCGCATGATTACCAAGTCTTCAGGGTCACACCAATTACTTCACTTTCAAAGTCTTCAGAAATTCTTCAGAGATCCAAAGTCTTCAGTTGAAGATAATCATTTGGGGGGGTCGACTTTCACTGTAAATATCAAACTCCTTATTGACTTATAGAGCCTGTGTACACTCACAAACATATTAGTCCCTTAACCTATAAGTCTTCAATACACGAAAATCACTAAGGGGCACTAGATGCACTTACAATCTCCCTCTTTTTGGCGATTGATGACAATATAGGTTAAGTTTTCAACGGGGATAAAGATATGAAGTGTAAATACTTATACTGAGGAATTTGATTGCAAGATATAGAAGAACTCCCCTTGAAGATGTGCATAGTGAGGAATTTGCTTTTGAAGCAATGCACACTTGAAGAGTAGTATCATGGAGATCTCCCCCTATATCTTGTAATTCATACATGCATTTGACAAATAATGTGAAGAATTTGAAATGCATGATGAAATATGGTGACTGATGTAATTCAGCATGCGTACATGAACATATATGAGGAATAAGCATGCAGAAGAACACATCAAAAGTATCAGACCACCATCGGGTTTAAGTTTACAACTCGATCTAGCAAAGTCTTCAAAAGAACGAGAGTTGTAACTTAGTAAAAAAACACCCATATAGGTAGACCCGCTTGTAGACTAACTCAAATTTCTCCCCCTTTGTCATCAAATGACCAAAAGGATTGAAAATGAGGACTAATGCCCCTGAAGAATATCATGATGAGGAAGAAGCGCCAACGTTGTTGGGGTCGTTTGTTGTTGTAGGGCCTGCCGCAGTGTCGTCCAAGTCTTCATGCTCGTCCGTGTCGCGTGATGAAGAATATGAGCTGGCCAGCACGGAGGGTACTTTGACCTTCTTGAATTTCTTCGCTGGTGGTTGAGACCAGTCAAAGTCCTACTTGAGACCCATTTGCTTCAAATCTTCTTCACTATATAGATGTGACAGAACAGCCCAGGTGCGATTGAAGATTTCATGGAGGTAGTAATGGTTTTTCTTCACTGCATTGTGTGTAGCAGTCATGTTGTGAATAATAGAACCAAACTGACGCTTAACCCATTTGTGGTTGCGATCGACCTTCTGGTGAAGACTGAGGAGAAGCTCACGATCAGTCATCACCCTTGGAGTTGTGGCTTGAGGATTTGGCTTTGAAGCATTTGCGGCAGAGTCATGAGTGGCAAAGTCATCATTGGTGGAGTAAGATGCAGCTTTGCGAAATTGACCATCCAATGGACGAATGCCTTCATCAATAACTGCAGCAGACTTGCCCTTTTCGTCAGCTAGCTAAGGAAAATGTCCGTGAGGACTTCAAAAGGGGGCAAGTAGCTGAGATGATTCTGAAAATCAGCCTTGTAGTTAAGTGAAGACCTTGATCTAATGAATCTCATAATCCAAGGAGCGTAAGGCTTCAACTCAAACGGAGAGAGTGCAACATTTGCCAGAGTCCTCATGAAGAAATCATGGTAGTTCACTGGAATACCGTGCATGATGCTGAAAAGCAGATTCTTCATGATGCCAATGACTTCTTCATCATTCAAGTCGTGGCCTTTGATTGGACTCAATGTCTTCGTCAGGATGCGGTAGACAGTCCTTGGCACATATTGTAATTCCTTCATAAGGAATTTTGTCCTTGAGGCTTGACCAGGCTTCAATGGCTTCAACAACACTTCCATGAAGTGATCAGATAGTTCAGCTTCAGAATAGATCAGACGCGCACCTTCTGGGGGAGGACTGACAGGCATGGCATGAAGCAATTCAGTAGCCGGTGCCTTATAGTGAGTATTTTCGGTCATCCAGTCCAACACCCATGAGTTCACATCTTCAGCATTGCCAGTGATGTGCAGCGTCGCATAGAATTGAAGAATGAGTTCTTCATTCCAATCACAGATGTCAGTGCAGAAGTTTAGCAGTCCAGCATCATGAATAGCAGCGAGCACTGGCGTGAAGCAAGGCAGTGATTCCATATCAACATGAGGAATATGCTCATGGTCGAAGACTTTGTCTTTGTTGAAGAGCAGTGAAGAATAGAAGTTGGCTTGGCTGGCAGTCCAGAAGCGCTTCCTTCTAAGACGAGCAGAATTATAAGGGTTGTACTCAGTGAAGAACACATGCTCGCCGAAGAAGTCATCAGCCTTGAATTTTTGCTTCTTCGAGAAGGGATCCTTTGGCTTGGGCTGAGGTGTATCAGTCAATTGCATCACAACCTCAGGAATCGCAATCTCAGGATCCACAGGCTGAGGAATTTCAGGTTCTTCTTCAGTGGCAGCCTGGGTCTTCAATTCTTCATCAATATTAGCATCAGCACTAGTGGCTGGAATTTCTTCATGGACAGACGATGTGGGGTGTGGTTCTTCAGATCCCATTTGAACTTCAGTATTTACTGGGGACTGAGGAATTTGTTGTAGAGGTGTGAATAGAGGAGAATTGGGGTGCTAACTTTCCCAAAAGTCATCATTCATCACGGTGTTGTGCACCCAATGTCCACATCCTCATCTTCATCACCCTTTTCTTCAATGCCGGCCTCTTCAGCTGTGAACTGAGGCATGGGCGATGAGATGATTGGGGTTGAAGGGATTGCATCCACTTCAATTTAGCAACTGCTCTGACGAAGTAGCAGAAGGAATTTCTTCATCTGATCCGCTTGGGATCACATAGTCTTCATCAAACGGAACAAGTTCCTTCGATGGCATGCTTGAGACTGGAACAACATCAACTGGATTCTCGAACGAGCTAGTCAATTTCTTCATCTTCTTCGGAGCTGAAGAATATGATGAAGTTGATGCCTTCCTTTTCTTCACAGTTGCACGCTCTGCAGCCTTGGTCTTCTTCACATCTGATGCAGAAGGAACAATTGGACTAGGTGTAGGTGCAGGAGGAGAAGAGGAAATTGGTTCAATAACTTCAGGCACAACTGATGCAGTTGCCCTGGCATTAGCAGTTTCTTCAGGCACAGCCGTTGAAGCTTCAGCTCTCCTGACAGTTTCTTCAGGCGCAACACTAGTGGTTGCCCTGGTAGAGTCATCAGAGGCTGGAATGCTATCATCAGCCCTGGTACTTGCAGTTTCATCAGCGGCCTGATTGTCATCGGCGGTGCTGGCATGTTCTTCAGTTGGCTGAGCAGAAGCCTCATCCTGACGAATTTCAATGTGCACAGGATCAGCATCACCTGAAGTGAATTTATTTGCCAACTTGACGAATCTGACCTTGGCTCCTAGCCATTCTACCTTGTAGGCGTCAAATTCATCACTGTGCTTTTTGATTTCAGATTGAAGTCCAATGAGCTGCTCACGCGAAAGTCTCAAAACATTATATTTTAGAAAGCACTGCTTCTCATACTGAGCTTTCTTAACCAGTCTGGCTTGATCAAATTTCCATTTTTCTTCAGTAATAAAAGCTGACAACATGTGACTTTGGCCAGGTGTGAGATTCAATTCTGGCAAGGGAGTGTTTGGATCTTTGTGCCACAGATCGATGAAATCCAGTATCTTCTTCGGGTCCAGTAGAAGGGGCACATCACTGCCCTTGGCTCTAGCGGCCCTTTGTTGTCTGTCTCTGATGATTTCAGCTAGTTCCTCATCATCAGCTTCATCATCATCAGAAGGCACATGGAAGGCGACCTGCTTCTTCTGAGGACTTGGTCTAGTGCCTCGTCCTGCAGTGGCCTTTATCTTCAACAGAGTGGGGCCAGTTGAGGAATTCGGAGGAGCAGAAGAACTTGCGAAGGCTCCTGAGGCAATTGATTTGCCTGTGGTCCTTTGACACGAGGCAAGATGCACAGGTGCTGAGGACTTGGACGGAGGAGCTGAGGACTTTGGTGGAGCTGGTGCAGCTTGAGGAATTTGCCGTGAGGGCTTTGAAGAACTTGGCCGTGAGGGCATTGCTGAGGAGCTTGGCCGTGAGGGCATAGACGTTGAAGCACTGGGCTTGTGAGCAGGCTTCTTTGGCATGGCCTTCTTAGGCTTGGTTGCAGAGGCCTCAGTAGTGGCAGCAGTAGCAGAGTCTTCATTGAATTTCCTCAATGCTTCCTTAGCCACTTTGGCTAGCTTGGCTTGCCGTTTAGCCCATTCATCATGATAGTCCTCACCACGCTTGAGGCTAGTAGGATCTGCTTCTTGGCCTCGTGCCAATGGAGGTCTTGGGCATGGAGGGTGAAGAGCCAATTTCTTCATGTATTTAGGAGTGACATATCTGTACTCCCTCCATTCCCGTGCCCATCTCCTCTCTATCCTTTGTATGCGCACCTTGCGCTGATTTTTGTCCTCCTTTCCATGTGTGGCCTCATCAGGAGTGCAATAATCCTTGTAAATGTCATCAGGGATTTCGAACGCTGTGTTGACTCCCAATTTCTTTCCTCCCTTCTGAGGTCTCTTGTCATCAGCCATTTTCTTCAGCTGAGGATTTTGAACAATAGAGTTCTCCGAGGAGGTGTGCAACTTTTCTTCGAGGAACGTTGCAAATGAGTTAAGTTGATGAGAACCTAGTGATTCAGCAGCGGACATGTGTACCTGTGAACAGAGTATAGTTGCAAGGAATTTGGAGAGGTCATATGCATTCTCAGAAGTTTTTGCAAAAAGAACAAGTTTGAGGAATTTGACCAGAGGAGCCTTGAGGAATATCACTAAGCGTTCTTTGACTTAGGTCTCAGAGTTGTACAGATTTGAAAATCCACACAATTGAGGAATCTTGAAGAAAAATGTTTCTTAGGGAAACAGATCAAGAACAGATGATATGTGAGGTGTTTAGTGTGTGAAGATTTGAAGAATAAACACCTTTTGATGATTTTGCAGAAAACATCAGAATCAGCAAGGGCAGTAAAAGTCACATTTAATTACCCTTGACAAAGAACACGACGAACTGGGAAGTGTAGATTTGAAGCTCGTCGGTTCAGATCTTCCACGGCCTAACTTGGCTGAGGAAGATGGCTACGACGGCGGCGGAGTGAAGCAATCCGCGGCCGGCGCGAGTACGATGGCGACGAGGTCGAGGCGGTGAAGCTCTTCATCGCCGGTGATGATGGAAGTAGCGGTGGTGCTAGGGTTTTGAGAAGCTCGAGCGAGGGAGTGAGGTCGAGTGGAGTAAAAACGTAGTGAAGGGGAGGGGTATTTATAGCCGAAGTGAAAAACCGCCCGCCCGAAGAAATGGGACGAACATGCCCCTGACCCTTCTCATTCGCGTGACATGTGTCACCCACATAATGAGAGGTGGCGATCGTGTGAGATCGTGGGTGAATAGATAAGTATATCATGGAATGCGTAACGGTTTGAGCGGAAAAAACCGAAAATTCAGATAAGAGTATTTTAAAGTTTCGTTCACAATTACTTCAGCTGACAAGGACTCAGTGAAGAATTTGAATGAGTTTCAAATCGAACGCACATGATGAACTTGTGAATATACTGGGTTGAGTTTAGCATAGAGGGGGATAAGGGTCCGATCACATTCACTTAGCAGAAAATACAACTTGAAGAAATAGCAATAAGTGAATGTTGTAGAGGACATAAACTTATTCACTTATTGCTCTCTCTCTCTCTCTCTCTCTATATATATATATATATGTGTGTGTGTGTGTGTGTGTGTGTGTGTGTGTGTGTGTGTGTGTGTGTGTGTGTGTGTGTGTGTAGCAAATGAAGAACAACAGCGGAAAGAGTGAATACATTGCAAAGTTGAAGAAAATGAACAACTGAGGAATTTCAAAAATGAGGAAAAACTAAAATTGAAGATTCTTAACTTTTGGTGGTGGCGTGACCCACCGTATAAGAATGATGATTTCAGACACCGCGTACAATTGTCGTAGGGCTCTGAGAATCAAATTCTTCATTAATTTCTTCACACTTAGAGTGTTAGTCTTCATTGATTGAAGAAAAACATATCTTCGCGTGTTGCACATCTATGTCATCAATTTTGCATAAGTGTTAGGATGTGTGTCCTTTTCAAAGGACATTCGAAGAATCTAGGATATTTAGCTCACATCGCAACTTGCTAAATCTCTTCTCATCCAAGGGCTTTGTGAAGATATCGGCTAGCTGTTCTTCAGTCTTCACATGGTCGATGGAGATGTCACCCTTAAACACATGGTCACGAAGAAAATGATGATGAATTTGGATGTGCTTTGTCTTCGAGTGCTGAACTGAGTTGTCGCAGTAGAGTGGCACATTCTTTACATTGATGCCATAGTCCTTGAGTGTTTGCTTCATCCATAGTAATTGAGCACAGCAAGATCCAGCAGCAATGTACTCAGCTTCTGTAGTGGAGAGTGATACACAGTTCTATTTCTTCGAGGACCAACATACCAAGGATCGTCCGAGGAAATGACATGTGCCTGACGTTGACTTGCGGCCCACCCGATCGCCAGCATAGTTAGAGTCTGAATATCCAATGAGATCAAAGGAAGAACCCTTGGGTGTAGCAAGATATCGAAGAATATGCTTCACAGCCTTGTGGTGTGATTCCTTTGGTGTAGCTTGAAATCGGGCACACATGCAAATACTAAGCATAATATCCGGCCTAGGTGCACATAGGTACAATAAGGAGCCAATCATGGACTGATATACCTTTTGATCGAAGTCTTTACCATTTTCATCAGTGCATAGATGGCCATTTGTGGGCATAGGAATTTTGACGCCTTTGCAATCTTGCATGCCGAATTTCCTCAACACATCCTTGAGGTATTTCTCCTGAGATATGAATATGCCATTGTATTGTTGATGGATCTTAAGACCTAAGAAGAATTTCAATTCTCCCATCATAGACATTTGATATTCTTCACTCATCATATAGGCAAGTTCATCACTGTAACGTTGGTTAGTACAACCAAAGATAATATCATCAACATATATTTGGCACACAAATAATTCATCATCATATGTTTTGGTGAAAAGAGTTGGGTCAAGTGAACCTGGTTTGAAGCCTTTCTTCATGAGGAATTCCTTCAGTGTGTCATACCATGCCCGAGGTGCTTGCTTGAGGCCATAGAGGGCCTTGTTGAGTCTGGACGTGATCTGGAAATTTTGGATCCTCAAAACCTGGTGGTTGAGCAACATATACTTCTTCCTCAAGCTTACCATTGAGGAATGCACTTTTCACATCTATTTGTTGTAAGATGATATTATGATGGTTAGCGTAAGCAAGCAATATGTGAATAGCCTCAAGTCTAGCAACAGGTGCAAAAGTTTCATCAAAATCAATTCCTTCAACCTGTGTGTAGCCTTGAGCTACAAGATGAGCCTTATTCCTCACCACAAGGCAATTTTCATCTTGTTTGTTGCGGTAGATCCATTTGGTACCGATGATGTTGTGCTTGCGTGGGTCTGGTCGCTTGACAAGCTCCCACACATTGTTGAGCTCGAATTGATGCAATTCATCTTGCATGGCTTGAATCCACTCAGGTTCCATGAATGCTTCATCAACTTTAGTGGGCTCTGTGATAGAGACAAACACAAAATGCCCACAAAAGTTAGATAGATGTGAAGCTTTTGAGCGCGTGAGAGGACCTGGAGCATTGATGTCATCGATGATCTTCTCGATCTGCACTTCGTTTGCAACACGAGGATGTGCGGGTTGACGACTTTGCATAGGCCCAACAGTTTCTTCAGGACCAGTTTCTTCAACAGCACCAGCGGGATTTTGTTCATAATCTAGAATGACTTCTTCAGCGGATTCTTTGGTAGGGATGACATCCTCAGTAGCTTTGAACTTGATGGATTCCTCAGGTGACATTTCATCTGGCACAGGAGGTAGGTGCTCTCTTTGCGAGCCAGTAGTTTCATCGAACCGCACATCTACAGTCTCAACAACCTTGTGATGATTGTTGTTGAAGACTCTATAGGTGTACGAGTCCTTTCCATAACTAAGAATAAAACCCTCATGTGCTTTTGGTGCAAATTTAGAGTGATGGTGAGGATCTCTAATCTAGCATTTAGCACCGAAGACTTTGAAATAACTTACATTGGATTTCTTGTCAGCGAGGAGTTCATATGAGGTCTTTTTGAAGAATTTGTGAAGATATACCCTATTGATGATGTGGCATGCAGTATCAATTGCTTCAGGCCAGAAGCACTGAGGTGTCTTGTATTCATCAAGCATGGTGTGAGCCATCTCAACAAGGGTCCTGTTCTTGCGCTCCATGACACCATTCTGCTGAGTATAATGAGCAGATAATTCGTGAGTAATACCAAGCATATCGAGATATTCATCGAGGCCAGTGTTCTTGAACTCGGTTCCATTATCACTCCTTATATGCTTGATCTTCACACCGAAGTTAGTGGAAGCCCTTGAGGAAAATCGTCTGAAGACTTCCTGCACTTCATTTTTGTAAGTGATGATATGCACCCATGTGTAACGAGAACAGTCATCAACTATGACAAAGCCATATAATGATGCAGAATTAGAGAACGTGGCATAATGAGTAGGACCAAATAGATCCATGTGAAGTAATTCAAAGGGATGAGAAGTGGTCATGATAGTCTTCGAGGGATGCTTGGCTCTGGTGATTTTTCCAGCCTCACAAGCCCCACAAAGATGATCTTTGAGGAATTTGACACCCTTGATGCCAATGACATGCTTCTTCTTCGCGAGTGTATGCAAGTTCCTCATCCCACCATGACCAAGTCGTTGATGCCATAACCAGCATTCTGAAGCTTTTGCAAGTAGACATGTGGTAGGTTGTGGTCATGCAGAGAAATCAACAATATACAAGTCTCCTTTCCTAAAGCCTGTGAAGACTTTGGAGTTGTCAGATTCCATTAGCACAAGGCAACGATATTTGCCAAAGAAAACAACCATATCAAGATCACAAAGCATTGAGACAAACATGAGGTTGAATCCTAAGGACTCGACAAGCATGACTTTGTCCATGTGTTTATCCTTTGAGATTGCAACCTTACCTAGACCCAATACCTTGCTTTTGCCTTTGTCAGCGTAGGTTATATGCTTCAGATGAGATGGTGACAAATCAGTGTCCATCAACAAGTTCCTGTCACCAGTCATGTGGTTTGTACATCCACTGTCGAGGACCCACTCAGTAGCTCTGGGTTGTTCATCCTTCAGATGAATTAGTGCAACTTATGAACCCATAAACTTCATCAGTGAAGAATATGACATCATTTTCATCAATAGTAATAGATATAGCAATATGAGGACATGAGAAATGAATGATTCATTTCTTCATTATTAGTGTCGGCGTCCTGGGAACGGGGATCCCCAGACTTGCCTGCCTGCGGCCCACGGGGTGGCTGTGCAGCGGGCCTATATGGCCCACCTCGTCAACGAGCATTCAAGACCCTCGCGAGGGGCCAAGCCTCGCGGGGCGGATGATGGAAGACCTCCTCAGGAGCGGCCTCCCCAGGCTACCTCACGAGGAGCGAAGATATCAAGGCAGGGCAAACCTCCTGAGGCTCTCGTGACGTGAGCCATGACGTTCAAGATCAGGCGGGCGCCAGGCGGGCGCCAGCGCGCGCAGCATCCTTATTTCCTCTTTGGTGCTAAGGAGGCAAGCGTAGGCACGAAGTACCAAGGCATCAGGCAAAGGTTTCCATATCAGTGCAATGAGACCAAGACCGGCGGGGCGGCAGGACGGAGGTCACCGTGGAGCCCAAGACGGCGTCACCACCAGAGTCTTTTGCAGGCGAAGACCGCTTTTGTCAGGATAAGCTATACTAGTTGTCCCCTTTAAAATTGGCCGTTGTTGGCTCCCTTCCCGCTCAATATTTGGGGAGAGGACCATGGCCTATATAAGTATAACTAGCCACCACAGTAGGGCCAACTAATCTTGGACTGGATCCACTCCATCCTCACAACCACACAAGTTCACAGAGCACAAGTGCACCTCAACCTCAGGAGGCTGTTCTACCCTTGTATTGTTCATCATCAGCCCAAGAGGCAATCCATCCACCACCACACTGGAGTAGGGTATTACACCACAACGGCGGCCCGAACCAGTATAAATCTCGTGTCTTTTGTGTTGTGAGTTCATCGAGTTCATCTGCGAGATCTTAGCGAGCTAGGGCGTGGATCGGTAGGGAGGAAATCTTCGCACGCACCCAGTGTTCGAACCTTGAGAGTTTTGCCGGAACCCATGATCCGACATTTGGCGTGCCAGGTAGGGGTGCGTCGTAGCTCCTCTCCGACATTCTACGCTCCGCCGCCGCCGCGCTTCACCCTCATGGCAAGTGCTCGTTGCCCGACCCGACGGCCGGCCACGACGACGGGCTAGGGGCTCGAGCCTGGCCCCGCCTCTGCGGCGGGTGTGATGGCCACCCAAGTTTAAGCCGGAGATGCCGCCACGCTAGAACGGCGCGGCAGACCCGTCGGCTTTCCTGTTGGCGTACGAGGAGGTCGTCCTCGAGGCCGGGGGCGACGGCAAGGTCATGGCCAACTGGCTCCCCATGGCCCTCGCCGGCGAGCCACGCGCCAGGCTGCTCAACCTCCCTGGATCCACGGTGGCATCCTGGGAGGAGCTTCGCGACCTCTTCACTGCGTGCTACATGGTGCCGGCGCACCACGCGGTCGCGGCCCTGCTGGGCGGCTCTCAAGCGCCGCCCTCAGATCGTCACGTCAAGTCGTTCCTCCGCCAGATTGGCGCCACCTCCAGACGCTTGGGGGCTCCGCCTGGCTAGGCTACGCCCAAGGCCGACCTCACATTCGGCCCGGAAGACCACCTCGACTCCACGGTGGGCTCGGGCAAGCTCCCAATGCTATGCACGCCCACCATCTGCAACGTGGCTGTTACCAAGACCCTCGTCGACGGCAGCGCCGACCTCAACTTGCTCTCCGTGGAGGCCTTCAGCCTTCTCCACGTGTCGCTCGAGCGGCTCAGCCCCATCAAGCCTTTCTCAGGAGTTGGTGGTGGCACTGCCTGCTCCCTAGGGCAGATCCGCCTCCCCGTCACCTTCGGCACGCGCGACAACTACCGCACCGAGCTGGTCGACTTTGACATCGCCCGCATCGTCCTCCCGTACAACACCATTCTCGGGTACCCAGCTCTAGCCCAGTTCATGGTGGCGACCCACCCGGCCTACAACCTCATGAAGATGCCCGAGAGCAAGGGCGTTCTCACCGTCAAGGGGGACACCAAGGAGGCCCTGGCAGCACTCAAGCTCAAACACAAGGCAGTTGCGACAGCGCAGCCTACCGACGCGGGCACCTCTGAGCCCAAGGGAGCCGCACCAACCAATAAGAAGCCGTTGTTCACACAAGACAGGCGAAAACCAAGCAGGTGCCAGTCAACGAGGAAGGGTCCTCAGGAGCTACCTTTACCATAGGTGCCATCCTCGACCCAAGCCAGGAGGAAGCGCTGGTGAAATTCTTGTGTGCAAACAAGGATATATTCGCGTGGGATCCCGGTCAGTTGGTGGGAGTCCCAAGGAAGGTGATTCAGCATCATTTAAGGGTGTGCCCCAATGTACGCCCTGTGAAACAGCGGGCGAGGCGTCAGTCCATGGAGAAGCAGGCCTTCATCGTCCAAGAGACCCGCAAGCTGGAGGCGGTGGGCGCCATTTGCGAGGTTCGGTACCCCGAATGGCTGATGAGGGAGTCCGGGATTAAGGGGTCCTCGGACAACCGGACTATATACTTTGCCGAACTGTTGGACTATGAAGATACAAGATTGAAGACTTCGTCCCGTGTCCGGATGGGACTCTCCTTTGCATGGAAGGCAAGCTTGGCAATTCAGATATGTAGATCTCCTTCTCTGTATCCGACTCTGTGTAACCCTAGCCAGAGTCTGTAGGACAACAACAATCATAATCTAGGCTAGCTTCTAGGGTTTAGCCTCTACGATCTCTTGGTAGATCAACTCTTGTAATACTCATATCATCAAGATCAATCAAGCAGGAAGTAGGGTATTACCTCCATCGAGAGAGCCCGAACCTGGGTAAACATCGTGTCCCCCGCCTCCTGTTACCATTAGCCTTAGACGCATAGTCCGGGACCCCCTACCCGAGATCCGCCGGTTTTGACACCGACATTGGTGCTTTCATTGAGAGTCCCATTGTGCTATCGCGATAAGGTTTGATGGCTACTTCAATCATCTTTAACGATGCGGTCCAGGGTGAGGTATTCCTCCCTGGACAGATCTTCGTATTCGGCGGCTTCATACTACAGGCCAACTCGCTCGGCCATCTGGAGCAGATCGATAGTTACGCCCCTGGCCATCCGATCAGGTTTGGAAGCTTGAACTATACTGCCGACATCCATGGAGACTTGATCTTCGACGGATTCGAGCCCATGTCAGGTGCGCCGAACAGTCACGGCGAGCATGACTTAGATCTGCCATCGGACAGTGTTCGGGAGATCGCGCCTACGGCGGCCCCGGGAATCAACCCGGAGCATATCACGCCATCCGAGGACGGGTGGATGGACCCTGCCACGGAGGCCGCACACTCATCAGCGTTGGAGCCGAACACTGACCCCGCCTCCTATGAGGCTGGTGACATCGGACCCTTGGACTCGTCTCCGGCTACAGGCTTCGAACCACGTACATCCGTGCCTATCGAATCTGATTGGGCACCGACCATGGAGTTTACCTCCACGGATATTTTTCAGCACTCGCCCTTGGGTGACGTGCTAAATTCATTAAGGTCTCTCTCTTTGTCAGGGGAATCTTGTCCGAACTATGTCCGGCTCGAGTGGGAAGCGGACGACGAAGAAATTCGTTCCCCACCCACCACCCACTTAATAGCCACTGTCGATGACTTAACCGACGTGCTTGACTTCAACTCCGAAGACATCGACGGTATGGACGGCTGCTACGCCTCGAGCTTGCGTTGGTTTTCCCCGAAGAGGAGAGGATGATGCAGCATAGTAGCGTAAGTATTTCCCTCAGTTTTTGAGAACCAAGGTATCAATCCAGTAGGAGGTCACGCGCAAGTCCCTCGTACACTGCACAAAGCGATAGCTACTGCAACCAACGCGATTAGGGGTTGTCAATCCCTTCACGGTCACTTACGAGAGTGAGATCTGATAGAGATAATATTTTTGGTATTTTTGGTATAAAGATGCAAAGTAAAAAGTAAAAGCAAAGCAAATAAATAAACTGATGGAGATTAATATGATGAGAATAGACCCGGGGGCCATAGGTTTCACTAGTGGCTTCTCTCAAGAGCATAAGTATTCTACGGTGGGTGAACAAATTACTGTTGAGCAATTGGCAAAATTGATCATAGTTATGAGGTTATCTAGGTATGATCATGTATATAGGCATCACGTCCGAAACAAGTAGACCGAAATGATTCTGCATCTACTACTATTACTCCACTCATCGACCGCTATCCAGCATGCATCTAGAGTATTAAGTTAAAAGCAGAGTAACGCCTTAAGCAAGATGACATGATGTAGAGGAATAAATTCATGCAATATGATAAATACCCCATCTTGTTATCCTCGATGGCAACAATACAATACGTGCCTTGCAACCCTTTCTGTCATTGGGTAAGGACACCGCAAGATTGAACCCAAAGCCAAGCACTTCTCCCATTGCAAGAACTACCAATCTAGTTGGCCAAACAAAACGGTTAATTCGAAGAGATTTGCAAAGATAAATCAATCATACATAAAAGAATTCAGAGAAGATTCAAATATTATTCATAGATAAGCTGGATCATAAACCCACAATTCATCGGTCTCAACAAACACACCGCAAAAAGAAGATTACATCGAATAGATCTCCACGAGAGAGGGGGAGAACATTGTATTGAGATCCAAAAAGAGAGAAGAAGCCATCTAGCTACTAGCTATGGACCCGAAGGTATGAAGTAAACTACTCACACTTCATCGGAGGGGCTATGGTGTTGATGTAGAAGCCCTCCGTGGTAGATGCCCTCTCCGGCGGAGCTCCGGAACAGGCCCCAAGATGGGATCTTGTGGATACAGGAAGGTACGGCAGTGGAATTAGGTTTTTGGCTCCGTCTCTGGTCTATTGGGGGTACGTAGGTATATATAGGAGGAAGGAGTACGTCGGTGGAGCGTCAAAGGGCCCACGAGGTAGGGGGCGTGCCCTCCACCCTCGTGACCGCCTCTGGCGCTTCTTGGAGTAGGGTCCAAGTCTCCTGGATTACGTTTGGTGAGAAGATCACGTTCCCAAAGGTTTCATTCCGTTTGGACTCCGTTTGATATTCTGTTTCTTTGAAATACTGAAAAAGGCAAAAAAACAGCAATTCTGGGCTGGGCCTCCGGTTGATAGGTTAGTCCCAAAAATAATATAAAAGTGGAAAATAAAGCCCATTATAGTCCAAAACAATAGATAAAGTAGCATGGAGCAATCAAAAATTATAGATATGTTGGAGACGTATCAACGACGATGCAGGAGAAGAACAGGAACCACCACCCCCAGGGCGCTGGACAGCCACCTCATCATATATATAGTGGACACTCCCAAAGAAGGCGATGGCGATGAGGCAATGGAGGATAGTCCCCCGGAGAAGCACTCTAAGCACCGGCATCATAGGCGCCGCTCTAAGCCCTGCCAGAGCAAAAATAGCAATACCGGCACAAGAGAAGATAGTAATCCGGATGGTGCCGAAGACGAAAGCAATCCCGCCCAGCCAGACTTCGAGCATGCCGAGAGGGAGGATGGGCAAGCTAGCCCTAAGGAACAGGCAACGGATGGAGAATCAGAGGATGATAATTACATGCCCCTCTCCGAAGATGAAGTGAGCCTCGGCGATGAATAATTCATCGTGCCTGAGGATCCCGTCGAGCAGGAGCGCTTCAAGCACCAGCTTATAGCCATTGCAAAAAGCCTGAAGAAAAAGCAGCAACAGCTTCAAGCTGATCAAGACCTGCAAACTGATAGATGGACGGAGGTCCTGGCAGCCGATGAATACGGACTCGAGCGCCCTACCAAAAGTTACCCAAAGCGCAGGTTGCTACCTCAACTCGAGGAGGAGGCATTAAAGCCCACACTACCAGCGCACGATGCGGCTGACCGGCCACCTCGTGGCTGAGACAAAGCAGCGTATCAGCCCGAAGTCCAGCCCACACCCCGACGCCAAACAAGTAAAAACACTAAGGCCCGGGGCTCCACACACAACTTGCAAGATGTATTGGAAAACAAAGCAGGACAGTCAAGATCGATCTACGGATCATGGGGGCGTGCCACAACGCGTGACGATGACCGTCATGTCGGATATACTAAAATCAAATCCGGCCGATCCGAATACAACAGACTAGACTCATTGGACCTGCATCGTGATGTTGCCTGGCATAGAGGCGCCGCACACCCCCTATGCTTCACTGATGAAGTGATGGATCATGAATTCCCAGAAGGGTTTTAACCCGTGAACATTGAGTCATATGATGGTACAACAGACCCCACTGTATGGATTGAAGATTTCCTTCTCCACATTCACATGGCCCGCGGTGATGATCTACATGCCATCAAGTACCTCCCACTTAAGCTCAAAGGGCCGGCTCATCATTGGCTGAACAACTTGCCGGCAAACTCCATTGGCAGTTGGGATAACCTGGAAGATGCATTCCTGGACAACTTCTAGGGCACTTATGTGCGACCACCTGATGCTGATGACTTAAGTCACATAACCCAACAACCCGGAGAGTCAGCCAGGAAATTCTGGACTCGGTTCCTAACTAAAAAGAACCAAATCGTCAACTGTCCAGATGCCGAAGCCCTAGCGGCCTTTAAGCATAACATCAACATCTCGGCCAAGAAAAACCGAAGTCCATGGCAGCCCTCACGACACTCATGACCCGCTTTTGTGCAGGCGAGGACATCTGGCTGGCTCGTAGCAACAACACACCAAGAAATCCTGGCACTTCAGATGCCAAAGATGGCAACGGCAAGCCACGGAGGAACAGAGACAAGCATCGCAACAATGGCGACAATACCGAAGACACGACAGTCAATGCTGGATTCAGTGGCTCAAAGTCCGGTCAGCGGAAAAAGCCATTCAAAAGAAACAACCCGGGCCTGCCCAGTTTGGACCGCATACTCGATCGCTTATGTCAAATTCATGGCACCCCCGATAAACTAGCCAACCACACCAACAGAGAATGTTGGGTGTTCAAACAGGCCGGCAAGTTGAATGCCAAAAACAAGGAAAAGGGGCTACATAGCGACGATGACGAAGAGCCCCGGCCGCCGAACATAGGAGGATAGAAGAAATTTCCTTCCCAAGTGAAAACGGTAAACATGATATATGCAACCCATATCGCCAAGCAGGAACGAAAGCGTGCGCTAAGGGACGTCTATGCGATGGAGCCAGTCGCCCCAAAGTTCAACCCATGGTCTTCTTGTACGATCAACTTCATCGCAGGGACCATCCTACCAGTATCCGTCATGGCGGTTCTGCCGCATTGGTCCTTGACCCGATAATTGACGGATTCCACCTCACAAGAGTCCTTATGGACGGTGGCAGCAGCCTGAACCTGCTCTATCAGGATACAGTGCGCAAAATGGGCATCGACCCCTCAAGGATCAAACCCACAAAAACCACCTTTAAAGGTGTCATACCAAGTGTAGAGGCCTATTGCACGGGCTCAATCACACTGGAAGTGGTCTTTGGATCCCCGGACAATTGTCAAAGCGAGGAGTTAATCTTCGATATCGTCCCCTTCTGCAGCGGCTATCACGCACTGCTCGTACGAACCGCATTTGCCAGATTCAATGTGGTACCGCATTATGCATACTTAAAGCTCAAAATGTCGGGACCTCTTGGGGTTATAACAGTAAATGGAAACACAGAACACTCGCTCCATACGGAGGAGCACACTGCGGCCCTCGCATCAGAAGTACAAAGCAGCCTTCTAAGGCAGACCACCAATTCGGCGATAAAGAACCCGGACACCGTCAAGCGAGTCCGGAGTACCCTGCAGCAGGATCGTCCGGCACGACCAGAGCTCGCCTAGCAATTCGGCCTCCATCCTAGTCCCAGTCAAGCGGCGAAATTCGTGCCACGCGTACATAATTACGCACTCAAAGTACCATGGGCATAGGCGGAGGCACGATTACGACACGGTCCACAATGCGGCTCAACCGCCCCATGACCCGTATACCTTCACATTTTTTCTTTTTCAGCTCCCTATTTGCAGGAGGCCCTCCCGATAGTTCAATCATCGGACACATAACGAGATGGAAAAACCAAGGAGACAAGAAGCTTCGGCGTACAAGGGAATCCCCAGGTGGTCTCTGATAATGATCGTTATACCTGTTTTACATACCCACATACAGCTTACCCTTGGCCAGGACATGTCAAATAATCCTATTTTGCTTATTGCACTACTTGTATACATGCGCTTTGACGTATTATTTGAATAACAAGGGAAAATAATGTACAGGGTCAGCTTCCTATTACATTTATTCACCCCTTTCCTTTACGGCTTATTTATTAAAAATTGCACCCGTACACTTTGGTACATCCAGTTCGCCAGGGGCTTCAGTGTACCCCACAACATGGCAAGAAAAGTCCGAACACTTTTGACAGTGCGGCACCCTGAACTTATAGCATTATATGCATCAGCTCCGAATCATGTCTTGGGTCAATAGTTGGGTTTGCCCGGCTCCCATGTTTTGGTACCTTACGTTCCGCTATATCGGCTAAGGTAGCACAGGGAGAACTACTGCGATTGTGTCCCGGTTCTTCCGGACGAGCACCTTAGTAGAGAAAGCCGAAAATTGTCTGTCATGATGAGGCGAGAGCTGGTCGCTGTTCGAGAGGTCTCAAATCCTTAAAGATTTTTTCCGCTTTGGGCGAGGAATCGGCCTTGTCCGATTTAGGCGTGCATAGCGCCCTAGGTTCGGCCTTCCGAATACTAGGGGCTTCGCCAAAATTTAAAATTATAGACTTCTATGGCTAAGTGAGAGTGATAAAGCTGTATAGTCTGATTGCCTTGTTCGCTACGCTAAACACCTCTTTAAAAGGACCAAAAATTTGGATAAAGAGTGTTTACATCTATCCCGAACACCCCAGTAGTAGGTACACGGGGGCAGAAGCCGAAGACTGGCCAACTGTCAAAATTTTATAAATGGTTGCACAGAAGGTAATATTCTAAATCAACAAGTGCTATATAGCGCGCATGAACTCGTTTTCATATTACAGGATGACATGAGTACATTCATTCAAATATTACATCCTTAGCACATTCATCTGCCACAAGGCGGGCACCCTTCATGACATTTTCATAATACTGTTCGGGGTGGCGATGCTCCTTGCCCTTCGGTGGCCCCTCTGTCACCAGCTTCTTGGCACCCATCTTCGCCTAGTGCACTTTCGCACGGGCCAAGGCTCTGCGCGCACCTTCAATACAGACGGACCGCTTAATGACTTCAAGCCATGGACATGCATTTACCATCCACTTTACAAGGCCGAAGTAGCTGTCGGGCAGGGGCTCGCCGGGCCACAGCCGGACTATGAGATCCTTCATGGCCAGTTCGGCCGCCTTGTGAAGTTCGACCAGTTGCTTCAACTGGTTGCTCGAGGGCATCGGATGTTCGGCCCCAATATACTGGGACCAGAACAACTTATCTGTCGAGCTCCCTTCCTCAGCTCGGTAGAACTCTGCAGCATCGGAGATGCTGTGTGGCAAATCTGCGAATGCTCCTGAAGAGCTCCAAATTCGGGTAAGTAAAAAGAAATTCTCCTTCACATGCTTGCTTTGCATATTGAATGCCTTACCTACCACAATCTTCTTAGCTGCTTGAACCTCTTGGAGGGCGTTTTGGGATTCCACTTTGGCATCCTGGCTACTCTAGCGGGCCTTCACAAGCTCAGACTCCTGCGTCTTGGAGTCATGCTCCAAGGATTTGAATTTTTGGACGAAGTCCTGGAGCTCTTGCTGGACCTCATCAACCCGAGCCTCTTGTTTCTCACGCTCGGTGCGCTCCTTGGCCGCTTTGTCCTCGGCCTCAGACAATGCCTTCTTAAGGGCCGCCACTTCGGTCGTGGCCCCTATTAAAATTCATGCTGCTTCTATTAGCATCAATGATTTTTCCTTCATATGATACACGGATGGGGTATCGCTTACCTTTGTTCTCCTCGAGCTGCCTCTTCACGAGGCCGAGCTCTTCCTCGGCCCACCCCAGGTCCCGCTTTAGTCCGGAGACCTCCGCAGTGCGGGTGGCAGCGGCAAGCAGCGACACCTGCTTATTCACATAGACATAATATGATTAGACTCCTGTGGATATTATTTGATCCTCTGTTCGGCTTTTCTTTTTGAACACCGAAGAGCATCAGGGGCTACTGTCTTGTTGGAAATATGCCCTAGAGACAATAATAAATTAGTTATTATTATATTTCCTTGTTCATGATAATCGTTTATTATCCATGCTATAATTGTATTGATGGGAAACTCAGATACATGTGTGGGTACATAGACAACACCATGTCCCTAGTGAGCCTCTAGTTGACTAGCTCGTTGATCAACAGATGGTTGCGGTTTCCTGACCATGGACATTAGATGTCGTTGATAACGGGATCACATCATTAGCAGAATGATGTGATGGACAAGACCCAATCCTAAGCCTAGCACAAAGATTGTAGTTCGTATGCTAAAGCTTTTCTAATGTCAGTATAATTTCCTTAGACCATGAGATTGTGCAACTCCCGGATACCGTAGGAATGCTTTGGGTGTACCAAACATCACAACGTAACCGGGTGGCTATAAAGGTGCACTACAGGTATCTCCGAAAGTGTCTGTTGGGTTGACACGAATCGAGACTGGGATTTGTCACTCCGTGTAAACGGAGAGGTATCTCTGGGCCCACTCGGTAGGACATCATCAAAATGTGCACAATGTGACCAAGGGGTTGATCACGGGATGATGTGTTACGGAACGAGTAAAGAGACTTGCCGGTAACGAGATTGAACAAGGTATCGGTATACCGACGATCGAATCTCGGGCAAGTACAATACCGTTAGACAAAGGGAATTGTATACGGGATCAATTGAGTCCTTGACATCGTGGTTCATCCGATGAGATCATCGTGGAACATGTGGGAGCCAACATGGGTATCCAGATCCCGCAGTTGGTTATTGACCAGAGAACGCCCCGGTCATGTCTACATGTCTCCCGAACCCGTAGGGTCTACACACTTAAGGTTCGATGACGCTAGGGTTATAAAGGAAGTTTGTATGTGGTTACCGAATGTTGTTCGGAGTCCCGGATGAGATCCCGGACGTCATGAGGAGTTCCGGAATGGTCCGGAGGTAAACATTTATATATGGGAAGTCCTGTTTTGGTCACCGAAAAAGTTTCGGGTTTTATCGGTAACGTACCGGGACCACCGGGAGGGTCCCGGGGGTCCACCAAGTGGGGCCACCATCCCCGGAGGGGTACATGGGCCAAGTGTGGGAGTGGACCAGCCCCAGGTGGGCTGGTGCGCCCCCCCCACAAGGCCCAAGGCGCAAGGAAGAGTGGGAGGGGGGCAAACCCTAGGGCAGATGGGCCCTATGGCCCATCCCAGGTGCGCCTCCCCTCTCTCCCCTTCTGGCCGCCACCCAGATGGCATCTGGGGGCTGCCGCCACCCCTGGGGAGGGAACCCTAGAGGGGGCGCAACCCCCTCCCCTCCCTCTATATATACTTGAGGGTTTTGGGGCTGCCAACACAAGAGTTTCACCTCTCCCTGGTGCAGCCCTACCTCTCTCCCTCCTCCTCTCCCGCGGTGCTTGGCAAAGCCCTGCTGGATCACCATGCTCCTCCACCACCACCATGCCATTGTGCTGCTGCTGGATGGAGTCTTCCTCAACCTCTCCCTCTGTCCTTGCTGGATCAAGGCATGTGAGACGTCATCGGGCTGTACGTGTGTTGAACGCGGAGGTGTCGTCCGTTTGGCACTAGGATCTCCGGTGATTTGGATAACAACGAGTACGACTCCTTCAACCCCGTTCTATTTAACGCTTCCACTTAGCGATCTACAAGGGTATGTAGATGCACTCTCCTTCCCCTCCTTGCTGGTTTCTCCATAGATAGATCTTGGTGACACGTAGGAAAATTTTGAATTTCTGCTACGTTCCCCAACATGTCTATGCTGAGATATTCTCTCAAAATTTGATTGCTTACCTCAGAGCCTGTTAGGAGGCTCGCACAGGCTTCGGTCAATCCGCTTTTGATGGACCGAACCTTCTCAATCACCGTACTCATAAGAGTACGGTGTTCTTCGTCAATGGAAGCGCCCTAAAGCGCTTCCAACAAGTTATCCGATGCCTCTGGATGGACAGAGGTCATCGGCGCAGGTGGCTCGCCCCCCTTAGCGAGGGGCTGCCTGCCTAAATCTAGAACCACTGGAGGTTCCGGCGCAGTGTCCGGCTAGGGGCCGAGCTTGCTGTGGCCCCCGGAATCCATGGGGGTCTTCCCACCCATGATCCCGGCGTCAGGGATTTCGCCTTGGGGCGCCCTCAGAACTGCCTCCCCCTGGACTAGTATCCTTTGAGACAACACCTCAATGTCATCTGCGGGCTGGGGGGTGGTGCCTGTCAGGAGCGAATCGTTGTTCATCGCTAACTCGCTCAAAGAACCATCCGAGGAGGATAAGTCGATGCGGGCCTTGACAGACTACACCATCATATTTAAACATGATGAGAAGCCATAAAGCAAAACATGCCGAAAGCATTATGGAATCCGGATACTTACGACTTCGCCAGGGGCTTGTCCCTGGGTAGCCACTCCTCGTCGCTGTAGGCGGCTATTGTGGAGTGGTCCGGAGGGAGGGTCCTTCCCTTCTTGGACCCTTAGGCCTCCCAGACGGGGCGGCCTTCCTTTTCTTCTCCCCCTCGGTTTGGGGGGGGGAGGGTTTTCCTCTTCCTCCTCCTCGTTTTCGTTGGAGGAGTGCGCCTTGGTGTCTTTGGATGATGAGTCCAACACCACCTTGCGCCGGAGACCTTTCCTGGTCCCCGTGGCCTTCTTATTGGCCTTCTTCTCCGGCACCTCATAGGGCACCGGAAACAGCATCTCCGTTAGGAGAGCCGTCGCTGGATCTTCGGGTAGTGGAGCTGGGCAGTCGATCTGCTTCGCTGTCGCCACCCAGTCCTGTTAAAATTGGTGGGGAGGCTTAGATTCCTTTCACGAATATACTGGGGGAAGGAGCATCTTGTAAAACATAGATAACTTACCGGATTGGCGGGGCGCTCTGCTCTAAACCCGCGATCTTAAGTAACAGGAGGAGGTACCTCGGCGGCCTTGAACAACACCTTCCAGACGTCTTTGTGCATCGTGTTGAAGAGCTCTTGCAGCGTCTGGTGTTCGGCCGGGTCGAACTCCCACATATTAAATGCCCGTCTTTGACACGGGAGGATCCAGCGGAAGAGCATGACCTGGACCATGTTGACAAGCTTGATTTTCTTGCTTATTATATTCTTGACGCAGTTATGGAGTCCGGTCAGCTCCGCTGGCTCACCCCAGGCTAAACCCTTCCTTTTCCAGGAGGTAAGCCGCATGGGGATGCCAGATCTAAATTTGGGGGCCGCAGCCCAATTGGAGTCACGCGGCTTGGTGATGTAAAACCACCCAGATTGCCACCCCTTCACGGTCTCCACATAGGAGCCTTCGAGCCAGGTGACATTGGGCATCTTGCCCACCATGGCGTCTCCGCACTCCGCTTGCTGGACGACCACTATCTTCGGCTTCACGTTGAAGATCTTCGGCCACAGGCCAAAGTGGGGCTTGATGCGGAGGAAAGCCTCGCACACGACTATAAACGCCGAGATGTTGAGGATGAAATTGGGGTCCAGATCATGGAAATCTAGCCCATAATAGAACATGATCCTGCGGACAAATGGGTGGAGGGGAAATCCCAGTCCGCGGACGAAGTGGGTAAGAAACACAACCCTCTCGTGGGGTTCCGGAGTAGGGATGATCTACCCTTCATTCGGGAGCCGGTGCGCGATGTCTGCGGCCAAGTATCCGGCCTCCCGGAGCTTTGTGATGTCCTCCTCCGTAACGGAGGAGGCCATCCACTTGCCTCCCGCTCCGGACATGTCTGGAATGGCTTTACGGAGAAGGTGAGAACTCGGGCACTAGAGCTCGAGAATGCGAGAATGGATGAGCGAAGGAGGAAGAAGGCGTGGGTGAAGAAGGGGAATCCCAATCTCTTTATGAAGGCGGTAGAAACTGTGCGCCTCCCCACTTGCCCATTAAAATCGCTTATTCCCCAGGTGCCACGATTGATGGCGCGGTTGGGTTACCCACACCCATATTGATGAGAATCCCGTGATAAGGGGACACGATCTCTACTTCAACAAGACGTGTCGAGGAAACTGCCTCGCAATATGTGCAGCAGCTGGTTATGAGAAATGGTTCGAATAATGACCGAGCCATGGCATGATGTCACGCTATGAAAAATTGTTAGCGGATTAGATTTGTGGAATATTGTGCTCTCTACGGTGGTACATGGAACTTGTTTTGCAGAGCCGGACATGATCCTCGTGTTCAAAATCTTCTATGGAGTATTCGGAGAAGGAACCCGCCTTGCAATGCCGAAGACAATCTGTGCGCCGGACTCGTCATCATTGAAGCCTGGTTCAGGGGCTACTGAGGGAGTCCGGGAATACGGGGTCATCAGACAGCTGGACTATATACTTTGGCCGGACTGTTGGACTATGAAGATACAAGATTGAAGACTTCGTCTCATGTCCGGATGGGACTCTCCTTTGCGTGGAAGGCAAGCTTGGCAATTCGGATATGTAGATCTCCTTCTCTGTAACCGACTTTGTGTAACCCTAGCCCCCTCCATGTCTATATAAACTGGAGGGTTTAGTCCATAGGACAACAACAATCATAATCATAGGCTAGCTTCTAGGGTTTAGCCTCTACGATCTCGTGGTAGATCAACTCTTGTAATACTCATATAATCAAGATCAATCAAGCAGGAAGTAGGGTATTACCTCCATCGAGAGGGCCTGAACCTGGGTAAACATCATGTCCCCCGCCTCCTGTTACCATTAGCCTTAGACGCACAGTTTGGGGCCCCCTATAGGAGATCCGCCGGTTTTGACACCGACAGCTGGCGAACCTCGTCGTAGTACCGAAGAAAGGTGGGAAGGAGCGAATGTGTGTCGACTTCACCAACCTCAACAAGGCCTGCCCCCAGGACCCGTTCCCTCTCCCGCGCATCGACCAGATCGTCGACTCCACCGCCATGTGTGACCTGTTGTGCTTCCTGGATGCGTTCTCGGGGTATCACCAGATCAAGATGGCGGTAGAAGATATAGAGAAGACATCCTTCCTGGCCCCATGTGGGGTGTACTCCTACACCTGCATGCCCTTTGGACTGCACAATGCGGGAGCCACCTGTCAGCGGTTGATGCACATCGCCTTGGGGCGGCAGCTCGGGAGAAACACGGAGGCTTACGTCGACTGCATTGTGGTGAAGTATTGGGAGGCAAAGACCTTAATCCAGGTCCTGGAGGAGGCCTTCGCGAGCCTGCGCCAGGTGAACTTGCGGCTTAACCCAGAGAAGTGTGTGTTCAGTGTACCTTCCAGCAAGTTGCTGGGCTTCCTTGTGTCCCACAGAGGGATCGAGGCAAACCCAGAGAAGATCAAGGCCATTGAGGACACGAGCCCACCGCAGACCCTTAAGGAAATGCAGAAGCTGGCTGGTCGGGTAACCGCGTTGGGAATCTTCATTTCCAAGCTAGGAGAATGCGCCCTACCCTTCTTCAAGTTGATGAAGTAGAAAGGCCCGTTTGAGTGGACGCAAGAGGCTGACCAAGCGTTTCAAGACCTCAAGAAGTATATGACTAGCCCTCCGGTGATGGTGGCACCGTGCCCTCTCGAGCCTCTGGTGCTTTACCTCGTCGCCACTCCCTATTCCACCAGCACAGCCCCGGTGGCGGTTCGGGAGGGACGCTAGGACAAGGACGCATCATGACCGGCCACGGCCCCAGCCGTGGCGACACAAGACCAGAAGGGCCTCGCGAGGACCACGGCCTCGGTAGCTGGAGACCAGCCTCAGCAGGGAGACCCCCTCGTCTCAGGAGGGGCCACACCAGGCAACCAGGCGCAGGGGGCTCCGCCATCTCAGGAGGTGCCTCACCCTCCGGAGGACTCATACCTCGTCAACACGCCCACCCTCATCAAGCATCCGGTGTACTTCGTCAGCACGGTGTTGCGGGATGCAAGGGCACGATACCCCATGCCTCAGAAGCTCCTGCTCGCACTCTTGGTGGCCTCTCTCAAGCTGCAGCACTACTTCCAGGGCCACCCCATCAAGGTCGTCTCAGCCTACCCATTGGAGAGGGTGCTCAGGAGCCCCAACTCTGCTGGAAGAGTTGCCGAGTGGAACATCGAGCTGCAGGCATTCCAGTTGGAGTTCAGCACTACTAGGGGCATCAAGGGAGCCGCACTCGCTAATTTCATGGCGGAATGGACGGACGCCCCAACACTTGAAGTAGGCGAAGACAGGTGCACCTCACCAGGAAGCGAGGCGCCGGACGGCTGGGTCATGTATTTCGATGGCTCCTTCGCGCATCAGGGCGCGGGGGCTGGAGTAGTACTCATCTCGCCCACTCAGGACAAGCTCTACTACGTTGTGTAGCTCTTCTTTCAGTAGGGCGAGAAGGTCTCCAACAACATCGCAGAATATGAAGGCCTCATAGCTGGCCTGAAGGCCGCAACAGCTCTGGGGGTGAAGCGCCTTACCGTTAAGGGCGACTCGCAGCTCCTCGTCAACTTCTCCAACAAGGTATACGAGCCAAGGGACGAGCATATGGAGGCATACCTCGCGGAGGTGCGCAAGATGGAGAAGCAGTTCTTGGGCCTGGAGTTGTTGCATGTGCTCCGGGGCACCAACAAGGAAGCTGATGACATCGCCATGAGGGCATCCAAGCGGTTGCCACAAGAGCCCGACGTCTTTGAGGAGCGGCTCTTCAAGCCGTCGGCGACCCCACCACTTTCAAGCGCAACTCAGCCTTGGGAGGAGCTCCCACAGCCGACTGCCACAGGAGCCCCAGCCTGTGGCCCGACCTCAGGAGCTCGCCTGCTCCTGGCGCTCGAGCCTCTGGAGGAATGCTGGACCAAGGAATTCAACGAGTATCTGGTGCAAGGGACGCTGCCGGAAAAGGAAGAGGATGCAGAGCGGGTGGCCCGACAAGCCATGGTGTACTACATCCGAGACGGTGAGTTGTACAGGAAGCGGCCAAATGACGTTTCTCTACGCTGCATTTCCAGGGACCAGGGGAAGAAGTTGTTGATTGACATACACGGCGGGAACTGCAGGCATTACTCGTCGTCGCGGATCCTCGTCGGCAAGGTATTCTGCAGTGGGTTCTACTTGCCCACTGCGCTCAATGACACAGCTAAGCTGGTGAAGTCCTGCGAGGCCTGCTAGTTCCATCCCAAGTAGATCCATTAGCCGGCTCAGGGCCTCTAGACCATACCGCTTACATGGTCGTTCGCGGTCTAGGGGATGGACATCTTGGGCCCGTTCCCTCAAGCACCTGGAGGCTACCGCTACCTCTACGTCGCCATCGACAAGTTCACCAAGTGGGCGGAAGTAGAAGCTGCCCGCACCATCCCAGCTGGTTCTGCTGTCAAGTTCATCAAGGGCCTCATGAGCCGCTTCGAGGTCCCCAACCGCATCATCACAGATAACGGCTCGCAATTCACCAGTGACCTCTTCAAAACCTACTGTGCTAATCTTGGAACGCAGATTTGCTACACTTCGGTGGCACACCCCAGGAGCAATGGTCAGGCCGAACGCGCCAGCGCGGAGGTCCCGAGGGGCCTCAAGACTAGGACCTTCAAGAAGAAGCTCGAGGCCTGCGGCACGGGCTGGCACGACGAGCTCCAGTCCGTACTATGGTCCATCCGCACCACCGCCACCAAGCCAACGGGCAAGACCCCGTTCTTCCTTGTCTACGGAGCCGAGGCGGTCCTTCCTCATGAGGTCAAGCATTGCTCCGCACGGGTCCTGGCGTTTGATGAAACGCAGCAGGACACCACATGGGGGATGGACCTCGTGCTGGGGGAACAACGTCGTCGCGAAGCTGCACTGAGGGCGGCAAGGTACCAGCAGGCACTGCGGCGATATCACTGCCGCAACATCCGCTCCAGAACGCTCGAGGTAGGTGACCTCGTCCTGAGGCGGGTCCTCTCCAGGGAAGGGCTGCACAAGCTCTCACCTATGTGGGAGGGCCCGTTCAGGGTCGTCCATGTCTCCAGGCCTGGCGCCGCGCGCCTGGAGACACCGGACGGGGTACCCATCCAGAACGCCTGGAACATCCAGCACCTCCGGAAGTTCTACCCATAAAGCAAGGCCCAGTGCCTGTGAAGAAGGCCCTGTGCATGTGAAGAAAGGCCCAGTGCCTGCAAAGAAGGCCCAGTACCTGTGAAGAAAGGCCCAGTGCCTGTGAAGAAGGCCTGGTGCCTGTGAAGAATCGCCGCCCGTGACACTCTCACGTAATAATGAGTGGGGCTATACACGCCCCGGAGTCTCAGGAGTGCCGCCATCGGGTCGGCTCCCTCCCACGCCTAGTGGTAGCACTTAGCTCCATGCTGGTGAGAAGACTTGAAGACTAGACTAGGTGTCGGATGCGGCTTTTCATTTGCTTTCCGTATTTGGTTCACCCTCTTTAATCGAAGTTCACTTTTGGTGTCCCTCGCTGATTTGGTTCTGTCGCCTTTTTGTCGCTATTTCCGAGTCTAGTTGGCCTGTGATCTCTCTCTCGCATACCTCGCGAGGGGGCTAGCCTGGCGCCCTCGCGAGCATTTTTCCCTCTCTCTGCCTCCCGACTGCTTTCTCGTGAGGCGCCCTCATTCGAGCCCACAATTTGGTGCATCTCCCTTAATCTGTGCCCCTCGGGTACCGTGATATGAAGCGCTGGGTCAAGGCTTGGGCGAACGATAAGTCTCCTAGCGAGCTTCCTAATGATTTTTTTGCAGTTCTTGAGCGACCTCTGAGTCAAGACGAGCGCGAGGAAATAGGTGCCTCATGAAAAGGAGACTACCGCGAACACGCCAAGCTAAGTTATCTCTGCACAGAATGAAGACACAACGCAAGAACAACAAAGATAGCATAATGGTTAAGGAGTCATAGTTCGATACATGCCCCTCCGGGCCCATACTGGTTTCATTTTGATGCAGGAAGGAAAAGAGGAACAAAACAAAAGCGGCGCTCGCAGCTGCAGCAGTCCATGAGGGCAGGCCCTCGGCAATGTCCCGAGCTTAGTCGAACCCCTCCTCGCGCTTCACGGGTGCACGGCGACGAGACGACCTGGTACCACCTTTGCAGCGGGCGCGGTATCGTGGTGGCTGGTTGTAGACGCCACTGCTGGAACTGTTGCCAAGAGAGGAGCCACCATTGCCGGACGAGGTGCGGCCGGCAGGTTCGCCCTCCTCCTCGTCCCGACCATCACCAAGGCCGAGCACTTCCTCGCTGTCGTTCACCTCGGGGCAGCACCCGGCGCGGCGATCGTCTTCCCCGAACACCCTCACGTAGAGGGTCACGTCACCGTCAAACTTGAAGTGGAGGGTGCACCGCCTGCCCAGGCCGCGTGCACGGGCGAACGTCTGCCAACCGCGGGCCAGAGCTATGTTGCCCGCGACGGCGACCTCGACCGCGACCCAAGAAGCCCGGCTGCAGCAACCATCTGCCTGTAGCCAAAGCCCACCTGGGCCGGAGGCCGGCAGCTCGCAAGCTGGAGCGAGCTGCCAGCCGGATCCTCCGACCAGACAACGAACTCCGGCAACACCTCTGACGTGTGGAACCGCGGCCGGGGAGGCCGCGCTACCACGACGCGTCTCCTTTCGTCGCCGGGGATGCCGCGACCGGAGCGACTCCTGTCACGCGCAGCGGCGCCATACCGGGAGCCGGGGGCCATGACGGGAGTCGCAGCGTGCTTGCGGGGATGGCCACGTCCATGCCTGGGCGCCGGGGAGCCGGGCCCCTCCCGAGGGGCCTTGCCCTTCTCCGCGGCGGAGAACTTCTTCGACGGCGCCATTGCAGCCAGCGGTGGAGCAGGGAGGAAGAAGCACGCGAACAAGGGAGAGATGGGCGACGGGGGCTCCGCCCCCTCCCCATTTATAGCGTAAGAAGGCCAACTGGTGCCTCCCATGATCGCAGGTAATGATGGTTTTCCTTGCATGTCGCAGGGACTCGTCAAGTCAAATAGTTGCCGAGGCGGCGTGGGGAAGCGGAGACGCCCACGTCCACTCAACCGCGATGTGTCGACCAAGGCCGCAGGCTTTTAGGGCCCACGGCGCTACGCGCTTGACCTTTGGTTTCGCCTAGAAGCCAAGCACGAGCGTGCCTTAGGCCCGGGGGCTACTGTTGGCGTCCTGGGAACGGGGGTCCCCAGACTTGCCTGCCTGCGGCCCATGGCGTGGCTGTGCAGCGGGCTTGTATGGCCCACCTTTGTCAACGAGCATTCAAGACCCTCACGAGGGGCCAAGACTCACGGGGCGGACGATGCAAGACCTCCTCAGGAGCGGCCTCCCCAGGCTACCTCACGAGGAGCGGAGATATCAAGGCAGGGCAAACCTCCCGAGGCTCTCGTGACGTGAGCCATGACGATCAAGATCAGGCGGGCGCCAGGCGGGCGCTAGCGCGTGCAGTGTCCTTGTTTCCTCTTTGGTGCTAACGAGGCAAGCGCAGGCACGGAGTACCGATGCATCAGGCAAAGGTTTCCATATCGGTGCAACAAGACCAATACCGGCGGGGCGGCAGGACGGAGGTCACCGTGGAGCCCAAGACGGCGTCACCCCCAGAGTCTTTTGCGGGCGAAGACCGCTTTTGTCAGGATAAGTTGTACTAGCTGTCCCCTTTCAAATTGGCCGTTGTTGGCTCCCTTCCCGCTCAATATTTGGGGAGAGGACCAGGGCCGATATAAGTAGAACTAGCCACCACAGTAGGGCCAACTGATCTTGGACTGGATCCACTCCATCCTCGCAACCACACAGAGCACAAGAGCACCTCAACCTCAGGAGGCTATTCTACCCTTGTATTGTTCATCATCAGCCCAAGAGGCAATCCATCCACCACCACACTGGAGTAGGGTATTACACCACAACGGTGGCCTGAACCAGTATAAATCTCGTGTGTTTTGTGCTGTGAGTTCGTCGAGTTCATCCGCGAGATCTTAGCGAGCTAGGGCGTGGATTGGTAGGGAGGAAATCTTAGCGCGCACCCAGTGTTTGAACCTTGAGGGTTTTGCCGGAACCCGTGATCCGACAATTAGCTTGCGTCCTTTCAAGCACATTCAGGTCTCCAGCAAATTCTTCAGACGATTAAATTCGTCTGGAGACCTGACCCTGTATAAGAGATTGGTTTTTTTTTCTTCACCACCCACACCTGGAGGGGTGGCAAAGAGTTCCTCATTCTGCGAGCTCCATAAGAAAAAGATGGCATAGAAGCCAGTGCACTTCGTTTCACAGAAGAGTGGTTAGGATAAGCATATGAATAAGCAGAGAAATTCTTCGAGGACTTATGAACATAATGGTTTGAAGAATAATGCACATATTCATATCCTTTAGACTTTCCCTGCAAAATAGAAGTGTTAGCATGATGATGTTCATGTGAGGATTTGGATCCATGTGAGGAATTTGATCCATATAAAGAATTTGTTCCATATGAGGACTTGGATCCATATGAAGATTTTGATCTGGGGTTCCTGTTCTTCACCGGTGGTGTCATGATGACATTCACCTGAAGATTTTCAAGGCACCTTTTAGGAACCCAGATTTTCTTCTTAGGGGGTCCGTTACTGCAGTTAGTTCCAACATATCGAGCAAATACTTCACCATTCTGATTCTTTAACAGTCTATAGTTGGAGTCAAATGATTCATCAGAGGAATATGAAGAATCAGAGGTAAAGCTAGATAAAGTGCATGGATCTACAGGAGGTCCTTTCGCAGCAACCCATGAGGTTTTGGGATACTGCTTAGGTTTCCAGTAGGTCCCATAAGAATCGAATTTTCTCTCAAAGGCAATACCCTCTTTCCTAGGGTTCCTGTACAAGATCTGCCTTTTGATCACATCACATAGAGTCTGATGCCCTTTGAGGCTTTTGTAAATGCCTATCAAATACAATTCCTTCAGCCCTGCATTATCGTCAGTGATACATGTGGTATCCTCATATGAGGAATTTTTGACCACAGAGACAGTTGAAGAATTTGTAGCAACAGAAGCATTTGAACATTCAGGTAATGAATTAGCAGATTCACGCTCAATGCATTTCAGACATGGTGGAATAAATTCTTCCTGAGCGGAACTGATCTGTTGAGCAAGCAATGAATCGTTTTCCTTCTTAAGATCTTCTTAACTCGCTTTTAAATGCTCAAGATCTTGCTTTCTCTGAAAAAATCCATAAGAAAGTTTCTCATGATCAGTTAAGAGAGTGTTATGATGATTTTGAAGGTTGTCAAACCGAGTTTGAAGTCTCTGAAGATTATCTGTCAGAGTCTTAGTTCAATTCAATTCCTCACCCAATAGGTCAATGCTTCTGTCTAGTTGATTTTGAATCTTTTCTAAAGCCTTCTATTGTTTAACAACAATTTTAGCAAGTTTTGAATAGCTAGGCTTGAGATTGTCATCAGATTCATCCTCACTAGAGTCAGAGGGGGAATGTTTGAGTACCTTGGCACCTTTTTCCATGAAGCAATAGGTGGGAGCATGGTCATCAACGCTCTTGTCAGCAGAGTCGGGGAAGTCATTTTCTTCAATGTTGAAGATGGACTTGCTAACGTAAGCAGTAGCGAGGGCTAGGCTAGCCACACCAGAGTCAGATTCCTCATATTCCTCCTCTTCCACATTATCCTTAGATTCCACTTCAGAGTCCATTTCCTTGCCAGTGAATGCCCGGGCCTTCTTGGAACTGCTCTTCTTGTGAGATGAAGACCTTGAAGACCTTGAAGATTTCTTCTTCTTCTTTGAGTCATCAGAATCATCATCTTTGTACTTCTTCTTCTTCTTTGATTCCTTTTCCCACAAAGGACAATCAGACATGTAATGGCCAGGTTTCTTGCATTTGTGGCAATTTCTCTTCTTGTAGTCACGGGACGAGGAATCATCATTTGTTGAAGACTTTCCAAAGCGACCGCGGCGAGAGAACTTCTGGAATTTCCTCACGAGCATTGCTAGCTCCTGGCTCAATTCTTCAGGATCACCAAGGCTACTACCAGAATCCTCAGCTTCGGACTCAGATACTGCCTTGGCCTTTAGTGCACGTGATCTTCCGTAGCTTGATCCATAGAGGTCTCTCTTCTCAGCAAGCTGGAACTCATGAGTGTTTAGCCTCTCGAGGATATCAGCGGGATCAAGTGACTTATAATCAGCTTGCTCTTGAATCATCAGTGCAAGGGTGTCGAATGAAGAATCAAGTGATCTCAGCAATTTCTTCACCACCTCATGGTCGGTGATGTCAGTGGCACCAAGTGCTTGAAGCTCATTTGAGATGTCAGTGAGGCGATCGAAGGTTTGCTGAACATTTTCATTATCGAGTCTTTTGAAGCGGTTGAAGAGATTGCGAAGAACGTCAACTCGGGAGTCACGTTGAGTTGAGACTCCTTCATTGACCTTGGACAGTTTGTCCCAAATCAGCTTAGCAGTTTCTAGTGCACTCACTTTGTCGTACTGTCCTTTGCTCAGATGGCAACATATGATATTCTTCACTTGAGAATCGAGTTGCTTGAATCTCTTCACATCAGCAGCATTTAGGGATGGAGTGACTGAGGGAACGCCATTTTCCACAACGTACCAGAGATCGTTATCAATTGCCTCAAGATGCATGCGTATCTTGTTCTTCCAGTAGGGGTAGTCCGTCCCATCAAAGGTACAACACCCAGCCGAGACCTTGACCTGCAGTTGACATAACTAAAACTCCAGGCGGTTAAACCAAAATCACACATAACAAGGGAGTACCTTGCTCTGATACCAATTGAGAGTGCGTTACATCGACTAGAGGGGGGTGAATAGGCGATTTTTTATGAATTCTTCATTGAGGAATTTCAGGGTGAGGAAATTACTAAGCGAAGAACTACTTGCAGCAGAATAAGTAGTCAGGTATAAGCATAACAGAGCAACAACATAGTCATCATGATGAAATGAAAGACAAACACAGAGTACAGAAAGTGTAAACACAGGATAAGCAGGATGAAGACAGAAATAGACTGAAGAAATAGGATTGAGGAATTAGAGAAATTCTCCAGTCAAAGTCTTCAAACAAGAATGATCGTGTTCATCAACACATAAGCGAGGAAATGAAAGGGTTGAGAAATGGAACCATTGGCTTGGTGAAGACGGTGATTTGGTAGACCAGTTCCAAGCTATTTGTGGCGGTTATGCGTGTCAGTTGGAGCGGCTGAGTATTTAAACTCGAGGGCACACAGTCCTGGACACATAGTCCTCACCGTATTCTCCTTGAGCTAAGATCACACAGACCTCGCCCAACAGTAGTGGTAAGTCTTCACAGGTGACTTCCAAACCTTCACAGACTTGGTCACTCGGCAATCCACAATTCCTCTTGGATGCTCAGACCATGACGCCTAACCGTTTGGAGGATACACAATCCTCAAAGGTAACAAGCATCGGCTCCACACAGGAACAATCTCTTCAGTGATGCTCAATCACTTTGGGGTTTGTAGGTTTGGGTTTGGGTTTTGGGTTTTCCTCACTTGATGATTTTCGCTCAAAGTCCTCAGAGGATGGGATGCTCTCAAATGACAAGTGTCAGTTTCTCTCGGAGTAGCCAACCAGCTAGTGGTTGTAGGGGGCGGCTATTTATAGCCTAGGGAGCAGCCCGACATGATAAGACATAAATGTTGTTGGCTGATATGACCGTTAGGTGGATAGATATTTTGGGACAGCTGGCGCGTAGCACAACAACAGTTGAAAATTTGAGGTTCGAATTCCTCAGGGCTTTCATGTTCCTCACTGTGTAGGCAATTTGCACTAGCAAATTCCTAACTCCTCAGTCAGAACTAATTCCTTAGAGACCAGAAGATCTTCGTCTCTGACACTGAAGAAATTGACTGAACTGATATGAGATTTCCAATGGCTTCACTCTAAGGATTGGGTAGGTGTAGGATTTTGAGATGAGCATCACTTGGAAATCAGTTTCCTTAGTATTACCTCGACCCCCTTTAACAGTACGGTGTTTCCTATGACTCAAGAAAGAGAAAATGAAACTACGAAAACAAAAGTCTTCACGCTTCATGTTCCTCGCATGATTACCAAGTCTTCAGAGTCACACCAATTTCTTCACTTTCAAAGTCTTCAGAAAGTCTTCAGAGATCCAAAGTCTTCAGTTGAAGATAATCATTTTTAGGGGTCGACTTTCACTGTAAATATCAAACTCCTCATTGACTTATAGAGCCTGTGTACACTCACAAACATATTAGTCCCTTAACCTATAAGTCTTCAATACACCAAAATCACTAAGGGGCACTAGATGCACTTACATAGGGTTTAAGCTTGTGTCACTCTAGCAGCCCATCATCTACTTATTACTTCCCAATGCCTTCCCTTAGGCCCAAATAACGGTGAAGTGTCATGTAGTCGACGTTCACATAACACCACTACAGGAAAGACAACATACATCTCATGAAAATATCGAACGAATACCAAATTCACATGATTACTTATAACAAGACTTCTCCCATGTCCACAGGAACAAACATAACTACTCACAAAGCATGTTCATAATCATAATAAGAGGAGTATTAATTATCATTAAGGATCTGAACATATGATCTTCCACCGAATAAACCAACTAGCATCAACTACAAGGAGTAATCAACACTACTAGCAACCCACAGGTACCACTGAGGTTCTGGGACCAAGATCGAATACAAGAGATGGTGAAGATGTTGATGAAGATTGACCCTCCCTCGATGAGAGGATCAATGGTGATGACGATGGCAATGATTTCCCCCTCCGGGAGGGATGTTTCCCCGGTAGAGCAGCTCCGCCGGAGCCCTAGATTGGTTTTGCCCAGGTTCCGCCTCAAGACGGCGACACTTCGTCCCGAAAGCTTCCTTATGAACTTTTCAGGGTAAAAGACACCATATATCAGAAGATGGGCACCGAAGGCCTGCCAAGGGGCCCACAAGGTTAGAGGGCGCGCCTCCACCCTTGTGGCTGGCTGGTGGCCCCCCTCTGGTCTTTCTTTGCCCAATATTTTTTATATATTCTAAAAATAATCTCCATGAAGTTTCAAGACTTTTGGAATTGTGCATAATAGGTCTCTAATATTTTCTCCTTTTCCACCCCAGAATTCCAGCTACCAGCATTCTCCTTCTTCATGTAAACCTTGTAAAATAAGAGAGAATAGCCATAAGTACTGTGATATAATGTGTAATAACAGCCCATAATGCAATAAATATCAATATAAAAGCATGATGCAAAATGGACGTATCAACTCCCCCAAGCTTAGACCTCGCTTGTCCTCAAGCGAAAGCCTATATCGATAAATATGTCCACATGTTTAGAGATAGAGGTGTCAATAAAAATAAAATATGGACATGAGGGCATCATGATCATCTTTAGAACAACAACATATAATGCCATATAATTTCTTATGATAAAGTAACAATTCGTTCACAAGGTAAAGTATGAATCAGAAACTTCATTGAAAACTAACAAACTATGATCTTAGTCATTGAAGCAATTGCAATTTATCATAACATCAGAAAGAGTCAATATAAGATCTTTTCAGCAAGTCCACATACTCAACTATCATATGATCTTTCACAATTGCTAACACTCACGCGATACTTATGGGTACGAAGTTTCAATTGGACACAGAGAAAGATAGGGGCTTATAGTTTTGCCTTCCAGCCTCTTACCTCAAGGGTAATGTACTAAGTGGGAATTATGCTTGTACATCAAAAACCTTGAACCCAAAGTTATTCCAGATGAGTCCACCACATCTACCTATATGTAGTATTACCCTGCCGTCCTAAGTAAATTTGCATGTGCCACCTCTAAAAACTTCAAACAAATATCCTTTTTGTGTGCCTGGATCGTTCATGGAACGACGAGAGGTGGTCGGTATCTTCCATGCTAAGCGGGTTATTCTCAGATCGAGTGTCTATTCACTCGCCATGGCACGAGAAAAGGGCGGTAATAGGGATGCCCAGTCCCAAACTGCAAACAGAAAAAGCTTACAAATAATCAAACAAAAACTCCCAATGGAGTTAAAACCTTTACTTTTACCGCTTCGGAACCACCACTAGCGTGCTTAGCATGGAAGATATTAATAACTGATGGTTGTGAAGTAAATGAGAAGGGTGCATGTCTCAAAATATCATTTACCTCTGTTTTAAAAATTTGAGCTCTAGCACCTCTGCAAATCACTGCTTCCCTCTGTGAACGGACTATCTATTTACTTTTATGTTGTGTCATCACCTTCTAAAATAAGAGCCAGAACCTGAGAGCACTCTTGTCATGCTTATGCATTGTGTGTAGCTAATGTTGGGTGCATCATGACTGGATCTTGTCTACCATGAATTACAATGTTTAGTCACTACTTGAACTTTGGAGGTGCTCTGCATTTATGTTTTGCGGTCTCAGAAAGGGCTAGAGAGATACCACTATTGTCATGTTATATCATGGTTGTTTTGATAACGTGTTGCTGTTTGAGATATCTTATTACTACTCGCTAGCTGATTATGTCATTGATATGGATTAATATAATCTTTAAGAATTATTGTCGGCATGGTTAGTTATAATGTTGGCTGAAAACCTGGGTGTTGTTTAAGCTTATTTATGCAAACAAGAGCAAAAGAGTTCATAAAAGTTTTTCTTTTTCACTTTCAGTTTATCAACTGAATTGCTTGAGGACAAGCAAAGGTTTAAGCTTGGGGGAGTTGATACATCTCCAACGTATCTACTTTTCCTAACGCTTTTCCTCTTGTTTTGGACTCTAATTTGCATGATTTGAATGAAACTAACCCCGGACTGATGCTGTTTTCAGCAGAACTACCATGGTGTTGTTTTTGTGCAGAAATAAAATTTCTCGGAACGGAACGAAACTTTGAGAGGATTCTTTATACAATAAATAAGAATTTCTGGAGCCAAGAGCCACCTGAGGGGGGCACCTGGGTGGGCACAACCCACCAGGGCGCGCCTGCCCTCACAGGCGCGCCCAGGTGGGTTGTCCCCACCTGGTGGCCCCGCAGACCCTGAAACTGACGCTATAAAATCCTATTTTTCCAGAAAAAATAAGGGAGAAATAATTATCGCGTTCCACGAGACGGAGCCGCCGTCACCTCATGTTCTTCATCGGGAGGCCAGATCTGGAGTCCGTTTGGGGCTCTAGAGAGGGGGATCTTCGTTCTTTGTCATCACCAACCCTTCTTCATCGCCAATTCCATGATGCTCCCCACCGGGAGTGAGTAATTCCTTTGTAGGCTCGCTGATCGGTGAGGATTTGGATGAGATAATTGAGTTAGTTTTGTTAGGGCTTGATCCCTAGCATCCACTATGTTCTAAGATTGATGTTGCTATGACTTTCCTATGCTTAATGCTTGTATTTTGGGCCCGGGTGCCATGAATTCAGATCTGAACCGTTTATGTTATCACCATTATATCCATGTTCTAGATCCGACCTTGCAAGTTATCGTCACCTACTACGTGTTATGATCTGGCAACCCCGGAGTGACAATAGTCGGGACCACTCCCGGTGATGACCGTAGTTTGAGGAGTTCATATATTCGCCGTGTGTTAATGCTTTGTTCCGCTTCTCTATTAAAAGGAGGCCTTAATATCCCTTAGTTTCCAATATGGACCCCGCTGCCACGGGAGGGTAGGACAAAAGATATCATGCATGTTCTTTCCATAAGCACGTATGACTATTTATGGATACATGCCTACATTGTATTGATGAACTGGAGCTAGTGCCGTATCGCCCTAGGTTATAACTGTCTCGTGATGAATATCATCCAACAAGTCACCGATCCAATGCATATGAATTTATCTTATATTGTTCTTGCTAAGTTACTACTGCTATCTTCACGGTTACACTTGCTATAAAATTACTGCTATCACTGTTACTGTTACCATTGCTGCTGCTACCATTATCAAAACTACCATATTACTTTGCTACTGATCACGTTGCTGCAGATAATTAATCTCCAAGTGTGGTTGAATTGACAACTCAGTTGCTAATGCCTTCAAATATTCTTTGGCTCCCCTTGTGTCGAATCTATAAATTTGGGTTGAATACTCTACCCCCCAAAACTGTTGTGATCCCCTATACTTGTGGGTTATCAAGAGTTTAAAAGGGAAAACAAATGTGCAACAATATGGATCTGCTTTGCATAGAGCTAGTAGTGAGAGGGAAGACTGGAAAGCATAACAAATTAAGTACATAAGAAGTTGAATGTGTGACTTCAAGCTAACCTAGTTAGGATAGGAGAATGGAATAAGAGCTTAGGGGAAGGATGCCAACTAAGGAAACATGGAGGAATAAGGAAGAGAACATACAGGAAAACTGGATATGTTTGCATTGCTCTTTGGCTAGGTATGCTTGGGGTGTCATAAAATGTGCTTTTGGTATAGATATGAATGTTTATTCCGTACAAAATTTAATATGGCTAGATTGTTGAATTTCCTAGGAAAGTTAGGGGCTTGGTAGCAGTAGGGGTGGTTGTTGTTATTGGGTTTTGTGGAAATCCAGAAATAGAGCTTGCTTTGACAACATATATCCTTATAATCCATCAAGTATTATTACACATCCTACACATTGGCTAGAGTTTTGGAAACTGTTACAGGGACGAGAACTACGAGAGGCACAAGACAAAGGGGCAAGATTAATGTTTCGGGTGGCTGCTGATATCCTTAGCAAAAGGAGATGTTGGGCGCGTGTGGCGCTCATGATTGCTGGGTAATGACCCCTGGAGATGTCAGATGTGTTGTTGTTTCAGACAATGGTTGCACTTTGTAGTATGCTTTACTTTAATAGTTTCCATTCTTGCTGGTGTGGTCCTATAATAAAGCTCAATTTCTGATGGGTAGATGTCTCGTGTTCTTAGAAGGGTGTTTGTAAACATGTTATATGACATTGGGGCTGATGCCTCAACTGGCACTTGGTAGATGATTCTGTTATCAATTTTCAGAAATGAAAATGTGTGTGTGTGGGGGGGGTACCTTTTTTTAAAATATCATACATCCGTACGATTTTAACCCCACCTCACATCTTTTCTTTAGGACAAAATGTAGTAACTTATTACGGAGGAGGGCCAGTAGAAAATTATGGGGAATACAAGATGTAATGATTACAAACTACACCAAAAAAGAAAGAAACAACAAGAGAGCTACAAGGATGGAAAGAGTCATTGCTTGCAATCATGGATCAAATCGACACAACCACCACGGAGGACTTCAACTTTCATCTTCATCTCACCAAGCAAGGCAAAGGCTTGACAATATCCTCAAAGGGGGAGGAGGAGGAGTGTTCATATGTACGAGGGGATCCAACGTGGAATACTATCTCGCTAACCCGACTTCAGATGAGAGGATCAGGCTCTTTCGCAAACTCGATCTAATGGCAATACCAATGCACACATCTCAATGGAGGATCGCATGAGGATAAGAAAACGGTATGTCTAGGACACATCTAGATGTGACATAACTATACCAATGCACACATCTCAATGAAGGATCACATGAGGAGAAGAAAAGGGTCTGTCTAGGACACATCTAGATGTGACATAGTTTTGTCACATCTAAACTGATGTCCACTCTGTTTATGGTCTGGGTTTTTTCTAGTTTTTTTGTTATTTGTTGTTGCATTATATACTTGTGAGAGCTTACCAACCCCCCCCACACCAGCGCCAAATGCAACAATAGACCTTAAACCGGCCACCACACTCCAATCGAGATGTCAAACAAGCAAGACATGATCAGAGGCTTCAAGACGGTGAACCAAGGAGGTTACGACACCGAAGACGTCGTCTCGTCCGGTCTACGAGGCGTTCGCCTCGAGAGCACATGTGGTCAACATGTGAAAGATCCACGACAATGCCTTCGAGAAGAAAAACGGCGCCTTAAACTTAATTCACATCATGCTGTTACACTCGATAAACCTAGCCAAACTTGAACCAGTCTGACTCGAGTCAAAAGAGAACGGGGCGAGGTAGACACCCGGCCGGAGCGAGCACCGCCCGGTCGCGCCGACTGTTTCGCCACGAGACGGCGAATCCTTTTGGGTCAGTAGTAATTGGTGTGCTGGCCGCCGCATGCCGCGGGCAGGCATTGGCATTGGCATTGCGCACCGCACGGAACGCCGGCACGGCACCCACCCACCCACCCACCGTGGGCGTGGCGCATGCCAATCAAGCACGCCCACCCGCACCCAACGACTCGATCGCACGCACCGCGCCGCGCCGCGCCTCTTAAAATATCGGCACCGATGCGGATACAGGTTACCCAAGGGCCGCCGGGTGGGTTAGCAGCAGAGCACAGCACACCACACCACAGCGCAGCGCAGACCCCCAGCGCGACGCGAGGGACACGAGGCGAGCGAGAGCGCCCCAGGCCAGAGCCAGACCTCGCCGCCCCGCCGCATGGCGCCCAAGCGCTCCGCCGCCACGGCGTGGGGGTCCCCGTCCGACGCCTCCGACGCGGAGGGCGACGCGGGCCACGGCCGCCGCGACCGCGACGACCCCCCCTCCGACACCGACCCCTCCAAGACCCCGCCGCCCAACCCTAACCCTAAGTCGTCCGCCGCCGCGCCCTCCTCCACCCCCTCCGTGGCGGCCGACTCCGCCGCTGCCGGATCCGACTCCGGGGGCACCTACGACTCCGACGCCGAGGCGCACCGCCGCCCCGCCCCCAAGCCCGCCGCCTCGTCGCCCAAGCCCGGCGGCAAGCCCCGGGCGCGCTCCCCCGGCATCAACTCCGACTCCTACAACTCCGAGGACTCTGACGCCGAGGCCGACCGCCGCCTCGCCCCCAAGGCCGCCGCTTCGTCGCCCAAGCCCGGCGGCAAGCCCAGGGCGCGCTCCCCCGGCATCAACTCCGACTCCGAGGACTCCGCCGCGCCCGCGGCCTCCGACGCCGACCTCGACCCGGCCGCCGGCGCCGACTCTGAAGACGACAACGTCTCGCCGCTCCGCTCCGCGCGCCGCCCCCGCGCCGAGGCCTCCATCATCAAGCCCATCAGCTCCCGCCCCATGGACTCGCCGCCCCGCGGCAGCGCCTCTGCCTCGGAGCCGCGCGTCAAGCGCCCCCGCAGCGCCGCCATATCAGCGCCCTCTCCTGACCCGCTGAAGCGCCCGTCGCGGCTCTGGAGCCATGGCGACGAGCTTCTCATCCTGCGCGGCCTCGCCACATACCGCGCGAAGAGCGGCGTGCTCCCTGGTTCCACCAATGACATCGGTAAGCTCCACAGCCACATCCGCGCCCAGCTCAGTGTCAGGGTATCCACCACGCAGCTCAGTGATAAGGTCCGGCGCCTCAAGCAGAAGTACCAGTTGCTTGCCACCCGTGCCAAGAATGGACGGGAGCAGGAGTTGCACACTCCGCATGACCGCAGCATCTATGAGCATGCCAAGAAGGTTTGGGGGTTGGTTGGTAGTGGTGGTGGTGATGGAGGAGGTAGTGGGTATGAGAATTATGGTGGTGGTGATAGTGATGAATTGCAATACAGCGGAGATAGTGATGATGATATGGAGAGTCAGCGGGATGACCGTTACCACATCAAGAACAGGAAGGTGAGGCCAATTACAGCGGCAAATGGCAATGGGATTGGACTTGGGGCTGTCAATGCCAATGGCAGAGGGAAAAGCGGGCTTGAGAAGGGAAAGGATGCATATCCCTACTTGTGGGAGACTGTTGAGGAGCTGTCCAAGGAGCATCCGAGTGGTGCGGCATTCAAGAAGGCATTTGAGGTGCTCGAAGGATCAAAAGCGCGAGCCATTGAGGAAAAGCTGAGGAGGTTTAGGTTGACGGAGATCAGACAGCAGCTGCGTAGGATGGACCTGATGAAGGAGACGGTGAGGATGGTGCTCGATGCCCTTGAGAGTGCTGACTGAATAATGGCTGATCGATAGTGATTGGTAAACTGTTGGAAGGGGGAAAATCACTCTTTTTGCTTCTAGATAGACTATATGTGGTTAATTACTTACTTCCCTGGACAAGGTTGCAGTTGCCTCCATCAAAATTAGGCATAGAACATGGAGTGATGGTCTTCTCCTTGTTATTGTTCATGGATAATTGTATTTTGTGATTCTTAGGTGCTAACTTGTGGTTTATATGCTATTTGGTTGTGTCAAATCAGGGTTCTTGCATCCTCGTTTTGAATGCTGTGTTCACATATCCTCCCCTTTGTGCTGGGCCTTTTAAATCACATCATCTGCAGGCTGGTCAAAATTGGGTGCTATTGTCTTGCGCGCATAGAGTTACATAATTTTGTGACCATGCTAGGTCATGTCATTGTGCCTAATTAGAATTGCAGTGTCTTATTTTTCGTTTCTTGATTGATTGGCATTTCCAGTTGTGTACTCACCTTAACTAATCTTGTAATTGTAGTTGAGGAGCAATCTGCTACCATGCATGCTTCAGGGCCTGTTAGATTTAAGCGGCGTGTTATATTTAAGCAAGCTCTTATAGTGAGAATGTTGTTTATATGTGCTATAAAGTTTGCGAGATGTTGCTCCTACCATCCATTATGTAAGGCCTGCCAATTTGGCTTGAATTGAATAGGAATGATGCTGTGCTGTGGTTGTTATAGTTGAGGGTCAAAAGTAGGGGTTTAGCTTTAACATGATTCGCTAGTGCTTTCATCACAGAACACATTCTTTGAAAAGGGGATATTCTGAAGTCGATGCTTTCTCGCGATGGGAATAGTCTGAAATACACCTGATGGAAACCTTTGTTGATTGTGATCTCTGCACATGTTTATAATGTCTATATATGCTGTTGTGCGGAGGTTATGCGTGTCTATGTCGGTGAGCTTGTGTTATGCACTTCTGTGTTTTGGTGTCCCCCCTTGCCTTAGTTTTTTCATCTCACTGGTGTTTGATACCGGTGATCATCTTAGTCATTGCTGGTGTTTTCCCCATTCCTGTTTTTTTTTAGAATCCTGCGAGTAAAAGAGGCCCCGAGTTCTCTCTTCACTGGTGTGGTGATTGTCTTGGTCCTCATTTTGTCATGGCATTGTTGAGGTACTGATGTGTCTGAGGGCATGAATCATGATCAGGTTGAGTTCAGATTTCATTAGATGAGATGAATTATCATGCCTTGTGTCCTGATAGTGTAACAGTAAACTGCTTTACTCTTTGAACCATTGCTCGCTGCTGAGTCGTCCTTCGTTCGTCTTTTGATGGACGGCAAAGCTGAGCCGACAGTTCAGTTAGAGCAGAGCTGGAGAATCTCCGAGCAAACTGGTAGCACATCTGGCCGAAGTTTTTGGCGACACCATGCACCAGTAGCTTTCGTTGTGCGCTGTACGATTCTCCAGTGGGCGCAGCGCGCGGCGCAGGCCGTTCAGGGTTTAGGAGGACTGTCGTTAATCAGGGTGTGGGTGTAGCCTGGCATCATCCAGGGGAACTCCTGCCCCCAACTTCCTATCAAAAAGCAGAGGCAAACACCAGCACCAACGTTCAAACAGCTCTCGGCCACAACCAGTTTTGAGAAATTCGCAAGGGTGCCTAGCAGGACAAGGTAGGCAGCTACTCCCTCCGTTTTGAATTACTTGTCTTGGATTTGTCTAGATATAAATGTATCTACACTCATTTTATTCTTGGATTTGTCTAGATACAGATGTATCTACACTCATTTTAGTGCTAGATACATCCGTATCTAAACAAATCTAAGACAAGTAATTCGGAACGGAGGGAGTACAATAGATCGAAGAGGGAACCTACCATCACCCTACTAAACCACCCAGACATTGATCATCTCCAAGCAATCCCAAGAAGCTCCCTCCGATGATGATCGAGTAGGCGCAAGCATCTGAGGAGCAGGCCAGCTTGAGCATCTGCACATAGCACGTTCCACAAATGAACCATAACTCTGACCAAACCCAGGATGCACCTCATGCTTCGCCAAGTTCGACCTTAAAAAAAAAACCCCTTTGCGTAGCAACCACAAGGTAGCAGATGTGATCATGTTAACAACTATAGCATGTTTCCTTTTTATCCAGTAAGTCATAAAAGGAGCAAGGACTTGAGAAACCAAGTATATCAGCCACCATTCCAGTTTATGAGCGATTGCGTCTGTACTGTGTTAAAAAAAAGTATATCAGCCACCGATCTAATTTTTTTGGCAACAACGCAATCAACGAACATATGTTGAACACTTTCCATTTCATTACAAGATACACAAGTAGGATCAACCACATTGGCGCTGTTTAGCCAAATTATCGCTTGTAAGACTCTTATTATGTACTCCCTCCGTTTTATTTAGTCCGTGTATTAGCTTTAGTCAAAGTCAAGCTTTGTAAACTTTGATAAAATTTATAAACAAAAATATTAACATATACAATAACAAATCAATACCATTAGATTTATTATTGGATGTACTTTCACATCATCTAGATTGTTATAGTAAATGTTTGTACTTTTTTCTATAAACTTGGTCAAACTTTACAAAGTTTGACATCAGTCAACTCAAATATGCAGAGTAAATAAACATGGAGGGAGTGAAATGAGCCACAAAAACATTAATATTTGGACGGGTTTTAATTTTCCAATGCAATCTTTAAGGCTAGAAGAGATCCCACCAAAATTGATTAACTTGTAAAAGGACTTAACATAATATATGCCAGAAGGCTCAAGAGACCAAAGCATGGCTTCACTAGATAGAACAACTGGTTTCACAAGAGAAATCAACTCAAACCAGCTACTGAGAATTTGCTCACTAACACAGTTCTAAAAATCAGCTTTAGATCTGAACCATCTCAAACCTGTGCAATTGTGGCATCTTGTTGTTGGCAACTCACATACAAATCCCAAAATTTGGTCTTGAGTGAACACTCACCCATCCAAACATCATGCCAGAAGGAAACATTTTTCCATTACCAAGTTTCCATCTATAAAAAGTTTTAACAACAGAAAAAGCCCGGGAAATACCTTTCCAAAAAGGAGAGCCAAGACCAGGCCTAGCCCAAAGAACGTTAGGTTTATCAGTATAATACTTAAATTCAACAACCTCTTCCGATCATTGGGAGGACTGTCAAGAAAGCTTTTACTCCAAGAGGCCAGAAAAGCCATGTTAAAATTCCTAAGATTAAGGACTTCCAAACCCCAAAAATCTTTCTTTCAAGAAACAAGCCCCCAATTTGCAAGATGGTATTTGTGATCCTCTCCAATGTTGCCCCAAAAGAAATGAGCCATTTGAGAAGTAATGGCTTCAATAACCCACTTAGGAAATTTAATCATGGACATTTGATAGACAGGAATACTAGCAATGCAAGTAGTGAGCAGGATCAACTTTCCCCCACAGGACAAATTCCTACCAAGCTAGCTAGAAATATTCTTAATAATCCTATCAATAATGGGTTGAATAGCCTCCCTTCTCAACTTTTTGAAATGTGAAGGAAAACCCAAGTACTTAAAAAGGAAACAAACCAATCTATCAGCAAAAGATTTGAGAAAAAGAACTAGAAATGTCATCCTCCACATGGATAGTATGCAGGTTACTTTTATGAAAATTAATTTTCATCCCAGACGACTTCTTAAAATAAGAAATGGTCCGTTTCAAATTCCTAGCATGATCCAAAGAAGCATTTAAAAAGAGAACGGTGTTATCTGCATATTGCAGACTAACAACTCTACCACGGATAGTATGAGAAACCAAGCCATCGATTAAATTGTGTTGAACATCTTTAGCAAGCATCTTAGAAAAGATATCAACAACTAAGTTAAAAAGCAATGGGGACAAAGAGTCTCCTTGTTTCAACCTTTACCACCAACAAAATAAGGACCATTGGTATCATTGATCGTAACACAAAAAGAACTTTGGAATAAAGTAATACAAATTCAACCAATCCATTTACTACCAAAACCTCTAGATTTGAGCATTTCCACAAGGAAATGCCAACTCATCTGTCATAGGCTTTCTCATAGTCTAGTTTCAACACCAGACCACTTGCACCAGTTCTATGAATCTCATGGATGATCTCATGAGCCATTACAACACTTTACATAATAAACCTCCATTTAATAAACAAAGTTTTATTTGTAGAAAAAACCTATCACAAATAGGAGAAACTCTAGTAGTCATAACTTCAGTGAAAAATCTTAATAGCACAATTACTCGAGCTGATAGGACAAAACTTCTTATTCTATTTGGCATTAGGTTGCTTAGGAATAAGGGTAAAGATCCAAAGTACCAACTTAAAAATCCATCAAAACCCCCATAAATCCTCTTTAATTAAATCGCAAAACGTCTGATAAAACATAAAAGAAAACCGATCCAGGTCAAGGCCCAAGGGCACCATGAGCATAAGACATCATAATGGACTCCCTAATCTCTACTTTGGTATTAAGGTTTTTTTAGCAAGGCATTCTCTTCCTCAGAAAGAAGATCATTAAAATCAGAACCCAGATGAATATCATGCTTAAGCTTAAAAGAAAATAAATTCTTATAGAAAGAAGTAGCCACCTTCAACATCTCAGAGGTATAGGTCACAGGATCATTATCGCCAGTGAGATGCATGATTCTTACGATGTCTGTGGTTAGCCAAAAAATTGAAAATCACATATTCGCGCCCTCCCCCCCTAAAATCTTTCTATCTCTAGATCTTTGCCACAAGGCGGTCTCTTCATTTTTTAAAATTTCATCCAAATCTTTACTAATCACTTACATTCTATCTATATCCTCATTTGATTGCGAGTTTTCCTCAGAAAAAACATCTAAAACATCAAACTCCACAAGGAGAGCTTTCTTCTTCTTTTTATGAGCAACCTCAATGTTAATACTGTAACCTTTATCTTCTTCCTAAGCAACCTATTTTTGAATTACCAACTCTCAATGGTAGAAACATCATTAGAATCAGTACCCCACCCATCATGAACCAACATGGATAAAAGTGGTTGACATGAGAAACAATCTCTCTTGGAACTATGTCGCTGAACTTGTGGCAATTTACTCATGTTCCTTTGAATGAGGATGTCGATGACTCCATCCATTGGGTGTTCTCTTATAATGGTGAATGCTTGGCAGCAACATACATGGCTCAATTCTTGTGAACTATCCTTACCTAGAATAGGGAGTGATCACACTCCTTCCATTTTAGACACTCGTGCCTGGAAGTTACCAGTCTTAAGATGTTTAGGTTTGAGAAGTGGTGGTGGCCATGGTTCGAATGGAAGGATCACATGAAGATTCAGGTTGGGACAGGCAACCCCTTTGAAGAGAAGGACAACCTCTTGTATGCTCTCATCACCATCACCATTGGAAATGGGAAGAGGAGTCCATTTTGAGATGGCCCGTGGTTGCATGAGCACAAGCCAAAAGACATCGCTTCGCTCATTTTTCAAAGCCTCCAAGCGCAAGAATTGGAAAGACAACGCCCTTCCAATTTTCTTGAGATTAAGCAATCCAAGGCCCCCAAGATGGTTAAGCCTGCAAACGATCTCCTAGCTAACCTTGCACTTCCCGCCTGTCACCTTATTGGTCCCCACACAAAGAAATGATCTTTCAATCTTGTTGATACTTTTGAGGACAGGTGGGGGGACAACAAGAGATATGATGGTGGATTGTATGCAAGGTGATGACCAATTTGTCAAGCGCCCCACGACCTGCCAAAGTGATGTTCATGCCCTCCCAAGGGACAAGCTTCATCACCACTTTGTCCTAAAGGTACTGATAGTCGATATGCTTGAGTTGCCTAACTGGGGGCGGCATGTCAAGGCAATGAATGGGGAAAGTAACATGCATGGATGGTAGCCCCTCAAGGATGCTACCCAAGCCCAAATTCCCATACCTGTATAGGCACAACCGAGCTCTTGTGGAAGTTTGTTTGTAGCCTTTTCACATAAATGAACACTTGTAGGATACGAGCAAGGTTCTGGATATCTTCCTTGATGGGCGCAACAAAAACAGTCGTGTTGTTAGCATATAGATATGTCCTGATGATAGCTCAACGTCCCTAGATTTTAATGGAGGAGGCCAAGTCTCGTAGGGAGTCGTGGATTTGTTGCAGTGAGTTGATGGCTATGATGAACAACAACAATGAGAGCGGATCTCATTGCCGAAGACCGCAATCATGTGCAATGGGATAGTGAAAGGACCGATATAGCTGACTAGGGGGGGGGGGGGTGAATAGGCAACTAACAATTTTTAGCTTTTCTTTACCAAATTAAACTTTGCATCAAAGTAGGTTGTCTAAATATGCAACTAGGTGAGCAACCTATATGATGCAACAACAACAAGTACACAAGCAAGCAAGGGATACGACACAAATAGGCTTGCACAAGTAAAGGCACGAGATAACCAAGAGTGGAGCCGGTGAAGAGGATGTGTTACTGAAGTTCCTTCCTTTTGAGGGGAAGTATGTCTCCATTAGAGCGGTGTGGAGGCACAATGCTCCCCAAGAAGCCACTAGGGCCACCATATTCTCCTCACGCCCTCACACAATGCAATATGCAGTGATTCCACTATTGGTGCCCTTGAAGGCGGCGGCCGAACCTTTACAAACAAGGTTGGGGCAATCTCCAGAACTTAATTGGAGGCTCCCAACGACACCACGAAGCTTCACCACAATGGACTATGGCTCCGCGGTGACCTCAACCGTCTAGGGTGCTCAAACACCCAAGAGTAACAAGATCCGCTAGGGATTAGTGGGGGAATCAAATTTCTCTTGGTGGAAGTGTAGATCGGGGTCTTCTCAACCAATCCCGAGCAAATCAACAAGTTTGGTTGGCTAGGGAGAGAGATCGGGCGAAAATTGATCTTGGAGCAACACTTGAGCTTTTGGGGGAAGAGGTAGGTCAACTTTGGGGAAGAATATCCCCTTATATAGTGGGGGGAACAATCCAACCGTTACCCCCCAAAGCAGCCCCGCAGAAAGCGGTACTACCGCAGGGGTGGGCGGTACTACCGCTGTGGCAAGCGGTACTACCGTCCCACCTCGTGGTACTGCCACGCATAAGAGGGGAGCGAGGAGCAGAGGGAGGACCTAGACCCAGAGCGGTACTACCGCGGTGGTAAGGGCGGTACTACGGCTTAAGAGCAGTATTACCGCCTCTACTGCCGCACCTAGTGCCGCAAAACCCGACAGGAGAAAAGAGCCATCGAGTCAAGGCGGTACGAGCACGGAGCCGCAGCGGTACTACGGCGGAGGGCTCCAAGCGTTACTACCGCTGAGGAGCAGTACTGCCGCTTGTTGCACTCGAGCGGTACTACCGCTGTGGCCCTCGGTACTACCGCTGGGACCAAACGAAGCACATATGAAGGGGAATGAGCTCTCCATTGAAGCGGAAAGGCTCAGAGGGTGTGACAAGAATGTGTACCTGTTGATTCCACCCTAGCCTTACCAAAGCGGACCCCCTCTTGATAGTAAGGTGACTCCTACGAAACTAGTCCACCAACATAGAAACGAAAGCGCTACACCGTCTTGAATAACACTCTGAGGGGAGGGAATTGTCTCGTGCCAAAGGATGAATTTCTGAAAAACTCAACGCACACGATTAGTCCGCAAAAGCATTGCCATCAATCACCAAAACATCTTAGGGATAAATATGCCCTTACAATCTCCCCCTTTTTGGTGGATTGATGACAATACGGGATTTGCACAAATGAGAAAAGACATAGGACATAAGCAAACCCCACAACTCTAAAATATAGACGGCCCCCCCCCTAGATATGTGCTTTCTAGATAAAGTGCTTTGGACTGCATGGCACACATACTAGGATCAACACTCCCCATATATTTTATAGACCAACAACCTAATAAGCAGGATATATGAGAGCAGAGTATATAACAGGATAACCATGCAACTCATAAGATACCAAAGGACTAGATAGACATCGATAATGAAAATATAAAGATAAGGTAGCATATGTCTCACACCATATGTCTGGAACTTAGGTCTCACTGGCACAAAACCAAACAAAGCAAACAGCGAGAAAACACAACGACACCACAAAGACACACTCGCAATTCAAACAATGACACAAATCCCTAGACTCTCTCCCCCTTTGGCATTGAGACACGAAAAAGGGCAAAGAGTGTTGCTATGGCTCCAGGTGATAGCAAGCTGAGGATCTCGAACATCATATCCCAGCGGGATCATCTGCACCACCATCATCGGTCGGAAACTGCTCGACGTCAGAATCTGTCCACGGGCAGTGCTGCTGAATCCACTCCTCCTCCTCCTCAATTATCTGGTCCTCAGATCCGCTGTTAACGGTCGCAGCCAACTGACGCATGAGCTCCTTGTGACGTCCCCTGGCCTTCTTCTCAGCCACATGAGTCATGTACTGACCATGAGACTCCATGCAGAAAAGTTTTTTCATCTTGAGCTTGAGCTTCTTTGCCCAAGAGGGCTCTGCTCCAGAAGGCTCATAGTCAGCGTCATCATCAGCATCAGCCTCGTCCTTGGTCTCCATGGCAGCAGCAGTAGATGGACCCAGATTTAGGGGCCGGGGTGCCCCAATTGTCCTTCTTCCTCAGACGCTTGATCTCATGAGAAATCAAATCTCCAGTTTCCAGCATGACCCTGGGATAGGAATGTTCCCAGGCCTTCTCAATGAGTAACATGATGAACGGTCCGTAGACTGGGCACTTGCACTCAGAGATAGCAGATAGAAGTTCAGACCACATAACATGAGAAATGTCCAGGGACTCGCCGGCGTTTGCTTCCTTCTCATGCTGGCAGAAGAGAAGCATGTCCACGAGATAGGAGTGGACCATATCCAGATTCCCGATACGAGGGAAGAGAGTCTCTTGGAAGATATGCTGAAGGATGTCTAGAAAGGCAGGCATCTCATAGGTTTCCTTCTTAGTCTCGAGGTGAATCTTCACAGAACAGTAGGGCCAAAGGGCTTGCTTGTGAGTGGAGGTTGCATTGCGGTGAGGGCGGAAGCCGACTGGAGTCTCAAGCCTGTGATCTTCCAACCCTAGTAACTCCATGAAGGCCTTCCACTTGACAGAAAGCAACTTGCCATTTGTCATCCAAGTCAGAGTCCTTTCCTCATTAGTTCCTAGATGGACAGTGGCATAGAATTGAGACACTATATCTGCATCAAAGTCCTTGTTGAACTGCATGATTCTGAGAATGTTCAGCTGAGAGCACATCTGAAGGGCTTCACCAAAGTACTCAGGGTCCTTCTCCATAAAGTCCGTGTCGATGGAGCGCACATCAACATAGAGATTCTTCTTGGCCTTGATCACATAAAAGAAGATGGCAAACTGAAAGCGGTTCCAGAACGGACGGTTGACCAAAGTGGGTTCTTGGTCTTCCACATAGGGGTTGCGGCGATGCCTTGCCTAGAACTCCTTGGCATTCATTTCAGGCATAGTTTTGCCCCTCGGCTTTGGCTTGATGCCAGACTTCTTCTTGAGTTGAGGCGGAGGTGGAGCACTAGAGGAAGCACCCGCTGGCAACGGTGGAGCACTAGAGGAACCACCTGCTGACTCAGATGCGTGGTAGCGCTTTGACGTTGCACGACCGGGGTTGACACGGCGGGCTTGCTACTCAGGATGTTCATCACCTAGAACCAAACACACGAACACACGAAACAACCAGAAAGAACGAGCATAAGCCAACAAACACAACCAACGAGATCAGGAAATGGCAGGAACATGAAGGAACTAGGCAAACAGCGGTAGTACCGCGATCCGTAAGCGGCAGTACCGCCCGAGCGGTAGTACCGTGCCACTGGGGGCGGTAGTACCGCTCAAGATGGGGAAACGGCGGTTCCCTACTGCCGTGGTCAGATCCGACACTACCGGCCTGCCAAATTCAAAAATACTCCTACCAAACATGAATGCAAATAGTCTAGTTGCCTTCTCCATCCTACTCAAGCCTAGATTTAGCCAAAAATCGAGAGATGCAACCACTATTGCCCCTAAGACACTAGATCTGAAATCTAGACAAAAGAAGAGGAGGGACGGGAGCAATACCGACATCCATGGCAAGAGGACGAGGTGGGGATCGACTCCACCGAAGGAAATGGAGAGGGACGGCCCGGAGATGACGGCCCACCAGAGCCCTCCCGCGGTGAGTCGACGGTGGAGAGACAAAGAGGAATGAGGGGCCGGAGCAAATGGGTATGGGGGAGATGAAACCTCCCCATGCCTCGACATAACCCCCTGGTCCCTCCCCTCAGCGGTAGTACCGCGCTGGTGGGCGGTAGTACCGCGCACCACCAGCGGTAGTACCGCCCAGCAAGACTCAACAACTAGACATCGAACGACTTTGCTCAAAAAGAAGAGAAAACCAACGACAAGAAGAGGAAATAAAAACTCGGCAACGAGAACACTAGCAAGAGGACAGGAAACACACCTCTTCAAGAGAGGGCGGTGGTCGAGGCCACCTATGTTTGAGTCAAGAGGTATGTCGCCACAAATATTTTAACCTTGGGCCCTTGACCAAAACTCGTCCTTGAAGCACAAGTACCATAAAAAATGGTTAATGTGAAAGACTCGATCAATTTATGCTTAATTGGGGGAGGGAGAGTTCATTGTGAGAACAACACTCCCCCTATGTCCATGCCTACACCTAAACTAGACAACAAGTTGAATGTGGTGGGGTGTGCAAGGGTTCAAGACACATTGCTCGAATCAATGATATTTAGCTCATGCCTTAACTCGCGAAATCTTGCTTCATCCATTGGCTTCGTGAAAATATCTGCAAGGTTATCATGAGTGTTGACATACTTGAGCTCGATCTCCCCTCGCCTAATGTGATCCCGGATGAAGTGATACCGAATCTCAATATGCTTCGTCTTGAAATGTTGCACCGGGTTGAGAGAAATCTTGATGGCACTTTCATTGTCACACCAAAGAGGCACTTTGTCACAAATGACACCGTACTCCTTTAAAGTTTGTCTCATCCATAAGAGTTGTGCACAACAACTACCGGCCGCCACAGACTCCGCTTCGGTGGATGAGAGAGACATGCAACTTTGCTTCTTGGAAGACCAACTCACCAAAGAGCAACCAAGAAATTGGCACCCTCCGGAAGTGGACTTCCTATCTACTTTGTCTCCCGCCCAATCGGAATCCTATATCCTTCAAGCTTGAAGTTTGCTCCTCTTGGGTACCATAAGCCAAAGTTTGGGGTATGAGCCAAATATCGGAAGATTCGCTTGACCGCCACAAAGTGGCTTTCCTTGATCTTGACTTGAAACCGTGCACACATTCCCACACTCAACATGATATCCGGTCTAGATGCACAAAGGTAAAGCAAGGAGCCAATCATGGAGCGATATACCTTTTGATCCACCGCTTTACCATTGGGATCAATGTCAAGTTGGCACTTGGTGGGCATTGGAGTAGAAGCCGGCTTGACATCACTTAGCTTGAATCTTTTTAGCATGTATTGAGTGTATTTGGCTTGGTTGATGAAGGTACCTTCTCTTCTTTGCTTGATATCGAAACCAAGGAAGAACTTCAACTCTCCCATGGAAGACATATTGAACTTAGAGGTCATGAGAGCGGCGAATTCCTCATTGAAAGCTTTGTTAGGGGAACCAAAGATAATATCATCAACATATAGTTGGCACACAAACAACTCCCCTTTGACCTTCTTAGTAAAAAGAGTGGGATCGATTTGCCCAACCTCAAATCCACGATCTTGCAACAACTCGGTAAGGTGGTCATACCATGCACATGGGGCTTGCTTAATGCCATAGAGTGCCTTATCGAGTTGATACACATGATCGGGAAAGTAGGGATCCTCGAACCCGGGGGGTTGCTTGACATAAACCAACTCATTAATAGGACCATAAGAAAAGCCCTCTTTACATCCATTTGTTGTAACTTAAAGTTGTGATTGGAGGCATAAGCAATCAACAAATGAATGGATTCAAAACGAGCAACGAGAGCAAAGGTTTCACCGTAGTCGATACCCTCGACTTGGGAGTAGCCTTGTGCTACCAATCTTGCCTTGTTGCGAACGATGGTCCCATGAGCATCTTGCTTGTTCTTGAATATCCACTTGGTTCCAATGACATTGTGGTTCCCCGATGGCCTTGGCACCAATCTCCACACCTTGTTGTACTTGAAGTTGTTGAGTTCTTCATGCATGGCATTGAGCCAATCCGGATCTTCGAGCGCCTCATAGACCTTTTGGGGTTTAACACAAGAGACAAACGCGTGATGTTCACAATAGTTTGCTAATTGTCTACGAGTGCTTACCCCCTTTCTTAGGCTTCCAACCACATTCTCCATGAGATGACCTTTGGTGGTGAGCTTGGAAGCAATCTTCGTGGCATGACGCTCAAATTCCTCCTCAGATGTGGAAGGAGGAGGGTTAACTTGATTATCTTGAGTGCCGTCTTGAGCTTGTTCTAGATCTTGAGCTTGCTTTTGATCTTGGACTTGCTCGAGGGGGAGAACTTGACCTTGGGCATCATTTGGTGGTTCACCACCATCTTGAGGTTGATCTTGCCCTTGGTCTTGTTCATGAGGTTGAGGGCCTTCACTTTGTTCTTCGGAAGCGTGTGGGTCTTGGGTTGGTGATGGCTCCACTTGAGTGGAGCATTGTCCTTCTCCTTCGGCCACAAGGGGTTCCTCAATGGGTAGGATATGACCCACACCCATTCTTCTTATGGCTTGGGAAGGAATTTCATCACCTACATCACAAGTACCACTTTGCTCCACTTGGGAGCCGTTATTTTCGTCAAACTCCACGTTACACTTCTCCTCAATGAGTTCGGTGGACTTGTTGACGACACGGTAAGCATGAGAGTTTGTAGCATAACCAACAAATATGTCCTCATAAGCTCTAGCCTAAAATTTAGACAAGCGAATACCTTCCTTGAGAATGAAACACTTACACCCGAACACCCGAAAGTACTTGAGGTTGGGCTTGTTACCGGTAAGTATTTCATACGGAGTCTTGTTCAAACCTTTGCGGAGATAGAGCCGATTGGATGCATGACATGCTGTGTTGATGGCTTCAACCCAAAAGTTGTATGGAGACTTGAACTCCGCCATCATGGTCCTTGCCGCATCCATCAACGTCCGGTTCTTCCTCTCCACGACACCATTTTGTTGAGGGGTATATGGTGCAGCATATTGATGCTTGATCCCCTCATCACTAAGAAACTCATCCAAGGTGTAGTTCTTGAACTTGGTGTCGTTGTCACTTCTTATTGTCAAGATCTTTGCATCATGCTGACGTTGAGCTTCATTTGCAAAGTCGATGATGGTTTGTTGAGTCTCACTCTTCCTCTTGAAGAAAAATACCCAAGTGTACCTTGAATAATCATCCACAATCACCAAGCAATACTTTCTACCTCCAAGACTATCAAAGGATGGAGGCCCAAAGAGATCCATGTGAAGGAGCTCCAAGGGTCTCTTCGAGTATATGATAGTCGTGGGAGGGTGAGCCTTTTCATGAAGCTTTCCTTCGATACAAGCACTGCAAGCACGATCTTTGGCAAAACTAACATTTGTTAGTCCAGGGACATCGTCCCCCTTGAGAAGACTTTGCAAAGATCTCATATTGACGTGGGCTAAACGGCGATGCCAAAGCCATCCCACATCAACTTTAGCCATTAGGCATGTCGCGGTCTTAGTGGGTCGCTCCGAAAAGTTAATCACATAGAGACCGTTCTCGACATGCCCAACAATGGCTACTTTAAGAGTCTTGCTCCACAAGAGGGCCACGGTATCAATATCAAAGAAAGTGGCAAAGCCCATGAGTGCAAGTTGATGAACGGAAAGTAGATTGTACGCAAGGGACTCAACAAGCATGACTTTCTCGATCGTTAGATCATGAGAAATGACAACCTTGCCGAGACCCAATACCTTAGAAGATGAGGCATCACCCCACTCGACATTGGTGGGCATAGATGGGATCTTGTGCACGTCCACCACCAAGTCCTTGCTCCCGGTCATATGATTTGTTGCTCCACTATCGAGCAACCATGATCCCCCACTGGAAGCAAACACCTACAAGAGATTAATGCTTGGTTTTAGGTACCCATTTAGTAATGGGTCCTTTGATGTTAGTAACAAGGGTCTTAGGAACCCAAATCGACCATTCAATGTACTAATAAGGAGAACCAACAAATTTAGCATAAACATGCCCATCACTAGCACGTCACAACACATAAGAAGGGTTAAAGTCGCCGGTTTTGTTGGAAGATGTGGCTTTGGCCTTTTTGACATCACCACCCTTAACATTGTTATTCTTCTCCTTAGGAGCACCCTCTCCCTCTTTCACAAAAGTTTGCTTGAGAGGAGGGGGTCATTTGGTCTTGTTGTTCTTCTTCTTGTTCTTGGATTTGGGTGCGAACCCAACTCCCTCCTTGGCCACAACTTCCTTTTGATTTCTCAAAAGGTCGTTGAGGTTCTTCTCGCCTTGTATGCATGTCACAAGGCCTTTCTCAAGTTGCTCCTTCAACTTGGCATTTTCCTCCACAAGATGCACATGCTCACAACACGGGTTAGTGGCATTTGCATTATCAATTAATACCATATGAGGAAAGGTGGCCTTTTCTTTGGTTAGCTTAACTTGGAGTTGAGCATGAGACTCCTTGAGGCTAGCATGAGCACCCTTCAAGACCTTGTGGGCCTTTTCAAGTAAATCAAACTCCTCCTTGAGTCTAGCATGGTCAACACCAAGTTTAGCCTTCTTGGAAGTTAGCACACGAGACACAACAAGAGCATGATCAAGATCTTTCTTTAACTTAGCATGGTCATCGTTGTGTGACTCCTCAAGAGCCAAACGATGCCCACACTCTTCCTCAAGAGCATTAGAGAGATCTGATATCTCATCGGCATAGTCACGACTATGACCTTCCATCTTAGAGATGGTTTCTTCATGAGCCTCGATTATGTCATTGGCTTTACCAAGTTGTTCCAAGAGAGCAACAAAGTGCTTCTTGGATTTTCCCTTGAGCTTACTCATAAAAGACTCAAATTCATTCACTTCCTCATTAGACCCCTCACTTTCATCAATGCCATCCGTCAAGGAGGGATTAGTAATGATGGTGGCTTTAGCCATGAGACACTTGGCGGTGATGTTCTCATTGGGTGAGTCGAAGAGGGACACCCGTGGAGTTGTGGCAATGGCAACGGAGGCCATGGCCATGGCTTCACTATCTTCATCATCATCGTCATCCTCATGGTATTCTTCTTGAACCACCAACCCTCGAGTAGGAGTTTTTTTAGTGAAGTTGTTCTTGTTGGGGAAGGACCATTGTCTTCTGTCGTAAGGGCAATCCACGACAAAATGGCTCACATCGCCACAATTGTAACATGTTCTCACATGTTGCTTGCCCTTGAACCCACTTGAGTTGTTCTTGTTGAAGTTGGGCCTTGTGTTCTTCTTGCTCCAAAATTGCCTTGAAGCAAGTGCCATGTGCTCATGATAATCATATTTTGTATCTTCGGGGTTGCTCTCCTCATCTTCCTCTTCTTCCTCTTCATCCACAATAACCTTGGCCTTCAAGGCAAGGTTGGGCTTCTTTACCCTTTGAGAGCGCAACACCGCATTGTCAGGGGTCTTGTCCAAGATCCTCATTGCCACAAACTCATCCAACACTTCATTTGAGGTCAAGGAGTGGAAGTCCGGTCTTTGACGGATGACGGAGGAGAAGGCCTTGTGGTAAGGCATCATTGCTTTAAGAAACTTGCGCTTGATCCAATTGTCATCCGTGTCCTTGCTCCCATGATCTCGAAGTGAGACCACAAGTTTGGTTACTCTCTGAAAGAGCTCACGAGGTTCTTCATCTTCTTTCATTGCAAACTCATCGACTTCATCTTGCACCACTTCATAGTTGGAGCGTTGAATGCTTGCACTTCCCTTATAGAGGGAAACAACACAATACCATGCGTCTTTGGCCATGGCGAAGGGTCGAAGATGAGGGAGATCTTCGGGTAGAACTGCATCTTGAATGATGAAGAGAGCATTCTCATTGAATTGATGGTCCACGACTTCTCTAGGGGTGAAGTTGCTTCGGTCATGTGGATGGAAACCTTCTTCAATGATTCTCCAAAGATTAGTATTCACATGATTTAAATGACGCTTGAAGCGATATACCCAAGAATCAAAATCCTCATTTTTCACAATCTTAGGAGGGGGGCTGACATGATTTAAATGAGTAGAAGGAATCGGTCCTCCATAGATTGGAGGTGCCACATGGGCAAAGATGCCAGTGCCATTTCTACCACTAGTAGAAGGATCCTTTTCACTAGTAGCTTCCCCCTTGTCGGAGTTAGCATCCGTCACCTTGTCAGTGGGATCACCCACTTTCAACGGCAAGGTAGATAGTTTAAGTCCTTCTAAGAATTTATTAAACATGCTTTCAACCTCGATGGTCATGGAGATTTTCAATGTGTCCAAAGCCACATTGAATTCCTCACGAGGCACCGCAGTTCTCCCATCACCCGTAGACGAGCTCGGATTCACACCGGAGTGCTCCTCCCTACCGTCTACGGTGTCAACCATACTCTTCGGACGACAAAGTCCTTAAAAAAGAGACGAAGCTCTGATACCAATTGAAAGGATCGATATAGTTGACTAGAGGGGGGGTGAATAGGCAACTAACAATTTTTAGCTTTTCTTTACCAAATTAAACTTTGCATCAAAGTAGGTTGTCTAAATATGCAACTAGGTGAGCAACCTATATGATGCAACAACAACAAGTACACAAGCAAGCAAGGGATACAACACAAATAAGCTTGCACAAGTAAAGGCACGAGATAACCAAGAGTGGAGCCGGTGAAGACGAGGATGTGTTATCGAAGTTCCTTCCTTTTGAGGGGAAGTACGTCTCCGCTAGAGCGGTGTGGAGGCACAATGCTCCCCAAGAAGCCACTAGGGCCACCGTATTCTCCTCATGCCCTCACACAATGCGAGATGCCGTGATTCCACTATTGGTGCCCTTGAAGGCGGCGACCAAACCTTTACAAACAAGGTTGGGGCAATCTCCACAACTTAATTGGAGGCTCCCAACGACACCACGAAGCTTCACCACAATGGACTATGGCTCCGCGGTGACCTCAACCGTCTAGGGTGCTCAAACACCCAAGAGTAAGAAGATTAGCTAGGGATTAGTGGGGGAATCAAATTTCTCTTGGTGGGAGTGTAGGTCGGGGCCTTCTCAACCAATCCCGAGCAAATCAACAAGTTTGATTGGCTAGGGAGAGAGATCGGGCGAAAATGGATCTTGGAGCAACACTTGTGCTTTTGGGGGAAGAGGTAGGTCAACTTTGGGGAAGAAGACCCCCTTATATAGTGGGAGGAACAATCCAACCGTTACCCCCCAAAGCAGCCCCGCAGAAAGCGGTACTACCGCAGGGGTGGGCGGTACTACCGCTGTGGCAAGCGGTAGTACCATCCCACCTCGCTGTATTGCCGCATAGAAGAGGGGAGCAAGGAGCAGAGGGAGGACCTGGACCCAAAGCGGTACTACCGCGGTGGTAAGGGCGGTACTACCGCCTCTACTATCGCACCTAGTGCCGCAAAACCCGACACGAGAAAAGAGCCCTCGAGTCGAGGCGGTAGGAGCATGGAGCCGCAGCGGTACTACGGCGGAGGGCTCCAAGCGGTACTACCGCTGAGGAGCGATACTGCCGCTTGTTGCACTCGGGCGGTACTACCGCTGTGGCCCGCGGTACTACCGCTGGGACCAAACAAAGCACATATGAAGGGGAATGAGCTCTCCATTGAAGCGGAAAGGCTCAAAGGGTGTGTCAAGAATGTGTACGTGTTGATTCCACCCTAGCCTTACCAAAGCGGACCCCCTCTTGATAGTACGGTGACTCCTACGAAACTAGTCCACCAACATAGAAACGAAAGAGCTACACCGTCTTGAATAACACTCTGAGGGGAGGGAATCGTCTCGTGCCAAGGATGAATCTCTGAAAAACTCAACGCGCACGATTAGTCCGCAAAAGCATTGTCATCAATCACCAAAATACCTTAGGGATAAATATGCCCTTAGAGATAGGATGGAACACCATTGAGAAGAACCCTCGATGAAGAGGTGCTAAGTAGGGCGCCAATCCAATCATGAAATGTGCTAGGGAAGCCCCTTCTCCGAAGAATGTCAAATATGTACTCCCGACACACTGAGTCAAAAGCTTTCCGGATGTCAAGCTTGAAAAGGAGGGAGAGGGTTTTGTTTTTGTGGAGCTGTCGGGCAAGGTTCCTCACATACATAAAGTTTACGTGGATACTTCTCTTCTTAATGAAAGAACTCTGAGAGTTGAAGACAATTGCATTCATGTTTGGTGAAAGTCTAATGGCAAGCATCTTGGCAATGATATTTGCAATGTCATGAATAAGACTAATAGCCTAAAATTGATGAAAAGAAGCAAGGAGCAAGTTCGAAAAGCTAAAAGAAAACCCGTCGCAAGGCAGAGAAGAGGAGAAGATTACTCTCGCGGCTTTACATTACTCAAACCCTTTGCAACCACGATCGTCCAAAGCCAAGTTTAATCTCTTATCTTATCCACGGTTAGCATTGGGGCAACAAGATTATAGACATCCATGCGTTATGCTCTTTTCAAATCTCACAGGCAATATGCATCGTATACATTGCAAGGTGCTTAGAGAGGCGATTATAAAAATAATTTGGTTTGAGCACCAGTGCCTAAGTAAGCGCTTGCTATACAAATAAGCATCGATGCTTAGAAAAGAAACTACATTCTCACAGTTGTGGATCCCAGGCCAAATGAAAACCTTTATCCAAGTTGTAACCATGAAGTGACATTGGTATATGATATATGAGGCGCACCGCGAACTCTTGGAGTTGCTTACAAAAAAGACAATGGCTGTGTTTGTTTGGGCTTCAGTTTCGACAGATTCAGCTGTGGACTTGTTGTGCTAGCAAAACTGATGTGCTGAGGAAACGGCTGTAGCGAAGGTTGGCTGTTTGGAAATGTAGCTGTGGAAACGACTGTGAGTTGTTGAAAATAATATGGACGTGTTTGGTAGGCTGCATACAGCCCAACCAGGCCCGGGCAGGATGAAATTGGGACGTTTGGTTGCCTACAGGCCGGCCTGGCTCGCATATGCATGGACCTTAAAGAACCCCTCAACCTAGCTCGCTGGGAACGCTCGAATCGGCCGTTTCCAGCGAGCCAGGCTGAGTGGGGCGAAAAACGAAGACGCGACGTAGGGCGCGGTGTAGGGGGGATGCGGGCGGAGATGGCGGGAGGGGAAAATCGGCCAAGGCAGGGCGGCACCAAATATACCCTCACCATCCCATTTCGTTGCTCACCTCTAGCTGTAGGACAAACCCTCCTCTGTTGTTGGCATCGGCGGCGGCAGCGACTCAGATCTATGGCTGGGACGGAGGCGACGAGTGAGATCTGCGGCTGCGACACTCCCCTGCAGCGGCAGCTGCTTCTCCCTCTCCCGACCTCGTCTCCTCTCCGCCATGTCTCCCTTGACCTCGAAGCTGGTAAGCTACCCTGTCCACCTCCACTGTTATGTGTTAGGCCATTCGATAGGAGCATTTAGGGTAGATAGCGCCATCGCTGACCGCATCATGGATGTCGCTTAGCTTGTGGATGAATGGACGAAGCTTCTAGTCCAGGCAGCATCGCTGATAGCTGTGGTTCAGGCCTGGATCCTGTTGGTCCATAAGAGAGCTATTCGTCGGAATGATAGACCTCGCATATAGTATGGTCCAATGTTAATCCGGGATCAAGAGAGGATAGCAAATCTGAACTACATCTACAACTGCAACGACACAGAGGCCTGTGGATGCTTCGAATGAAAAGAGCACCTTTCGCCGGGCTTGTGCACACGTTTAGGATCAGGGGGCTGCTAGAAGATAGCATTCACACCACTGTGGAAGACCAAGTCGCCATGTTCCTCCATGTTGTTGGTCATAACCATAGGTTCAGGGTGGTACACAACACCTTCAGGAGATCAATGGAGACCATCTCTAGGTACTTCAAGCAAGTGTTGTATGCTGCTGGGGAGCTCAGAGGAGAGATGATCAGGTCACCAACTGGCTGGACTCCTACCAAGATTCGCACTAGTCCAAGATGGTATCCATACTTCAAGGTGAGCACTTGATATGTTGTTGTAGTTCATGCCTTGATATGTTGTTATTGTTATGTAGTAGACTAACAACATATTGTAATGCCATTCCAGGATTGCATTAGAGCAATAGATGGTACTCATGTCACTGCGAGTGTCGAGGTCACAAGCTGCAGCATATAGAGGGAGGAAGCACTACACAAGCCAGAATGTGCTAGCTACTGTTGACTTCGATCTGAAGTTCACATATGTGTTGGCTGGCTGGGAACGATCAGCACATGATGCTAACATTCTTAGTGACAACATGAGTCTTCATGATGGCATCAACATCCCCGATGGCAAGTTCTACCTTGGAGATGTTGTCTATGCATGTCGGCCAGGTGTTCTTCCACCCTTCAGAAAAACCAGGTACCATCTGAATGAGTTTGCTGGTAGGAACTATCCTAGGACACCTCAGGAACTGTTCAATCTCAGACACTCCATCCTTAGAGTGTCTGTTGAGAGGGCCTTTGAAGCTCTAAAGAACAGGTTTAAGATCATGGATCAGAAGCCATTCCATCCTTACCCTACCCAGCTGAAGCTTGTTCTTGCATGTTGCATCATTCACAACTGGATCCTGCAATGGGGGTGGGGGGTGATGAAATTGTGCCGGAGGAGGAAGATGTCACTCCTGATGAGGTAATCAGCTCTGGCCATTGTGTGGAGGCGTTCGACAATGAAGCGTGGAAGAACAAAAGGTTAGAGTGTGCTTAGGCAATGTGGGATAATAGAGGCCAGACAAGGTTCTGAAGCCGAAGAACAAGAGGAAGAAGAAGAAAGAGGGAGCAGCAGAAGCGAGGAAGAGGAAGCAGCACAAGCAGCAAAGGAAGAGGAAGCACCTAGTTAGCATCATTGAACTATTCTTATTCAGCCACGTTGGCTCTTAATAACTTGTATTGTCATTTGCTAATAGCTACGATAAACTGCCATTTGTTTCCTAGCTAGGACAAAACAATGTTCAGTGTGTGTGGTAAGATCACCACTAGTGAGAAGTGGTGATCACATCTTTAGCCGTTTGCAACCAAACAACATGTTGTTTGTTTAACAACAGCGACGATGGCAACCAAATATCGTGCTGACTAGTTGATTCCCTCATGCAGAAAGCCTAATGCACGCAACCAAACTACATGCAGATGTTGGTTTTTAGTTTGCATTTGCCCAACCAGGCCCAACTGGGACAGGTATGCAAAATGCCCTAAAACAAATATGTGAACCAAACACGCCCTATGTTTCAGGAAGAGTGGGCAAAGGGAGAGATAAGTCGTGCATGCGGTGGCATTTATGATATAATTACGACCAAACACCAAAGTGAGAGGGGCTAGGAAAACAGCTTTGGCTGTGAAGTACATCAAGACATGCTTTGGGCTGTTACACTAAAAATAGTCTGAAACAGTTTTGGGTTGTGGTTCCACAACTGTTCAAAAATAGCTATTTGTTTCAGCTTCAGCTTTTTTCAGTCCAAAAACTGTCCCCAAAGCTGAAACAAACAGGGCCAATGTCACATAATGAAAAAGTCGCTAGTCTGGTTCAGGAGCCCAGTTCTTTTGGGCGATTCTCCCATAATCTTGAGAATCGTCCCTCCACCCAGCTTCTCCCAGAATCTTGTATCCATTTTTTTTGTACAATCCTAGTTGTTCACATCCTAACTAGTCAGGATTGTAAAAAATATATGGGTTCAAGATTCTGGAAGAAGCAGGGTGGAGGGCCGATTCTCAAGATTATGGGAGAATTGGCCAAAAGAACTAGGCCTAAAGAAAGGACCAGCGTTCAGTTTTTCACGGGTCATAGCCATCTTCAAAATAGTGGATCTCAGGTTCATATCAGTTTTTTTTACTTTCATATCCGTTCAGGATATTGGATACCCGCTAATTTCATTTTTAAGAAAAAGAATCTTGGACATCCACATATTGGCCCAAGTAATGACCCTATCAAGCCGTCCATAGGAGATCAATAGCAAGTTGAATTGCATATTTCAGAAGAAAATGTTATGTTCATACAGTGCAACAGCCAACAGGGATGCACAAGAGCAGTGCATCACACACCAGATAAAATGGACAGATATGAACTTCCAACAAAACCATTCAAACCATTCCACCACTTTGCTAGCACCTTTAAATCCATGAAAGCCTCATGTTTCTTCTGAATATAGGCCACTCATACTCCCTAAAACAGATCCAGGCAACTGCTACTCTGACAGGTCTCAACTTCTGTAGGAGGTTGCGCTAAGGGTAATAGCACGTCATTTTCTCATGTTTCTGCGAGCAATTCAGAGATCACAAAGCAACAAAGTCCGTTTTGGCCATTTACACTGCAGTATCATTAGCAGCACCAAGGTGATCATCACCTCCAGGCCAACCAGATGACAGAAGCTCCTCCCACTGCAACATGGCAGACAATAGCCCTTGGAGCATTGATGAGCTCGTCGCGCAGATCATGTCTTGCAACGTGGTTCTGAACATGAGTCGCCTCCATCTATAAGTCTGTAGAGGGTCCGCAGCACGAGGCTTTGCCGAAGGATGCTTCTTTCGTGCATGCCTGCAGAGTCCTCTGTATGTACCACTGTACGAGCAGCCATCTTGCATGCAGCTCCTCTTGTTTCTGTTTAGCTGCTCCCGAGCAGGCTCAACCAGTGTATATCCCTTAACCTCACCACGGCAAAGCGGGCATGTGAGCACTATCGAGCCTGGATCATCACCGCTTCCTGGGCTTCTGCATGACTCTATAAGTTGGTCGAGACAATTTGAGTGGAGGAAGCTGGTTCCACATACATATGGACGGCAGCCTTTGTCATGAGATGAACAGAGTAGAAGGACAGCATCATGCGGGCATTCGATGCAGACTGGACAGATCGCGTCTTTCCATGCACATTTCTCCGTTGCTGCTAATGTTGGCTCCTGGGTAGCAACTCTCTTGAAACTACAATGGCTGAAGGGCCTCAAATAACGCGTTGATCTGAGCTCAGCAGACGAATATTTCATGCTCCTTGAATTTTTCGTCATCTTGAAGACTGCAAGTACAAGATAAGCATGCTTAGCGTATCAAGTCTTACAAAGTCTAACACAAGAAAATTCACATTGTCCATTGCACAAATAAAAATTTAAAAGAACCGGCTGACTGTAGAGTGAAAAGGGTGTTGTTAAAGGTTCTTTTTTGCTTTTCCTAGACTCTCCAAAAGTATCCAGAAGGATATTTTTAGAGGGATCTTTTTTGCTCCACTCTTCATATAAACAAATGAACTAGAGATCGGATTGATGGTTGATATATGAAAGGGCAACACGTGATGCTATGAAGAAATTAAATGGTTGATGTCACCCCATTTCACTGTTTTACACTGATAATTTTTCCTACAGGTGTATAAGGAACTATACAGTCTGATTCTAGCTATATGAAAGGGCAACACAAGATGCTGCGAAGAAATTAAATGGTGGATGCCACCCATTTTTGCTGTTTTGCCCTGACATTTTCCCTACACGTGTACAAGTAAATGTACAGTCTGATTCTAGCTATATGAAAAGGCAACACAAGATGCTGTGGAGAAATTAAATGGTTAATATCACAAACTTTTGCTGTTTTACTCTGATATTTTTCCTACAGGTGTATAAGGTACTATACAATCTGTTTCAAGAATTCTCAAAGTCTTATAAGAAGTGGAGAAATTAAATGGTTGTCACCAACTTTTGCTGTTTTAATACCCTAATATTTTTCCTACGGGTGTATAAGGTACTCCCTCTGTAAAGAAATATAAGTGTGTTTAGATCTATACAGTTTGATTCAACAATCTCAAACTCTTATAAGTGGAGAAATTAAAATGGTTGTCACCAACTTTTGCTGTTTTAATACCCTAATATTTTCCTGCGGGTGTATAAGGTACTCCCTCTGAAAGAAATATAAGAGTGTTTAGATACTATACAGTTTGATTCAACAATCCCAAACTCTTATAAGAAGTGGAGAAATTAAAATGGTTAATGTCACCAGCTTTTGCTGTTTTATACCCTGATAGTTTTCCTATGGGTGTATAAGGTACTATAACAGTTGATTCAAGAATCTCGAACTCTTATAAGAAGTCCAACATCACATGCTGACCACAAATTCAAGGGAACATGTTAGTGCTAAACTTTGAATCATTTGCTTTAGTCAGCACAAGTTCCACTGCACATTGTATGCCCACTATAAGATCGACCAGAAGAATCAAACAGAGTACCAGATATGCTTTGTTCTCCTTACAATAGAGATCCATGATTGTTTTCATCACATAAAGATAGTAAAAGGCAACTATGATGTTCTAGCAGTCCAAGAAAAAGATAACTATGACACATGTGATTGCTACTGCAAGTGTGGAATTTCAACCAGACAAAATATAAGAAAAAGGTCAGTTCCCTCAAACCTTCACTAGCATATGTGTCGAATGTTAGATATCTTCACACGCAATGTAACTTGCAGGAATGGAAACTGTAAAGATTAAGCTCAAAATCTTTTTTTTTTGCGGGAAGATTAAGCTCAAAATCATATAGCACACAAAGGGATTCTACTTAAAGTTAAAGATGGATTGTACAACGAAATCTACATTGCTAACAATATCGCAGTCCAGGTTCCTAAAACAGTCTTATTTGCAATAACCGAACACGATCCATACACTTTGCAGTCCAGTGGAAACTTACAATGTCAAATCTTAACGCTATTGGATGTATTGGGGGTAAAACAGCACCCAAAAATCGCAACTTGAGGACACCTGATACGCATCTAAGAAGCACAAAACACTTGTTTTCAAAAAAAAAAAAAAAGAAAGAAACACCTAACACTTGTTTTCATCAGAGAAACGCCACACTTGTTTCAACAGCAAAACACCAAACACTTGTTTTGAGCAAAAGAAACACCAAACACTAGTTTTGAACCAAAGAAACACCAGTTCCCTTGCCCAACCCAGGCAAACAACAGAGCAGCGTCACCGGATCAAGGGGTTTCTCAACAGTCGGAAACAAGATAAACAAGACAAAAGCGACTTCCCTCAAGCAAAGCTGAAGGCAGTAGGCAGTAAGGAGGCGAAAGGGCCGATTTGAACCGGGGAGATTCAAAAACTTACCACCCGTGCGTCGATCCTCCGAGGAGAGAAGCAAAGGCCGCGCGGCGGCGGAGGCGGAGGCGGCGACGGCGGGGAGGGAAGTCGCGGTGGCGTCGCCTCCCTGGGCGAGAGGCCGAGAATTCGGTCGGGTTTGCGGAGCGCGGCGGTGGAGCTTTTGAGCCGGGGTGCGGGGTGCGGGGTGCCCCCTGTCTGTCCAGGAGGAAGGGACTCTCTGCTGCGATGTGGTGGCTAGGGCCCTAGTGGTGGTAGTGGCTTTGACCCTGGAGCGACAGGGAGACGAAGTGGGCTTGTCAAAACCTAGCACGGCCCAAGGATCAGGAACGCGCTGTCAGACGGGCTAGCCCATTTAGGCTTACCATTTCACCGGTTTTAGTTCATAATAAAGTGTGGTTGTCTCAAAAAGAATTTTTAATAAAGTGTGGGCATTCCAAAAAAAGGAAGCTTCCAGAATGCCTCATGTCCTCAAAAGACAGGAAGCTTCCAGAAGATTTATCTTTCTTTTTCCCTTTTGTAAGGGCATATTTCTCCCTAAGTGGTTTTGATGATTGATGACAATGCATTTGCGGACTAATCGTGTGCACCGAGCTTTTCAGATATCTCATGTCTAGGCACTAGACGGTTCGATGCCCCTCGGAGCCTATCGAAGACGGCGGTTCTCTACGTTTCTTTTCCGTGGGATTTGAGTCGTAAGAAAGCCGTACTATTAAGAGGGGGTCCGTTTCGGAAAGGTATGGGTGGGATCAACACGTACACAGCCCCATATGCACCCACATCCTCCTTTTCCTTCTCTGGAGCTTTTCCATTGTTTTCTATAGTGTTTTCAGCATCTTGCCAGCGGTAGTACCGCTAGTGCCCACGGTAGTACCGCTTATGCGGTTGTATCGCTGGATACTTCCGTGGCACTACCGCTTAGGGTTTCTCTGAGCGTGCAACTTTATATTGTCGGTTTGTAATTCACGGTAGTTGGGCGGTAGTAGCGCGGTAGTAGCGCGGTAGTACCGCTCCAGCGGTACTACAACCCGTACTACCGTCTCCACTACCGCTTGCGGGGTTTTTCTCTGTGCAAGGTTCTGTTCCCATTTTGCTCCAAGAGGTAGTAGAGCGGCACTAGGACGGTAGTACCGCTTCGCACGGTACTGCCGCCCCTGGCGGCACTACCGCTCCAGCGGCACTACCGTAGATACACTCTGTGTATTTTTAGGCTTGTGCGGAGTAGTACCGCCTAAGCGGTAGTACCGCTTAGCGGCGGGCCTGGGCAGAAAACGGTCGGATTTTGGTTCCCCTATATAAAGGAGGGGTCTTCTTCTTCCTAGGGTTGACCTCTTCCCCCCCCCCCAGGCTCCATTGCCTTTCAAAAGCTCATTCTTTCCCGATCTCTCTCCCTAGCCAATCAAACTTGTTGATTTTCTAGGGATTGGTTGAGAAGGCCCCGATCTACACTTCCACCAAGAGAAATTTGATTTCCCCCACTAATCCCTTGCGGATCTTGTTACTCTTGGGTGTTTGAGCACCCTAGACGGTTGAGGTCACCTCGAAGCCATATTCCATTGTGGTGAAGCTCCGTGGTTTCGTTGGGAGCCTCCAATTTGGTTGTGGAGAGAGCCCCAACCTTGTTTGTAAAGGTTCGGTCGCCGCCTTCAAGGGCACCAATAGTGGAATCACGGCATCTCGCATTGTGTGTATAGCGACCACGATCCCAATGGACCGAAATCTCTATGCTTAAGTGTCATCCCTGGACCGGTATGCTGACACACACAGTACTCGAGGAATTATAACAGAGTTCAATCACACACTTACTACATCGTGTTCTCATAAAGAGTATTTAGTACACAAATGATATGGCTGAAGGCCATCTAAATAAAATAACTGCGGAAGCTTCGGAGATAAATGAGTCCATCAAACTCCAACGGCATAGATGAGTGCATGACAACAACCTATCGCACCTTATTCTTCGTTGGTAAAGTCTGCAACATGAGACGTTGCAGCCATGTAGGTCAACACATGGAATATGCCGGCAGAGTTACACTGTAGAGCAAATGAATGAAACTATATCTACATGCATATTTGGCTGGTGGAGGCTCTAAGTTTAATGTTTTTGCATAAAGCTAATTTTTCCCTACAACAAAGGAATAAATTTATTTACTACAAAGTTTATACCATTATTGAGAAGGTTCCTCCAATTCAATTCCCAAAATTAACCAATTATCATCATTAAACCCAATACATTAATTAAGGAGTGATGAGATCAACAATAATATCCACTTCTAGATACTCAAATTGTCCATGACCGAGGACACGACTAACCATGATTAGTTTACACACTCTGTAGAGGTTGCGCACTTTTCCCCACAAGACTCGACCACATCCATGACCGGAAGATCGAGACATAGTCTTTCTGAAGCATTAACTCTCTACTATAGGTAGACTGGTACACCTACTTTCCCCTACATCTGCTAGTCCACCTCTTCAAGAGCTCACACAACTTACTCAACTATGCCAGAGCCCATAATGGCTTGTGGCTGCACACGGAAGTTTCTAGGCATGAAATATCATATGATCCCTTTGAGCCTGGGTGGTGAACTAAGGGAAAATCACACGGGTACTCCGGGATTCCCATGGGCAAGCACTGGTTTCTCCAGGTGCCCCAAGAAATCCACCCAGATGTGTATTAAAGTTGCCACCTTAATGTTGTCCAAAATTATTATCTCTCACAACTTTCATGAATATCACGAACCAATCCCCGTCTACAAGCATTGCTAAGAAATATATGATCATAATGTATATTCCCGGGGTGTTCAAAGGTAATAGGTTCCTACCTCAAGTACTACAACCAAACCACATGTTCCCAATCCTACTCATGCAAATCGTTCAGGGTAAAACTAATGCATAGTAAAAAAAAACTTGGTATAGAAAAATATGATCAAAGTGTAACTTGCCTTGCTGACGACCGGAAAACTCTAGAGATTCATAGTAACAAGCTTCGCACTCCGGAAAATCTAGCGTAGACAAACAATAGCATACATAAGCACTCAAGCAAACGATGCAAAGAGAAATCAAAGAAAAGATCCAAAAAACCCAAAAACAAGCAAATAACTAATCTAAACAGAATTTTTTTTAACAACATTATATTTATGTGGATTAGACCTTAACAGTAGGTACATGTGATTAGCTACGATTAGCAAAAAGAATCAACTAGAGCTACGAAACTCAAGATACAAACAAAAACACGATCAAATTCAAATTTGAACTAAAATCAAATTTTAAATTATCAAAAACATGTTCAAGTTGGTTTACTGGATAGATGAGATCGCTCTGAAGATTTTGGCGTTGGCTTCGTCGAATTTGGACAAACGAGCAAAAAGTTGCGAGAGTTTAAAGATCAGGGGCTAATCTGCAAAGAAAATATTCACGGGTAGGTCGCTGGCCAAAAACTAAAATAAAAAGAAAAATCTACAGAACGAACATTCGCTGCAGAACCTAATCTAATGAATTTGTCCGCTACAGAACGTAAACGAACGAATGTCCGCTAAATAACCGAAATAAAAAAATAAACCGGATCTAGAGGAAAACCGAAAAAAAACGGATCGGATCGGATCAGTTTTTACCGGTCTACGGTGGTTTCGACGGCGGCGGAGGCTACTTCCGGCGAGGGCGACGACAGCGGCTTTGGTAACGGCGGCGATGGTCGGCGGCGGGGCTTGCGGCGGCGGCGCGGCTTGAGGTCGTGGCGACCTTCATGCGGCGGCAATGGCGGCTTCGTGTGAGGAGGAGGGTCGGGGTGGCGATATTTAAGGAGGGGTGCGGGCGGCTTGGGAAGGGGTAGTGGAGGCGGCGCGAGTCCGAGCGGGACTTGGCGGCGGCGGGCGCGTGCTCCGGCCGGACTCCTGCCGGAGTCGGTCGAGCGGGCGAGGGGAGCCGACTGCGGCCTGGCGGGTGCTAGGCCGGCCCGGTCCGGCTACGAAGTTTTTTTAAACAATTTTTTCAGAGAGACAAAACTAGCTAAAATAAATATAAATAAAAACCTAAAAATACCAGAAAAATTCACGTAGTAATATGGCCTTATTATGGACCTAGTGAACATTTTTCTGGGCCTAAATGCCTAAACTAAAAACAAACATTATAGTACTAATTACTCCGCTAACTAATAAATAAACTAGCGAATAAAATCAAATAAAGTCTTCAAAACTTCAAAATTCAACTTCCAATATTTCGTTACTGATTTTGAAGATGTCATATTATCTTCTCTCTTTATTTTAAAATAATTGGAAAATAATTTTGGAAAAACAATTTGATCTAATTACCAAATTTTGATAAATCAAAATTGGATTTTTGTGAAACCTCCAACTCTCTCAAATTGGTCCTTGAGTTGCTTAAGGCCTCTTGGATCAAAATGCAACTAAAACAAAACAACAAAATGCATAAATCATGGATGCATATGAATGATCTATGAATAACATCCAAATTGAAAATTAGGATGTTACAAACCTACCCCCCTTACGATGAATCTCGCCCTCGAGATTCGGGTTGGTCAGCACAAAGGTGTGGGTGGTCCTTGTGGAGGTCTTCTTCTCGCTCCCAGGTGGCTTCCTCCTCGATATGGTGGCTCCGCTGAACTTTGCAAAACTTGATGACTCTGCTGCGAGTAACTCGGCTGGAAAACTCGAGAATCTTAACGGGTTTCTCTTCATAGGTTAGATCACTATCCAACTGAATCGCTTCCAGTGGCACTATATCTCTCAGAGGAATGTCGGCCATCTCTGCATGGCACTTCTTCAACTGGGAAACGCGAAGCACATCATGAACTCCTAACAAACCTTCGGGTAATTCCAACTTGTAGGCAACTTCTCCCATACGTTCCAAAACTCTGTATGGTCCCGCAAATCATGGTGCTAGTTTTCCTTTGACACCAAATCGTTTAACTCCTCGAAGTGGGGATACATGAAGATATGCTCTGTCTCCGACTTCATAGGCTACCTCTTTGCGTTTAGTATCGGCATAACTCTTCTGCTTGGACTAGGCTACCTTGAGTCTATCTTGAATCAACTTAACCTTCTCCTCAGAATCTCTGATTAAATCTGGTCCGAACAACTATTGATCTCCAACTTCATCCCACGACAATGGTGTCCTGCACCTCCTTCCGTACAAAGCTTCAAAAGGGGCCATCTTCAAACTAGCTTGATAACTGTTGTTATAGGAGAACTCTGCATAGGGTAAATTATCATCCCAACTAGATCCATAATCTAGCGCACAAGCTCTCAACATGTCCTCCAGAATCTGATTAACTCTCTCGGTCTGTCCATCTGTCTATGGATGAAAGGCTGTACTGAACTCTAGCCTGGTACCCAAAGTTTCGTGCAACTGATTCCAAAACTTTGAAGTAAATTGTGTTCCTCTATCTGATACGACCTCCATGCAGACATACAATCCTGGTCATGTATATCTTCGTCAACTTAGCACTCGTATAAGTTGTTTTCACGGGGATGAAATGGGCTACCTTGGTCAAGCGATCAACTACAGCCCAGATAGAGTCATAGCCTGAATGGGTCCTGGGTAATCCGGTGATGAAATCCATGCCAAGTTTATCCCACTTCCATTCGGGCATCGGCAAAGGCTGAAGTAACCCTACTGGTTTCTGGTGCTCTACCTTAACTCTCTGACATACGTCGCATACTGGTACATACTCTGCATTATCCTTCTTCATTCCTGTCCACCAAAAACTCTCCTTCAAATCCAGATACATCTTGTTGTTGCCTGGGTGAATCGAGTAAGGCGAATCATGAGCCTCCTGAAGAATTAACTTCCTGATCTCAGGGTCATTAGGCACATAGATACGATCCTCAAACCATAAAGTTTCGTGCTCATCCTCACGAAAACCTTTAGCCTTTCCTTTGCTCATCCTTTCCTTTATCTCTGCAATCTCCTTGTCCTTCTTCTAGACTTCTCGGATCTTTCCCAGCAAAGTGGACTGAATTTCCAGTGTCGCAACATAACCTCTCGGAACTATCTCCAAGCGAAGTTCTCGGAGATCATCGGCTAACTCCTGAGGTAATCCTCCGGTTATGAGCGTGTTAACATGACTCTTGCGGCTCAATGCATCTGCTACGACATTGGACTTTCCTGGATGATAATGCAATCTCATGTCATAATATTTTATGAGCTCCAACCATCTCCTTTGCCTGAGGTTCAACTCCTTCTGCGTGAAGATGTACTTCAAACTCTTATGGTCCGTGTAAACATCGCAACGGTTACCGATGAGAAAATGTCTCCATGTCTTGAGCGCATGCACTATGACTGCTAACTCCAAATCATGTGTCGCATAATTCAACTCATGAGGTTGAAGCTAATGTGAGGCATATGAAACAACTCTTCCTTCTTGCATAAGAACGCCTCCAAGTCCTTGACGAGAAGCGTCGCAATAAACTTGGAAATCCTTGCGTATGTTCGAGAGAATCATCACTGGGGCTATAACCAAACGTTTCTTCAACTCCTGAAAATTTGCCTCACAATCCTTGGTCCATTTAAACTTGGTGTCTTTCTTCAATAAATCCGTCATGGGCTTTGCAATCTTGGAAAATTCTCAATAAATCTCCGATAATAACCTGCGAGTCCAAGGAAACTTCTGATCTCTCCAACTAAGGTGGGTGCCAACCACAGTGACAGATGCAACCTTGGTAGGGTCTACTGCTATTCATTCTCCTGATATAACATGTCCGAGAAATCCATCTTCCTTCAACCAAAACTCACATTTGCTGAACTTGGCATACAACTGATGTTCCTGAGCTTCTCGAGAACCAAGCGCAAATGTTCCTTATGCTCTTCTTCATTCTTTGAGTGGACCAATATGTCATCAATGAACACCACACCAAACTTAATTGTCCAAGAACTCCATGAACACCTTGTTCATCATACTCATAAAATAGGCAGGGGCATTAGTCAAACCAAATGGCATAACCATATAGTCATATAGCCAATACCTTGTGGTAAAAGTTGTCTTTGTATCCTGCTCTTGGATCTTCAGCTGGTGATAACCTGATCGAAGATCAATCTTGGAGAAAACCTTAGCTCCCTGCAGCTGGTCAAACAAATCATTGACCATCGGCAGAGGGTATTTGTTCTTGATCATTACCTCATTTAGTGCATGATAATCAACAACCATCCTCAAAGATCCATCCTTCTTCTCAACTAGAAGCACCGGGGCTCCCCAAGGTGATGAGCTTGGTCGCATATAACCTTTATCCAATAACTCCTTAATCTGCTTCTTAATTTCCTCCAGATCATTGGTGGGCATTCGATACAGACTCTTGGATATTGGTCCGGTGCCTGGCAACAACTCGATCAGAAACTCAATGGCTCGGTCTGGTGGCATGCCTGGTAACTCCTCCGGAAATACATCGGGGTAATCCTTCACAACTGTTACTTCCCCCTGAACAATTCCCGAAAGGAAATTCACCTGAGTTCTCCTCTGCGCATGCCTAGACACATACTTGATCCGTTTTCCCTCTAGGTGGTGAGGAGAATAAACTTGCTGCCACAATCGATGTTTCCCTCAAACTTGGATAACCAATCCATGCCTAGGATCACACCCAATCCTTGTGACTCTAGGATAATAAGGTCGGTGGAGAAAACATGTCTACCTATGGTTATTGGCAACTGATAACATCCCCGACTAGCCAAATACTCTGCTCCTGGGGAACTCACTAACATAGGTGACTTAAGGGCTATGGTTGGCAGTTTTAACTTGTCCACAAATCCCTTTGATATGAATGAATGAGTGAACCAGTGTCAAAAAGAACAAGGGCTATAAATGCATTAATCATAAACTTACCGACAACTGCGTCGGGCTGCTCCTCAATCTCCTCCACACTGACGTGGTTCACCTGACCTCTGGTAAAAGGTTGGGCTTCTTCCCAGAACTTCCATTGCCATTTCCATTCTTTGCTTCAAAACATTCAGTGGCATAGTGTCTGGTCTTTCCGCACTTGAAACAAGTAATGTGACACAGATCCTTCTTGGCGGGTGTTGCGGGTTGGAACGGCTCTGATTGTTGCTTCCTCCATTCCCATTACCATTCTTAGGGCCACTGTGGTTGTGTGAACTTCCTCCATTATGCGAATGTCCTTCATGGTTATGCCCTCCATGGTTGTGATGAGTGTGTCCTCCTGAGTACGGGGAATAGCAAGGCTTCTGCTAAGCTCCAGAATTATACTTCTCCTTGTCCATACTTCCTCTTGTAGTTATCTATTTGCTGTTGCTTGCTTTCAATCATGAGGGCCATATCTACCAGATCCTGGTAGTTGTTGAAGGTTGCCACCATCAACTGCATACTCAACTCATCATTGAGTCCCTCAAGAAATTTCTCCTGCTTCGCGGTATCTATGGCCACATCATCTGGGGCATAGCGTGCTAGCTTGCTGAACTCATCCACATACTGTCCCACTGTACGACTCCCTTGGCATAAGTTGAGGAACTCACGCTTCTTCAAACTCATGGCTCCAACTGAAACATGTGCGGTGTGGAAGGCCTGCTAAAATTGATCCCATGTAACTGTAGCAATGGGGTAAGTGGTGGTGAAATTCTCCCACCAAGAGGGTGCGGGTCCATCAAGCTGATGTGCGGCAAAGCGCACATTTTTGTTGTTGTTGTTGTTGCCTTGGTTCTGGATCATCATCTGCATCAAGGCATTCTGTTGTTGGATCAACTGGGTGAGCTCCGGTGGGAAAGTGAATCCGAGGTCACGTCTTAGAGGCATCTGATGGGTTAGAGGGGGGGGGGGTGAGAAGACATAATAGAATACGGTCTATGAGAGATTTCACTACCCATATGCATATGAGGCAAATATAATCAATTCACACCACTCAATATCAAACAAGATTCACATAAATGATCGAAACTACTATTACAAATCGATCGATTTCTAACTACTTGGAAGAATACTAGTAGTAACATGGTGGTCATCTAGAAGTTTTGATCGGTGGAAGACTCCATAATATCAGGTCCAGCTTCGTCTTCATAATCATCATCACTGTCTGTGTCGGTGTCATCCAATATGATGTAGTCCTCCGAACGAATATCCACTTCAGGTTCTTGCTTTGGTTTCACCATGGGTATTCCTAGCTTCTTCTTCAGATCTTCATGCTTCTCCAGTAGCATAGCAATTTCTTCTCATATCCATCGCGGGTTGAGTTGGGTTCCTCTTCTAGCTCGATATTCCTCTTCATCACCTTCTTGGTCTTCTTCACGATAGCGCACATCTGGTTCTCATATCGATGAATGTGTTGATCCATCTCCTGAATGTATGCTGCAATAGATCCATCCTTCCTGGTGCGAATCATCTCCCATTGCTCGTCTAAGCGTCCACATATCTGGTAGACGATATCTTCAAGATCCTTGTGGCACACCTCACAAATGCATCCAAGAGTGATGTGGGCTGCCATGCTCTTTCCTAAGCTCCAAGTTGGTGCATCCAAGGTAAACTCAATGGGCTCGGTTGTTGGTGCAAATGTCCTCCCAGGTACACGAACTTTGATCCTCCAGCGCTCCTCTTCGGGTAAATTTGCAGTGAAGGTTCCAGTAAAGCTTGGTAGTCCGATGTTTAGGTACTTCGTGACTTCCTTCAAGTGCCGTCCGAAAGGGGTGTCGTCATCTGGCTGAGTGAACTTGTTCCTGGGGTCCGACATCTATAGAGTAGAAATAGAGGAGGATTAGAAATGAGTAGAGAAGAGTATCATGTGGCTTTTCCTAGTGGTCGCGTCCTACAGTCAGCGTGTGCTCTGATACCATCTTGTAGCGACCATGATCCCAATGGACCGAACTCTCTGTGCTTAAGTGTCATCCCTGGATCGATATGCTGACACACACAGTACTCGAGGAAAATCTACGAAGAAAATATTCACGGATAGGTCCCTGGCCAAAAACTATAATAAAAAGTAAAATCTACAGAACGAACGTTCGCTGCAGAACCTAATCTATTGAATTTGTCCGCTACAGAACGTAAATGAACGAACGTCCGCTAAATAACCGAACTAAATGAAATAAACCGGATCTAAAGGAAAACCGAAAAAAGGGGATCAGATTGGATTAGTTTTTATCGGTCTACGGTGGTTTCGACGGCGACGGCGGCGAACTACGGCGGCGGTGGATGCTTCGGGCGAGGGCGACGCCGGCGGTGGTCGGCGGCGGGGCTTGCGGCGAAGGCGCGGCTTGCGGGTGACGACGGCGGCTTCGTGTAAGGAGGAGGGGTCGGGAGCGGTGGTATTTAAGGAGGGGGTGCGGGCGGCTTGGGGAAGGGGTAGCGGAGGTGGCACAGAGTCTGAGCGGGACTCAACGGCGGGGGGCGCGTGCTCCGGCCGGACTCCTGCCGGAGTCGGTCGAGCGGGCGAGGGGAGTTGGGCCACGGCCTGGCGGGTGCTGGGCTGGCCCGGTCCAGCTGCGAGGTGTCTTTTAAACATTTTTTTCAGAGAGACAAAACTAGCTAAAATAAATATAAATAAAAACCTAAAAATACCAAAAAATTCACGTAGTAATATGGCCTTATTATGGACCTAGTGAACATTTTTCTGGGCCTAAATGCCTAAACTAAAAACAAACATTATAGTACTAATTACTCCGCTAACTAATAAATAAACTAGCAAATAAAATCAAATAAAGTCTCCAAAACTTCAAAATTCAATTTCCAATATTTCTTTACTGATTTTGAAGAAGTCATATTATCTTCTCTCTTTATTTTAAAATAATTGGAAAAGAATTTTGAAAAAACAATTTGATCCAATTACCAAATTTTGATAAATCAAAACTGGATTTTTGTGAAACCTCCAACTCTCTCAAATTGGTCCTTGAGTTTCTTAAGGCCTCTTGGATCAAAATGCAACTAAAACAAAACAACAAAATGCATAAATCATGGATGCATATGAATGATCTATGAATAACATCTAAATTGAAAATTGGGATGTTACAGTGTGACGACGTGAGGAGAATACAGTGGCCCTAGTGGCTTCTTGGGGAGCATTGTGCCTCCACACCGCTCCAACGGAGACGTACTTCCTCTCAAAGGAAAGGAACTTCGGTAACACATCCTCGTCTCCACCGACTCCACTCTCGGTTATCTCTTACCTTTACTTGTGCAAGCTTATATTGTGTTGTATCTCATGCTTGCTTGTGTGCTTGTTGTTGTTGCATCATATAGGTTGTTCACCTAGTTGCACATCTAGACAACCTACTTTGATGCTAAGTTTAATTTTGTCAAGAAAAGCTAAAAGTTGTTAGTTGCCTATTCACCCCCCTCTAGTCAACCATATCGATCCTTTCAATTGGTATCAGAGCCTTCTCTCTTTATTAAGGACTTTGCCATCCGAAGAGTATGGTTGACACCACGGACGAGGTGGAGGATCACCCTGGTGCGGATCCCACTATTGAGGAACGCAGTAATTTCAAAAATTCCCTACGATCACGCAAGATCTATCTAGGAGATGCATAGCAACGAGAGGGGAGAGTGTGTCCATGTACCCTCGTAGACCGAAAGTGGAAGCATTTAGTTAATTAACGCGGTTGATGTAGTCGAACGTCTTCGTGATCCAAACGATCCAAGTATCGAACGTACGACACCTTCGCGTTCAGCAAACGTTCAGATCGATGACGTCCCACGTGCTCTTGATCCAGTTGAGGACGAGGGTGAGTTCCGTCAGCAGGATGGCATGGCGACGGTGATGAGGATGTTATCGGCGCAGGGCTTTGCCTAAGCACTATGGTGATATGATCGAGGTGTGTAACCGTGGAGGGGGGCACCGCACACGGCTAAGGCAAAACTTAGTGTGTCTTTGGGGTGCCCCCTGCCCATGTATATAAATGAGGGAGGGAGAGAGGCCGGCCCCCTAGAGGTGCACCAAGAGTATGGAGTCCTACTAGGAATTCCAAGTCCTAGTAGGAATCCTTTCCTTTTCAGAGTAGGAGAGAAGGAAAGAGGGAAAGAGAGGGGGAGTAGGAAAGGGCAAGGGGGGCACCGCCCCCTTTCCCTAGTAAAATTCGGACCCATGGGGGGGCGCCACCTCCCCTTGGCCTGCCTCCTCCTTTTCCCGTATGGCCCAATAAGGCCCATTACTTCTCCCGGTGAATTCCCGTAACTCCTCGGTACTCCAAAAATACCCGAATCACTCGGAACCTTTCCGATGTCCGAATATAGCCTTCGAATATATGAATATTTACCTCTTGATCATTTCGAGACTCCTCGTCATGTTTGTGATCTCATCCGGGACTCCGAACAAACTTCGGTCATCAAATCACATAACTCACAATACAAATCGTCATCGAACATTAAGTGTGCGGACCGTACGGGTTCGAGAACTATGTAGACATGACTGAGACACATATCTGGTCAATAACCAATAGCAGAACCTGGATGCTCATATTGGCTCCTACATATTCTACGAAGATCTTTATCGGTCAAACCGCATAACAACATACGTTGTTCCCTTTGTCATCGGTATGTTACTTGCCCGAGATTCGATCATCGGTATCATCATACCTAGTTCAATCTCGTTACCAGCAAGTCTCTTTACTCATTCAGTAATGCTTCATCCTGCAACTAACTCATTAGTCACATTTCTTGCAAGGCTTTATAGTGATGGGCATTACCGAGAGGGCCCAGAGATACCTCTCTGATACACGGAGTGACAAATCCTAATCTCGATCTATGCCAACCCAACAAACACCTTTGAAGACACCTGTAGAGCATCTTTATAATCACCCAGTTACGTTGTGACGTTTGATAGCACACAAGGTGTTCCTCCGGTATTCGGGAGTTGCATAATCTCATAGTCTGAGGAACATGTATAAGTCATGAAGAAAGCAGTAGCAATGAAACTGTAGCGATCATAATGCTAAGCTAACGAATGGGTCTTGTCTGTCACATCATTCTCCTAATGATGTGATCCCGTTCATCAAATGACAACACATGTCTATGGTTAGGAAACATAACCATCTTTTATTAACGAGCTAGTCAAGTGGAGGCATACTAGGGACTTTTTTTGTCTGTGTATTTACACATGTACTAAGTTTCCGGTTAATACAATTCTAGCATGAATAATAAACATTTATCATGATATAAGGAAATATAAATAACAACTTTATTATTGCCTCTAGGGCATATTTCCTTCAGTCACCCACTTGCACTAGAGTCAATAATCTAGTTCACATCGCCATGTGATTTCACCAATAGTTCACATATGTATGTGATTAACACCCATAGTTCACACGACATGTGACCAACACCCAAAGGGTTTACTAGAGTCAATAATCTAGTTCACATCACTATGTGATTAACACCCAAAGAGTACTAAAGTGTGATCATGTTTTGCTTGTGAGAGGAGTATAGTCAACGGGCCTGCTAAATTCAGAGCCGTATGTATTTTGCAAATTTTCTGTGTCTACAATGCTCTGCATGGAGCTATTCTAGCTAATTGCTCCCACTTTCAATATGTATCCAGATTGAGACTCAGAGTCATCTGGATTGGTGTAAAGCTTACATCGACGTAACTCTTTACGACAAACTCTTTATCACCTCCATAACTGAGACATACTTCCTTAGTCCTCTTAGATAACTAAGGATAACTTTGACCGCTATACAGTGATCCACTCCTAGATCACTATCATACCCCCTTGCCAAACTCATAGCAAGGCACACAATTGGTCTGGTACATAGCATGACATACTTTATAGAACCTATGACTGAGGCATAGGGAATGACTTTCATTCTCTTTCTATCTTCTGTCGTGGTCGGGCTTTGAGTCTTACTCAACTTTACACCTTTTAATACAGGCAAGAACTCCTTCTTTGACTGATCCATTTTGAACTCTTTCAAAAACTTGTCAAGGTATGTACTCATTGAAAAAATCTTTATCAAGCGTCTTGATCTATCTCTATAGATCTTGATGTCCAATATGTAAGTAGCTTCACCGAGGTCTTTCTTTGAAAAACTCCTTTCAAACTCTCCTTTATGCTTTCCTGAAAATTCTACATCATTTCCGATCAACAACATGTCATTCACATATACTTATCAGAAAGACTGTAGTGCTCCCACTCACTTTCTTGTAAATACAGGCTTCACCGCAAGTCTGTATAAAACTATATGTTTTGATCAACTCATCAAAGCATATATTCTAACTCCGAGATGCTTGCACCAGTCCATAGATGGCTCGTTGGAGCTTGCACACCTTGTTAGTACCATTAGGATTGACAAAACCTTCTGGTTGCATCATATACAACTCTTCTTTAAGAAATATCCATTTAAGGAATTCAGTTTTGACATCCATTTGCCAGATTTCATAAAATAAGGCAACTGCTAACATGATTCGGACGGATTCAAGCATTGCTACAATTAAGAAAATCTCATTGTAGTCAACACCTTGAACTTGTTGAAAACCTTTTGCGACAAGTTGAGCTTTGTAGATAGTAACACTACTGTCAGCGTCCGTCTTCCTCTTGAAGATCCATTTATTTAATATGGATTGCCGATCATCGGGCAAGTCCACCAAAGTCTACACTTTGTTCTCATACATGGATCCCATTTCAGATTTCATGCCCTTCTAGCCATTTCGCGGAATCTGGGCTCATCGTTGCTTCCTCATAGTTCGTAGGTTCATCATGTTCTAGAATGACTTCCAGAATAGGATTACCGTACCACTCTGGTGCGGATCATACTCTGGAAGACCTACGAGGTTCGGTAGTAATTTGATCTGAAGTTTCATGATCATCATCAATAGCTTCCTCACTAATTGGTGCAGGAATCACTAGAACTAATTTCTGTGATGAACTACTTTCCAATTCGGGAGAAGGTACAATTACCTCATCAATTTCTACTTTCCTCCCGCTCACTTCTTTCGAGAGAAATCCATATATGCTCAAATCATCTGTGAAGGTCAAAAAATAACGATACCCGCCATGAGCCTCAACACTTATTGGACCGCATACATCGGTATGTATTATTTCCAATAAGTCAGTAGTGCGTTCCATTGTTCCGAAGAACGGATTTTTTAGTCATCTTACCCATGAGGCATGGTTCGCAAGCACCAAGTGATTCATAATCAAGTGATTCCAAAAGCCCATCAGCATGGAGTTTCTTCATGCGCTTTACACCAATATGACCTAAACGGCAGTGCCACAAGTATGTTGCACTATCATTATCAACTTTGCATCTTTTGTCATCAATATTATGAATATGTGTATCACTACGATCGAGATTCAATAAATCATCAACATTGGGTGTATGACCATAAAAGGTTTTATTCATGTAAATAGAATAACAATTATTCTCTATCTTTAAATGAATAACCGTATTGCAATAAACATTATCTAATCATATTCATGCTTTAATGCAAATACCAAATAACATTTATTTAGGTTCAACTCTAATCCCAAAAGTATAGGGGGTGTGCGATAATGATCATATCAATCTTGGAACCACTTCCAACATACATCGTCACTTCACCCTCAACTAGTCTCTATTTATTCTGTAACTCCTGTTTCGAGTTACTAATCTTAGCAACTGAACAAGTATCAAATACCCAGGGGTTACTACGAGCAGTAATAAGGTACACATCAATAACATGTATATTAAATATACCTTTGTTCACTTTGCCATCCTTCTTATTCACCAAATATTTTGGGTAGTTCCGCTTCCAGTGACCATTTCCTTTGCAGTACAAGCACTCAGTTTTAGGCTTAGGTCCAGATTTGGGCTTCTTCACGGGAGTGGCAACTTGCTTGCCATTCTTCTTGAAGTTCCCTTTCTTTCCCTTTGCCCTTTACTTGAAACTAGTGTCTTGTTTAATCATCAACACTTGATGCTTTTCCTTGATTTCTACCTTAGTTGATTTCAGCATCACGAAGAGCTCGAGAATTTCTTTCGTCATTCCTTGCATATTATAGTTCATCACGAAGTTCCAGTAACTTGGTGATGGTGACTAGAGAACTCTGTCAATCACTATCTTATCTAGAAGATTAACTCTCACTTGATTCAAGTGATTGTAGTACCCAGACAATCTGAGCACATGCTCACTGCTTGAGCTATTCTCCTCCATATTTTAGCTATAGAACTTGTTGGAGACTTCATATCTCTCAACTCGGGCATTTACTAGAAATATTAACCTCAACTCTTGGAACATCTCATATGGTCCATAACGTTCAAAACGTCTTTGAAGTCCCGATTCTAAGCCGTAAGGCATGGTGCACCAAACTATCAACTAGTCATCATATTCAGCTAGCCAAACATTCATAACGTCTGCATCTGCTCCTGCAATAGGTCTGTCACCTAGCGGTGCATCAAGGACATAATTCTTCTGTGCAGCAATGAGGATAAACCTCAGATCATGGACCCAATTCGCATCATTGCTACTATCATCTTTCAACTTAGTTTTCTCTAGGAGCATATAAAAAACATAGGGAAGCTACAACACGAGCTATTGATCTACAACATAATTTGCAAAATACTATCAGGACTAAGTTCATGATAAATTAAAGTTCAATTAATCATATTACTTAAGAACTCCCACTTAGCTAGATATACAGTCCTCTAGTCATCTAAATGATCACGTGATCCATATCAACTAAACCATGTCCGATCATCTCGTGAGATGGAGTAGTTTTCAATAGTGAACATCTCTTATGTTGATCATATCTACTATATGATTCACACTCGACCTTCCGGTCTCCAGTGTTCCGAGGCCATATCTATATATGCTAGGCTCGTCAAGTTTAACCCGAGTATTTTGAGTGTGCAAAACTGGCTTGCACCCGTTGTATGTGAACGTAGAGCTTCTCACACCCGATCATCACGTGGTGTCTCGGCACGACGAACTGTAGCAATGGTGCATACTCAAGGAGAACACTTAGACCTTGAAATTTAGTAAGGGATCATCTTATAATGCTACCGCCATACTAAGCAAAATAAGATGCATGAAAGATAAACATCACATGCAATCAAAATATGTGACATGATATGGCCATCATCATCTTGTGCTTATGATCTCCATCAACGAAGCATCGTCATGATCTCCATCATCATCGGCGTGACACCTTGATCTCCATCATAGCATCATTGTCGTCTCGCCAACTATTGCTTCTACGACTATCGCTACCGCTTAGTGATAAAGTAAAGCAATTACATGGCGATTGCATTGCATACAATAAAGCGACAACCTTATGGCTCCTGCCAGTTGCCGATAACTATGTTACAAAACATGATCATCTCATACAACAATTTATATCACATCATGTCTTGACCATATCACATCATAGCAAGCCCTGCAAAAACAAGTTAGATGTCCTCTACTTTGTTGATGCAAATTTTACGTGGCTGCTACGGGCTTCTAGCAAGAACCGTTCTTACCTACGCATCAATACCACAACGAATTTTCATCAAGTGTGTTGTTTTAACCTTCAAAAAGGACTGGCCGAAGTCAAACTCGATTCAACTAAAGTTGGAGAAACAAACACCCGCCAGCCACCTATGTGCAAAAGCACGTCGGTAGAACCAGTCTCATGAATGCGGTCATGTAATGTCGGTCCAGGCCGCTTCATCCAACAATACCGCCGAATCAAAGTAAGACATTGGTGGTAAGCAATATGACTATTATCGCCCACAACTCTTTGTGTTCTACTCGTGCATAAAACATCTACGCATAGACATGGCTCGGATGCCATTGTTGGGGAATGCGGTAATTTCAAAAATTTCTTACGATCATGCAAGATCTATCTAGGAGATGCATAACAACGAAAGGGGAGAGTGTGCCATGTACCCTCGTAGACCGAAAGTGTAAGCGTTTAGTTAACGCGGTTGATGTAGTCGAACGTCTTCGCGATCCAACCGATCCAAGTACCGAACGTACGGCACCTCCGCGTTCAATACACGTTCAGCTCGATGACGTCCCTCGTGCCCTTGATCCAGTTGAGGACGAGGGTGAGTTCCGTCAGCACGACGGCGTGGTGATGGTGATGATGATGTTACCGGCGCAAGGCTTCGCCTAAGCACTATGGCGATATGATTGAGGTGTGTAACTGTGGAGGGGGGCACCGTACATGGCTAAGGCAAAACTTGGTGTGTCTTTGGGGTGCCCCCTGCCCATGTATATAAATGAGGGAGGGAGAGAGGTCGTCTCCCTAGAGGTGCGCCAAGATTATGGAGTCCTACTAGGAATTCCAAGTCCTAGTAGGAATCCTTTCCTTTTCAGAGTAGGAGAGAAGGAAAGAGGGAAAGAGAGGGGGAGTAGGAAAGGGCAAGGGGGGCACCGCCCCCTTTCCCTAGTAAAATTCGGACCCATGGGGGGGCGCCACCTCCCCTTGGCCTGCCTCCTCCTTTTCCCGTATGGCCCAATAAGGCCCATTACTTCTCCCGGTGAATTCCCATAATTCCCCGGTACTACGAAAAATACCTGAATCACTCGGAACCTTTCCGTTGTCCAAATATAGCCTTCGAATATATGAATCTTTACCTCTCGATCATTTCGAGACTCCTCGTCATGTCCGTGATCTCATCCGGGACTCCGAACAAACTTCGGTCATCAAATCACATAACTCATAATACAAATTGTCATCAAACGTTAAGCGTGCGGACCCTACGGATTTGAGAACTATGTAGACATGACCGAGACACATCTCTGGTCAATAACCAGTAGCGGAACCTGGATGCCCATATTGGCTCCTACGTATTCTACGAAGATCTTTATCGGTCAAACCGCATAACAACATACGTTGTTCCCTTTGTCATCGGTATGTTACTTGCCCGAGATTCGATCATCGGTATCATCATACCTAGTTCAATCTCGTTAGCAGCAAGTCTCTTTACTCATTCCGTAATGCTTCATCCTGCAACTAACTCATTAGTCACATTGCTTGCAAGGCTTTATAGTGATGAGCATTACCGAGAGGGCCCAGAGGTACCTCTCTGATACACAGAGTGACAAATCCTAATTTAGATCTATGCCAACAAAACAAACACCTTTGGAGACACCTGTAGAGCATCTTTATAATCACCCAGTTACGTTGTGACGTTTGATAGCACTCAAGGTGTTCCTCCGGTATTCGGGGGTTGCATAATCTCATAGTCTGAGGAACTTGTATAAGTGATAACCCACAAGTGTAGGGGATCGCAACAGCTTTCGAGGGTAGAGTATTCAACCCAAATTTATTGATTTGACACAAGGGGAGCCAAAGAATATTCTTAAGTATTAGCAGTTGAGTTGTCAATTCAACCACACCTGGATAACTTAGTATCTGCAGCAAAGTATTTAGTAGTAAAGTAGTATGATAGTAAAGGTAACAGTGGCAAAAGTAAAGATAATAGTTTTATAGTAGTTGTAACAGTAGCAACGAAAAAGTAAATAAGCGAAGCACAAGATGTGAAAAGCTCGTAGGCATTGGATCAATGATGGATAATTATGTCGGATGCGATTCCTCATGTAATAGCTATAACATAGGGTGACACAGATTTAGCTCCAGTTCATCAATGTAATGTGGGCATGTATTCCGAATATAGTCATACATGCTTATGGAAAAGAACTTGCATGACATCTTTTGTACTACCCTCCCGTGGCAGCGGGGTCCTAGTGGAAACTAAGGGATATTAAGGCCTCCTTTTAATAGAGAACCGGAACAAAGCACTAGCACATAGTGAATACATGCACTCCTCAAACTACGGTCATCACCGAGAAGTATCCCGATTATTGTCACTTCGGGGTTGTCGGATCATAACACATAATAGGTGACTATAGACTTGCAAGATAGGATCAAGAACACACATATATTCATGAAAACATAATAGGTTCAGATCTGAAATCATGGCACTCGGGCCCTAGTGACAAGCATTAAGCATAGCAAAGTCATAGCAAAATCAATCTCAGAATATAGTGGATACTAGGCATCAAACCCTAACAAAACTAACTTGATTACATGGTAAATCTCATCCAACCCATCACCGTCCAGCAAGCCTACGATGGAATTACTCACGCACGACGGTGAGCATCATGAAATTGGTGATGGAGGACGATTGATGATGACGACGACGACGAATCCCCCTCTCCGGAGCCCCGAACGGACTCCAGATCAGCCCTCCCGAGAGAGATTAGGGCTTGGCGGCGGCTCCGTATCGTAAAATGCAATGAAACTTTCTCTCTAATTTTTTTCTCCGCGAAACGGAATGCATGGAGTTGGAGTTGAGGTCGGTGGAGCATCAGGGGGCCCACGAGACAGGGGGGCGCGCCCAGGGGGAGGGCGCGCCCCCCACCCTCGTGGACAAGGTGTGGGCCCCCTGGCCTTGATTCTTTCGCCAGTATTTTTTATATTTTCCAAAACTTATCTCTGTGGATTTTCAGGTCATTTCGAGAACTTTTGTTTTATGCACAATAAACAACATCATGGCAGTTCTGTTGAAAACAACATCAGTCTGGGTTAGTTTCATTCAAATCATGCAAGTTAGAGTCCAAAACAAGGGCAAAAGTGTTTGGAAAAGTAGATACGTTGGAGACGTATCAATAAGTCATGAAGAAAGCAGTAGCAATGAAACTGTAACGATCATAATGCTAAGCTAACAGATGGGTCTTGTCCATCACATCATTCTCCTAAGTATGTGATCTTGTTCATCAAATGACAACACATGTCTATGGTTAGGAAAAATAACCATCTTTTATTAACGAGCTAGTCAAGTAGAGGCATACTAGGGACACTTTGTTTTGTCTATGTATTCACACATGTACTAAGTTTCCGGTTAATACAATTCTAGCATGAATAATAAACATTTATCATGATATAAGGAAATATAAATAACAGCTTTATTATTGCCTCTAGGGCATATTTCCTTCACCCACTTTGTCTGCGGCCGATGGGGGATCCTCGGTCTCCCGTGAGGAGTTCAATGTGGCTATGGACACATTGAAAACCTCCATGACGGCCGAGGTTAAAAGCATGTTTAAGGAGTTTCTTGATGGGCTTATTATCCACCGAACCATTGGAAGTGGTTGATCCCGCTAATAAGGTGGCAGATGCAAACTCCAAAAAGGGGGAAGCTAGTAGTGAGCAAGCTCCTTTGCCTAGTGGTAGAAGTGGGAGTGGCATCTTTGCCCATGTTGAACCTCCACTTACTTATGGAGGACTGGTTCCCTCCACGCATATGAATCATGTTGGTCCTCCTCCCAAGCTTGTGAAAAATGATTATTTTTCTTCTTCGATGTATCGCTTTAAACATCATTTAAATCATAGTTCTACTAAGTTTCGGAGAATTATTGAGCAAGGTTTCTACCCGCACGACCCAAGCAACTTCACGCCTAGAGAAGCCACAGATCATCAATTCAACGAGTCCGCTCTGTTCATTCTCCAAGAAGCAATTCCTCCTAAAGATATTGCTCACCTCCGACCTTTCATCGTGGCCAAGGAAGCATGGCAACATGTTGTTTCCATTTACAAGGGAGGCACAAGCATTGAATGCTCCAACTTTGAAGTGGTACAAGATGAAGCCGATGAGTTTGCGATGAATGAAGATGAAGAACCTCGTGAGCTTTACCGGAGATTAACCACTCTCGCGGTCTCACTCCAAGATCATCGGAGCAAGGATATGGATGACAATTGGATCAAGCGCAAGTTTCTCAAGGCCATGATGCCCTACCACAAGGCCATGTCCTCCGTCATCAGTCAAAGGCCGGACTTTCACGCCTTGTCCTAAAGTGAAGTGTCGGATGAGTCTGTTGCTATGAGGATCTTGGACAAGACCGCCGATAATGCGGTGTTGCGTTCTCAACAATTAAAGAAGCCCAACCTTGCTTTGAAGGCCAAGGCTAGTGTGGAAGAAGAGAGTGAAGAGGAAGAAGAGGAATGCCCGGAAGATACCAAGTATGCTTATCATGAGCACATGGCTGTCGCGTCACGACAATTTTGGAGCAAGAAGAACACAAGGCCCAACTTCAACAAGAATAACTCAAGTGGTACCAAGGGCAAGCAACATGTGAGTACAAGCTATAATTGTGGCAATGTGAGCCACTTTGTTGCGGAATGCTCGTACGAGAAGAGGGAAGACAATGGGGCAAGCTTATCCGAAAAGACAAGGCCAAGTCCTTCCCCAACAAGAACAACTTCACCAAGAAGACTCCTCCCAAAGGGTTGGTGGAACAAGAAGAGTACAATGATGATTATGATGATGATGAAGATGGTGAGGCAGTTGCCATGGCCTCCGTTGCCATTGCAACAACTCCACGGGTGTCCCTCTTCGACTCACCCAATGAGAACATCACCGCCAAGTGCCTCATGGCTAAAGCCACCAACAAGGTAACCCCCAACATCAAAACTACCATCACTACTAATCCTTCCTTGACGGATTTCATTGATGAAAGTGAGGGGTCGAAGGAGGAAGAAAATGAATTTGAGTCTTTTATGAATAAGCTCATGGGTAAATCCAAGAAGCACTTCGTTTCTCTCTTGGAACAACTTGGTGAAGCCAACTACATGATCGAGGCTCATGAAGAAACCATCTCTAAGATGGAAGAGCATAGTCATGACTATGCCGATGAGATATCGGATCTCTCAAATCTGCTTGAGGAAGAGCATGGTCATCGTTTGGCTCTTGAGGAGTCACACAATGATGATCATGCTAAATTAAATAAAGATCTTGATCATGCTCTTGTTGTATCTCGTGTGCTCAATTCCGAGAAGGCTAAACTTGGGGTTGACAATGCTAGACTCAAGGAGGAGTTTGATATACTTGACAAGGCTCACAAGGCCTTGAAGAGTGCTCATGCAAGCCTCACACTGGTACGCGTCGATGCTATACAAACGGTTTTAAACACCTTTCCGCGACGACATTTGGAACCGTCGCCTAGGGAGTGTGGAGATTAGGGGGTCCTTCCCACATGACCCAGAAACCGTCGAGGATATGCCCTCCTCACACACATGCTTGGCAAAATGAGGTCGTGTGCGACCGGCGACCGATCAAATACGGTTATACATACAGTAGTGCTAAAAAATACAATTATACAGGTCAAATCATTTCCGGTCGTAAGTACATCCCACACAGACTGTCCCCGAGAAACGTTTCCGTTCGTATATACATCCCACACAGTCGCTGCAAGGAAAACGTTTTCGTTCGTAGGTACATCACACACAATTTTCCCCGTTAAATCATTTGTGATGGCCTTCCCATCGCACACAATATTAATAATTTTATCGTTTGCGTTATTGAATGCATCCCACATGGTGCGTAGAAGAAACTGTGTGGCAAAGGCTATCCATCACACACAGCTTTTATGCGGTAAACGTTTGTGCAAGGTGGCCTAACACAAACAATTTTGAAGAGAATGTCGTGTGTGAGTGCTCATCGATCCAACACGGTTTATTCCTAGAAACTGAGTGCGTTGCCTTAGGTCATCGCCCACGGTATTTTCTCAATAACCGTTTGCAATAGCAAAAACCAATTAGCAGGCTAATTGCCCTATTATTAGTAATCCATTTATTAATCTAATTTACATTCATATTAAACACATAGTATATTTCATTCCCATATTAAGGAAGCATGATTTCATAACTGAAATACATCGGAGTACTATGAAATACATCAGAGTACAACATGATATAGCTTCAGCACTCAGCTACCTCATTACACAACTGCGATGGCCTACTAAGCTTTGGAGAATTATTGAGCAAGGTTTCTACCCGCACGACCCAAGCAACTTCACGCCTAGAGAAGCCACGGATCATCAATTCAACGAGTCCGCTCTCTTCACTCTCCAAGAAGCAATTCCTCCTAAAGATATTGCTCACCTCCGACCTTTCACCGTGGCCAAGGAAGCATGGCAACATGTTGTTTCCATTCACAAGGGAAGCGCAAGCATTCAATGCTCCTACTTTGAAGTGGTACAAGATGAAGCTGATGAGTTTCCGATGAATGAAGATGAAGAACCTCGTGAGATTTACCGGAGATTAACCACTCTCACGGTCTCACTCCGAGATCATGGGAGCAAGGATACGGACGACTTGGATCAAGCGCAAGTTTCTCAAGGACATGATGCCCTACCACAAGGCCATGACTCCGTCATCCGTCAAAGGCCGGACTTTCACGCCTTGTCCTCAAGTGAAGTGTTGGATGAGTTTGTTGCTATGAGGATCTTGGACAAGACCGCCGACAATGCGGTGTTGCATTCTCAACAATCAAAGAATCCCAACCTTGCTTTGAAGGCTAAGGCTAGTGTGGAAGAAGAGAGTGAAGAGGAAGAAGAGGAATGTTGCCCTGAAGATACCAAGTATGCTTATCATGAGCACATGGCTGTCGCGTCACAGACAATTTTGGAGCAAGAAGAACACAAGGCCCAACTTCAACAAGAATAACTCAAGTGGTACCAAGGGCAAGCAACGTGTGAGGACAAGCTATAATTTTGGCAATGTGAGCCACTTTATTGCGGAATGCCCATACGAGAAGAGGGAAGACAATGGGGGCAAGCTTATCCGAAAAGACAAGGCCAAGTTCTTCCCCAACAAGAACAACTTCAGCAAGATCACATGCAACATCTAGAACCTTTCGAAATTAGCATCATAGACAGTACATAGACAGATGCATGTCATCTGGAAAACTGCTGAAGCGGAAGGCGAATATTGAGCCTTCATTCATGTTGAAGGTCTTTGCAACTTTAGGCCAGCGCCTGTGGATGATTGACCGTCCATCCTTCGTCCTCTCCAGGAACACTTCAATATTGAACTGTGGGTGTTGTATGAAAACTTTCCTTGCCTCCTGACCATAGAGGTGGTTTGAGAGGTAATCATTAGTGAACTGCTTTGGAAAGGCCTGAAAACAAGGATGTGCATAAACATTAGTGGTTAGAGAGGTAATCATCAGTGAACTATATAGTGGTAAAAAATGTTGATGAAAAATAAGCACGTTGCAGATTCATCATATTAATTCAAGCCACATGGAAAACGCATTTATCCAAACCAAGCATGATTAAGAACTAGGAAATATAGCACTTGTATACGTTTCTCATGTATCTAGTGCAGCCAAATTTGATTTGTTCCTTGATGTCTACTACACAACCTTCTTCTTGTAGACGTTGTTGGGCCTGCAAGTGCACAGGTTTGTAGGATAGCAACAAATTTCCCTCAAGTGGATGACCTAAGGTTTATCAATCCGTGGGAGGCGCAGGATGAAGATGGTCTCTCTCAAACAACCCTGCAACTAAATAGCAAAGAGTCTCTTGTGTCCCCAACACACCCAATACAATGGTAAATTGTATAGGTGCACTAGTTCGGCGAAGAGATGGTGATACAAGTGCAAAATAGATAGTAGATATAGGTTTTTGTAATCTGAAATAATAAAAACAGCAAGGTAACTAATGATAAAAGTGAGCGTAAACGGTATTGCAATGGTAGGAAACAAGGCCTAGGGTTCATACTTTCACTAGTGCAAGTTCTCTCAACAATAATAACATAGATAGATCATATAACAAGCCCTCAACATGCAACAAAGAGTCACTCCAAAGCCACTAATAGCGGAGAACAAATGTAGAGATTATGGTAGGGTACAAAACCACCTCAAAGTTATTCTTTCGGATCAATCTATAAAAGAGTTCAGACTAGAATAACACCATAAGACACAAATCAACCAAAACCCTAATGTCACCTAGATACTCCATTGTCACCTCAAGTATCCGTGGGCATGATTATACGATATGCGTCACACAATCTCAGATTCATCCAACCAACACAAAAGTACTTCAAAGAGTGCCCCAAAGTTTCTACCGGAGAGTCAACAAAACGTGTGCCCAAAACATACATCAAGTGGCACGTGAAATCCCATTGTCACCACAGATAAGCACGGCAAGACATACATCAAGTGTTCTCAAATTAAAGACTCAATCCGATAAGATAGCCTCAAAAGGGGAAACTCAATTCATCACAAGAGAGTAGAGGGGGAGAAACATCATAAGATCCAACTATAATAGCAAAGCTCGCGATACATCAAGATCGTGCCATAGAGAGAACACGAGAGAGAGAGAGAGAGAGAGAGAGAGAGAGAGAGAGAGATCAACCACATAGCTACTGGTACATACCCTCAGCCCCGAGGGTAAACTACTCCCTCCTCGGCATGGAGAGCGTCGGGATGATGAAGATGGCCACCGGCGATGGATCCCCCTCTGGCAGGGTGCCGGAACGGACTCCCGAGAGGTTTTTGGTGGCTATAGAGGCTTGCGGCGGCGGAACTCCCGATCTATCTTGATTTTTGACGGTTTTAGGGTATGTAGGGTTATATAGGCGAAAGAAGTCGGTCGAGGGGTGCTCGAGGGGTCCACGAGATAGGGGCCGCGCCCTGTAGGGGGGGGGTGCCCCCTATCTCCTGGGCTCCTCGAGTATCTTCTGACTTGATCTCCAAGCCTCCAGGATGATATTCTTACAAAAAATCACGATGCCGAAGGTTTCATTCCGTTTGGACTCCGTTTGATATTACTTTTCTTCAAAATAATGAAACAGGCAATAAAACAACAATATGGGCTGGGCCTCCGGTTAATAGGTTAGTCCCAAAAAATGATATAAATGTGTAAAATAAAGCCCATAAACATCCAGAAAGGGTAATATAATAGCATGGAACAGTCAAAATCTATAGATACGTTGGAGATGTATCAAGCATCCCCAAGCTTAATTCCTGCTTGTCCTCGAGTAGGTAAATGATAAAAACAGAATTTTTGATGTGGAATGCTACCTAGCATAATTCATAATGTAATTTTCTTTATTGTGGCATGAATGTTCAGATCCAAATGATTCAAAATAAAAGTCCATATTGATAAAAGAAATAGTAACACTTCAAGCATACTAATCAAAGTAATCATGTCTTCTCAAAATAACATGGCAAAGGAAAGTTCATCCCTACAAAATCATATAGTTAGGCTATGCTTCATTTTCGTCACACAAAGATGTTCCCAACTTCTATACCCCCGATGACAAGCCAAGCAATTGTTTCATACTTAAATAATCTCAAACTTATTCAACCTTCACGCAATACATGAGCGTGAGCATGGATATAGCACTATGGGTGGAATAGAATATGATGATGGGGATTGTGTGTAGAAGACAAAAAAGGAGAAAGTCTCACATTGACGAGGATAATCAATGGGCTATGGAGATTCCCATCAATTGATGTCAACATGAGGAGTAGGGATTGCCATGCAACGGATGCACTAGAGCTATAAATGAATGCTCAACAAAAGAAAACTAGTGGGTGTGCATCCAACTTGCTTGCTCACGAAGACCTAGGGCATTTGAGGAAGCCCATCGTAGGAATATACAAGCCAAGTTCTATAATGAAAAATCCCACTAGTATGAAAAACACAACTTAGGAGACTCACTATATGAAAAACAAGGTGCTACTTTGAAGCACAAGTGTGGTAAAAGAGATAGTAACATTGCCCTTTTTATTTATATTCTTTTTTCTTTTTTCTTTTTTTTCCTTTTTTGGTCCTTTTTTTTTCTTTTGGCATTTCTTTTTTTTTCTTTGGGCAATGTTCTAATAATGATGATCATCACACTTCTATTGATTACAACATAAGAATTACAACTCGAAACTAGAATAATATATGACTCTATACGAATGCCTCCGGCGGTGTACCGGGATGGTGCAATGGATCAAGAGTGACATGTATGAAAAATAATGCATGGTGGCTTTGCCACAAATACGATGTCAACTACATGATCATGCAATAGCAATATGACAAAAGTAAAGTATGTCATGATGATGATGAACGGAACGGCGGAAAGTTGCATGGCAATATATCTCAGAATGGCTATGGAAATGCCATAATAGGTAGGTATGGTGGTTGTTTTGAGGAAGATATAAGGAGGCTTATGTGTGATAGAGCGTATCATATCACGGGGTTTGGATGCACCGGCGAATTTTGCACCAACTCTCAAGGTGAGAAAGGGCAATGCACGGTACCGAAGAGGCTAGCAATGGTGGAAAGGTAAAAGTGCGTATAACCCATGGACTCAACATTAGTCAAAAGAACTCATATACTTGTTGCAAAAATTTAGAAGTCATCAAAAACCAAGTACCACGCGCATGCTCCTAGGGGGATAGATTGGTAGGAAAAGACCATCGCTCGTCCCCGACCGCCACTCATAAGGATGCACAAGCTAGGTACACTTCATGTTTCAAATTTGTTACACAACTTTAACCATACGTGCATGCTACAAGACTTGCTAACTTCAACACAAGCATTCTTTAAATTAATAATCACCCAACTAGCATGAATTTAATATCACTACCTCCATATCTCAAAACAATTATCAAGTATCAAATTGATCATAGCATCCAATTCACTTCCTATGATAGTTTTTATTATACCCAACTTGGATGCTCATCATTCTAGGACCAACTTTATGACCAAAGAAAATACCATGATATTCTAAAAGACTCTCAAAATAATATAAGTGAAGCATGAGAGACTAGCAATTTCTTCAAAATTAATCCACCACCGTGCTCTAAAAGTTATAAGTGAAGCACTAGAGCAAATGACAAACTACTCCAAAAGATATAAGTGAAGATCAATGAGTAGTCAAATAATTGTGCAACTATGTGAAGACTCTCTAACATTAGGGAATTTCAGATCTTGCTATTGTATTCAAACAGCAAGCAAAACAAAATAAAATGACATTGCAAGGATAGCACAACTCATGTGAAGAAGCAAAAACTTAGGCTCAACCGATACTAACCGATAGTTGTTGAAGAAGAAAGGTGGGATTCCTACCGGGGCATCTCCAAGCTTAGATGCTTGAGACTTCTTGAAATATTATCTTGGGGTGCCTTGGGAATCCCCAAGCTTGAACTTTTGTGTCTCCTTAATTCCTCTCATATCATGGTTTCTTTTTTTATCAAAAGCTTCATCCACACCAAACTCAACAAGAACTCGTGAGATAGGTTAGTATAAACCAATGCAAAACCTTATCATTTTCTACTGTAACAAATCACTAAAATTATTATTCAACATTGCATACTAAATGCCTCTGTATATTTAACACTCCTATCCTCAAATAGAATCATTAAACAAGCAAACATATGCAAACATAACAGCAATCTGCCAAAACAGTATAGTCTGTAAAGAATGCAAGGTTCATCATACTTACCTAACTCCAAAAATTATGAAATAAAATTCACACTGTAGTAAATTTATCAGGGCTCATTATGCAAAAAGTTTCAACATTATATCATGCTCTTACTTTTCTAGGGAATTTTTGCAACAGCGGTAAACTTTCTGTTTTCAAACAGCAACATGTATATTAGCAAAATAAGCATGGCAAAGGCTATCCTTGACTTTTTTATTGAAACTCAAGATGCAAAACATTAATCTAAATAAAAACAAGCAAAACTAACCAAAGAAAATGACGCTCCAAGCAAAACACATATCATGTGGTGAATAAAAATATAGCTCCAAGTAAAGTTACCGATGAACGAAGACGAAAGAGGGGATGCCTTCCGGGGCATCCCCAAGATTAGGCTCTTGGTTGTCCTTGAATATTACCTTGGGGTGCCTTGGGCATCCCCAATCTTAGGCTCTTTCCACTCCTTATTCCATAGTCCATCGAATCTTCACCCAAAACTTGAAAACTCCACAACACAAAACTCAACAGAAAACTCGTAAGCTCCGTTAGTATAAGAAAATAAAACCACCACTTAGGTACTGTAATGAACTCATTCTAAATTAATATTGGTGTACTATCTACAGTATTCTAACTTCTCTATGGTTCATACCTTCCGATACTACTCATAGATTCATCAAAATAAGCAAACAACACATAGAAAACAGAATCTGTCAAAAACAAAACAATATGTAGTAATCTGTATCAAACGTATACTTCTGGAACTCAAAACTCCTACAAAATTAGGAAGTCCTAAGAAATTTATGTACCAATCCAGAGCAAAAAGAATCAGATCATAAGCACGTTTCTGTGAATTAAAAAAACTAAATTACCTGGTGCAAAAGTTTCTGATTTTCAGCAGGATCAACACAACTACCACCGTAAGCTATCCTAAAGGTCTTACTTGGCACTTTATTGAAACAATAGCTATAAAACATGATTACTACAGTAGCATAATCATCTGAACATACAAAAACAGTAAGGGTAAATATTGGGTTGTCTCCCAACAAGAGCTTTTCTTTAATGCCTTTCTAGCTAGGCATGATGATGACAATGATGCTCACATAAAAGATAAGAATTGAAACATAACGGGAGAATCATGAAGCATATGACTAGCACCTTTAAGTCTAACCCACTTCCTATGCATAGGGATTTTGTGAGCAAACAACTTCTGGTAACAATAATCAACAAGCATAGGAAGGTAAAACAAGCATAGCTTCAAGATTTTCAACACATAGGGAGGAAACTTGACATTATTGCAATTCCTACAAGCATATATTCCTCCCTCATAATAATTTTCAGTAGCATCATGAATGAATTCAACAATATAACTAGCACCTAAAGCATTCTTTTCATGATCTACGAGCATAGAATTTTTACTACTCTCCACATAAGAAAAATTCTTCTCATTCGGAATAGTGGGAGTATCATACGAGACTTGAACACTAAAAATTGTTTCCACATTAAAAGAGTAATGTTCAGAAAAAGGGTAATCATAATCATGACAAGTTTTGTAAATATAATCATCACTACTTTTTATAGCATAAGTTTCATCACAATAATCATCATAAGTAGCAACTTCATTCTCATCATAATCGATTGAAACCTCTCCCAAGATAGTGGAATCACTAAATAAAGTTGACACGCTTCCAAATCCACTTTCGTATTCATCACAATAAAATTCAACATCCTCCAAAATAGTGGGATCACTACTTCCTAAAGTTTACACTCTTCCAAACCCACTTTCATCAATATAATCATCATAGGTAGGAGGCATGCTATCATCATAACAACTTTGCATATCAAAACTTGGGATGCTAAAAATATCATCTTCATTAAACATAGCATCCCCAAGCTTGGGACAAACATTAATTTCAGCAAATATATTCTCAAATATTTCATCCTCATAAAACATAGCTTCCCCAAGCTTGGGCCTTTTCATATCATAAGCATAATCACTCTCATCATTAATAGTATGGATAGCACCAATACTATAGCAATTATCATTATCACAATGAGTAGTAGGAGCAACATCATTTGGGAGGGATACCTTTCTACCTTTGTTGCTCCTTCTTTTCCTTTTCTTTTTCACATTATGTGTGGGTTCAACCTTCCTATTTGAGCTCCTTATTGACGAGATTGGTTGAATAGAAAGCTCCTCCTCGTTACCTGATTCAACATGACAAATAATAGGAGGATATTGGGAAGTCTCTTCCCTTTCATTAGTATTCTCATCATCTTCTATTTGCTTTCTTTTCTTTAGGTAATTGGCAATATAAGGATTTTCAATGCAATTCTCCGCACAAAACATATAAATCTTTTCTAGATCAAAATCAAGGAAATGCTCAAGATTAAATTCTGGAATAGGCTTAGTTAAACGTTTCAACTCTTCATAACCCAAAAGCAAGCTAAGTTCATTATAATGTGCAAGGGAAATACAATCTTCACAATTTTTGGACATGATTCGGTCATGAAACAATTTGCATTGGAGATGTAAATGACCATGTTCATTGCAAAGTTCACAAGTACGGCAAAGGAATTTTAAATTTTCAGCACTCACATCTAGCCTTTCTTGCAACCATTTAGTTTCTAAATGCTTATGCCTCTTGCAATATATATCTTCTCTATTTGGTGTGTTCATTCAAACATGCACTCCACAAAAATCAACATGCTCATAGGAGACATTTTCATCATAACTAGTGCAATCATCATTAGTACTATGGATATTCAAAGAGTTCATACTAACAACATTGCAATCACGCTCATCATTCAAAGATTTAGTACCAAGCATTTTAATGCATTCTTCTTCTAGCACTTGAGCACAATTTTCCTTTCCATCATACTCACAAAAGATATTAAAAAGACGGAGCGTATGAGACGAACTCAAATCCATTTTTTTGTAATTTTCTTTTATAAACTAAACTAGTGATAAAACAAGAAACAAAAAGATTCGATTGCAAGATCTAAAGATATACCTTCAAGCGCTAACCTCCCCGGCAACGGCGCCAGAAAAGAGCTTGATGTCTACTACACAACCTTCTTCTTGTAGACGTTGTTGGGCCTGCAAGTTCACATGTTTGTAGGACAACAACAAATTTCCTCAAGTGGATGACCTAAGGTTTATCAATCCGTGGGAGGCATAGGATGAAGATGGTCTCTCTCAAACAACCCTGCAACCAAATAGCAAAGAGTCTCTTGTGTCCCCAACACACCCAATACAATGGTAAATTGTATAGGTGCACTAGTTCGGCGAAGAGATGGTGATACAAGTGCAAAATAGATAGTAGATATAGGTTTTTGTAATCTGAAATAATAAAAACAGCAAGGTAACTAATGATAAAAGTGAGCGTAAACGGTATTGCAATGGTAGGAAACAAGGCCGAGGGTTCATACTTTCACTAGTGCAAGTTCTCTCAACAATAATAACATAGATAGATCATATCATATAACAAGCCCTCAACATGCAACAAAGAGTCACTCCAAAGCCACTAATAGCGGAGAACAAACGTAGAGATTATGGTAGGGTACGAAACCACCTCAAAGTTATTCTTCCGGACCAATCTATAAAGGAGTTCGTACTAGAATAACACCTTAAGACACAAATCAACCAAAACCCTAATGTCACCTAGATACTCCATTGTCACCTCAAGTATCCATGGGCATGATTATACGATATGCGTCACACAATCTCAGATTCATCCAACCAACACAAAAGTACTTCAAAGAGTGCCCCAAAGTTTCTACCGGAGAGTCAAGAAAACGTCTGTCAACCCCTATGCATAGGTTCATGGGTGGAACCCGCAAGTTGGTCACCAAAGCATACATCAAGTGGCACGTGAAATCCCATTGTCACCACAGATAATCATGGCAAGACATACATCAAGTGTTCTCAAATTAAAGACCCAATCTGATAAGATAACCTCAAAAGGGGAAACTCAATTCATCACAAGAGAGTAGAGGGGGAGAAACATCATAGATCCAACTATAATAGCAAAGCTCGCGATACATCAAGATCGTGCCATAGAGAGAACACGAGAGAGAGAGAGAGAGAGAGAGAGAGAGAGAGAGAGAGATCAAACACATAGCTACTGGTACATACCCTCAGCCCCGAGGGTAAACTACTCCCTCCTCATCATGGAGAGCGCCAGGATGATGAAGATGGTCACCGGTGATGGATTCCCCCTCCGGTAGGGTGCCGGAACGGACTCCCGATAGGTTTTTGGTGGCTATAGAGGCTTGCGGCGGCGGAACTCCCGATCTATCTTGATTTTTGATGGTTTTAGGGTACGTAGGGTTATATAGGCGAAAGAAGTCGGTCGGGGGTGCTCGAGGGTCCACGAGATAGGGGCAGCATACCTGTAGGGGCGCCCCTATCTCTGGGCTCCTCGAGTATCTTCTGACTTGATCTCCAAGCCTCCAGGATGATATTCTTCCAAAAAATCACGATGCCGAAGGTTTCATTCCGTTTGGACTCCATTTGATATTCCTTTTCTTCGAAATACCAAAACAGGCAATAAAACAACAATATGGGCTGGGCCTCCGGTTAATAGGTTAGTCCCAAAAAATGATATAAATGTGTAAAATAAAGCTCATAAACATCCAAAAAGGGTAATATAATAGCATGGAACAATAGAAAATTATAGATACGTTGGAGACGTATCATTCCTCACATGGTATACAATAACAGAATGCAACCACAACAATTGAACATCGCATTGCAGAATTGAACCAAGCAGTTAACTAAACACCGCAACAAATGAACCAAACCTTAACTGAGCAACACATTGCACAATATAACATACTCCTAATAGAAGATCATACAGTTGACCAAAGCAAGCATGCTTAACAACTTGGAAATATAGCAATTGTATTTGTTTCTCATGTATTTAGTACAACCAAATTTGATTTATTTCTCACATGTATACAATAACAGAATGCACACACAACAATTGAACATCGCATTGCAGAATTGAACCAAACAGTTAACTAAACACCACAACAAATGAACCAAACGTCAACTGAGCACCACATTGCATAATGTAACATACTCCTAATAGAAGATCAGACAGTTAACCAAACCAAGCATGCTTGACAACTTGGAAAATTGCACCCTAAAGAATTGATCATCACATTTGCAGAATTGAACCAAACAGTTAATTGAACACCACATTGCACGACACATAGAACATATACACTAGAGAAGAAGATTGCATGGTAAAAGTAGATAGCACAATTCACTAGAATTTGTTAAGGAAAGGTAGTAGCTAGCAAACTAAACACGGGTCCTTACAGTGAGCTGATACCTCTCCAACGTATCTATAATTTTTGATTGTTCCATGCTATTATATTATCTGTTTTGGATGTTTAATCGGCTTTATTATACACTTTTATACTATCTTTGGGACTAACCTATTAATCAAAGGCCCAGTCCAAATTGTTTTTTTGCCTATTTCAGTGTTTCGCAGAAAAGGAGTATCAAACGGAGTCCAAACGGAATGAAACCTTCGGGAGAGTTATTTTTGGAACAAACGCAATCTAGGAGACTTGGAGTGGATGTCAAGAAAGCAACGAGGCGGCCACGAGGCAAGGAGGAGCGCCCAGGGGGGTAGGTGCGCCTCCCACCCTCGTGAGCCCCTCGTGGCTCCCCTGACCGACTTCTTTCGCCTATATATACTCATATACCCTGAAAACATCCAGGAGCACCACGAAGCCCTATTTACACGACCGCAAGCTTTTGTACCCGTGAGATCCCATCTTGGGGCCTTTTACGGCGCTCCGCCGGAGGGGGAATCGATCACGGAGGGCTTCTACATCAACACCATAGCCTCTCCGATGAAGTGTGAGTAGTTTACCTCAGACCTTCAAGTCCATAGTAATTAGCTAGATGGCTTCTTCTCTCTCTTTGGATCTCAATACAAAGTTCTCCTTGATCTTCTTGGAGATCTATTCGTTGTAATTCTTTTTGTGGTGTGTTTGTCGAGATCCGATGAATTGTGGGTTTATGATTAATATTATCTATGAACAATATTTGAATCTCCTCTGAATTATTTATGTATGACTTGTTATCTTTGCAAGTCTCTTCGAATTATCAGTTTTGAATTATCAGTTTGGTTTGGCCTACTAGATTGATCTTTCTTGCAATGGGAGAAGTGCTTAGCTTTGGTTTCAATCTTGCGGTGTCCTTTCCCAGTGACAGCAGGGGCAGCAAGGCACATATTGTATAGTTGCCATCAAGGATAAAAAGATGGGGTTTATATCATATTGCTTGAGTTTATCCCTCTACATCATGTCATCTTGCCTAATGCGTTACTCTGTTCTTATGAACTTAATACTCTAGATGCATGTTGGATAGCGGTCGATGTGTGGAGTAATAGTAGTAGATGCAGAATCGTTTCGATCTACTTGACGCGGATGTGATGCCTATATACATGATCATGCCTAGATATTCTCATAACTATGCACTTTTCTATCAATTGCTCGACAATAATTTGTTCACCCACCATAATACTTATGCTATATTGAAAGAAGCCACTAGTGAAACCTATGGCCCCCGGGTCTATTTTCCATCATATAAGTTTCCGATCTATTTTATTTTGCAATCTTTATTTTCCAATTTATATCATAAAAATACCAAAAATATTTATCTTATTATCTTTATCAGATCTCACTTTTACAAGTGGCCATGAAGGGATTGACAACCCCTTTATCGCGTTGGTTGCAAGGTTCTTATTTGTTTGTGCAGGTACGAGGGATTTGAGTGTAGCCACCTACTGGATTGATACCTTGGTTCTCAAAAACTAAGGGAAATACTTACGCTACTTTGTTGCATCACCCTTACCTCTTCAAGGGAAAACTAACGCATGCTCAAGAGGTAGCAAAAAGGATTTCTGGCGCCGTTGCCGGGGAGGTCTACGCACAAGTCAAGACATACCAAGTACCCATCACAAACTCTTATCCCTCGCATTACATTATTTGCCATTTGCCTCTCGTTTTCCTCTCCCCCACTTCACCCTTGCCGTTTTATTCGCCCTCTTTTCCCCGTTCGCCTCTTTTTTGCTTGCCTCTTGTGTGCTTGTGTGTTGGATTGTTTGTCACGATGGCTCAAGATAATACTAAATTGTGTGATTTTCCCAATACCAACAACAATGATTTTCTTAGCACTCCTATTGCTCCTCTTATCGATGCTGAATCTTGTGAAATTAATGCTGCTTTGTTGAATCTTGTCATGAAAGATCAATTCTCTGGCCTTCCTAGTGAAGATGCCGCTACTCATCTAAACAACTTTGTTGATTTGTGTGAAATGCAAAAGAAGAAAGACATGGATAATGATATTTTAAATTGGAGCTATTTCTGTTTTCGCTTAGAGATCATGCTAAAACTTGGTTTCGTCTTTGCCTAGAATTGTATTGATTCATGGAATAAGTGCAAAGATGCTTTTATCTCTAAGTATTTTCCTCCCGCTAAGATCATCTCTCTTAGAAATGATATTATGAATTTTAAGAAACTTGATCATGAACATGTTGCACAATCTTGGGAAAGGATGAAATTAATAATTTGCAATTGCCCTACACATGGATTAAATTTATGGATGATCACACAAAAAATTTATGCCAGACTGAATTTTGCTTCTAGAAATCTTTTAGATTCGGCCGCGGGAGGCACTTTTATGGAAATCACTTTAGGAGAAGCTACTAAACTCCTAGATAATATTATGGTTAATTATTCTCAATGGCACACCAAAATATCTACTAGTAAAAAGGATCATGTGATAGAAGAGATTAATGTTTTGAGTGGAAAGATGGATGAACTTATGAAATTGTTTGCTAATAAGAGTGCTCCTATTGATCCTAATGATATGCCTTTGTCTACTTTGATTGAGAATAATAATGAATCTATGGATGTGAATTTTGTTGGTAGGGATAATTTTGGTAACAACGCATATAGAGGAAACTTTAATCCTAGGCCGTTTCCTAGTAATTCCTCTAATAATTATGGTAATTCCTACAACAACTCTTATGGAAATTTTAATAAGATGCCCTCTGATTTTGAGATTCATATTAAAGAGTTTATGATTTCTCAAAAGAATTTCAATCCTTTGCTTGAAGAAAAATTGCCTAAGATTGATGAATTGGCTAGGAACGTGGATATAATTTCTCTTGATGTTGATTCTTTGAAACTTAGATCTATTCCACCTTAGCATGATATCAATGAGTGAGGGAGTCCTGGACTAGGGGGTGTCCGGATAGCCGGACTATCATCATCGGCCAGACTCCAAGACTATGAAGATACAAGATTGAAGACTTCGTCCCGTGTCTGGATGGGACTTTCCTTGGCGTGGAAGGCAAGCTTGGAGATACGGATATGTAGATCTCCTACCAACCGACTCTGTGTAACCCTAGCCTTCTCCGGTGTCTATATAAACCGGAGGGTTTTAGTCCGTAGGACACACAACCATTACAACAATCATACCATAGGCTAGCTTCTAGGGTTTAGCCTCCTTGATCTCGTGGTAGATCCACTCTTGTACTACCCATATCATAAATATCAATCAAGCAGGAGTAGGGTTTTACCTCCATCGAGAGGGCCCGAATCTGGGTAAAAACATCATGTCCCTTGTCTCCTGTTACCATCCGCCTAGACGCACAGTTCGGGACACCCTACCCGAGATCCGCCGGTTTTGACACCGACATTGGTGCTTTCATTGAGAGTTCCTCTGTGTCGTCACCGATAGGCTTGATGGCTTCTTCAATCAACAACAACGCATCCGGGTGAGAAGTTTCTCCCGGACAGATCTTCGTGTTCGGCGGCTTTGCATGCGGGCAATTCACTTGGCCATCTGGAGCAGATCGAAGCTACGCCCACAGCCATCAGTCAGATTTGTAAGCCTAAACTTCACGGTGACATCCGCGGAGACTTGATCTTGATGGATTCGGACCACGACCGAAAGCGTGCCGCCTTCATCACGATGGGCATGATTTCGCTCTGCTGCCGGACAGAACCTTGGAGGCCGCTGCGAATCCGCTCCGACCCATAGTTGAGCCATTGCGCGGATCGAGGACAGGTGGTGGACACCGCCTCGGGCTGCAACTTCTACGGCGATGGAGCCGAATACTGACCTTGTCCCTTATAAAGCTCGTGACTCCGAGGTGCCGGACTCCTTGCCGGACTCTGAACCTCTTGCGCCCCCACCAATCGAATCCAATTGGGCGCCGATGATGGAGTTCACCGCCGCGGACATCTTTCAGCACTCGCCCTTTGGCGACATCCTGAATTCACTAAAGCATCTCTCGTTATCAGGAGAGCCCTGGCCGGATTGCGGTCAGGACGGTTGGGATGCGGATGACGAAGAAATTCAAAACCCACCCACCACCCACTTTGTAGCCACTGTCGACGATCTAACCGACATGCTAGACTACGACTCCGAAGACATCGACGGCATGGATGACGATGCCGGAGACGACCAAGAACCAGCGCCTACGGGGCATTGGAAGACCACCTTGTCGTACAACATATACATGGTGGACACCCCAAAGGATGGGGACGGCGAAGAAGCAGCGGAGGCAGATTCCTCTAAGAAACAGCCCAAGCGCCGACGTCAGCGGCGCCGCTCTAAATCCCGCCACAGCAAGAATGGAGATTCCGGCACCGGAGATAATAACACCCCAGAGAGTGCCGAAGATAACCCCCTCCAGCAAGATTCCGCACAGGAGGACGGAGAAGCCAGCCCTCAAGAGAGAGCGGCATACGAGGAGATAGAGGATGACAATTACATGCCTCCCTCCGGAGACGAGTCAAGCCTCAATGACGACGAATTTGTCGTGCCCGAGGATCCCGTCGAACAAGAGCATTTTAAATGCAGGCTAATGGCCACGGCGAACAGCCTAAAGAAGAAGCAGCAATAGCTTCGAGCTGATCAAGACCTGCTAGCCGACAGATGAACCGAGGTCCTCGTGGCCGAAGAGTATGAACTCGAACGCCCCTCCAAAAGCTACCCAAAACGCAAGTTGCTCCCCCGATTAGAGGAGGAGGCATATAAACCTTCATCACCAGCGCTGTCTGGCGGACCGACCACCTCGTGGCGCGATAGAGAGGCATCTAGGCCCTCCGCCCGTACCCGCACGCTCACCGCCTTGAAGCCGGCCACGGGGAATCGCCGGACTTGCGGGACATATTGGAGGACAAGGAAAGACAATCATGATCTATCTACGGATCACATGGGCGCCCCACGATCCACGACGACCAACATCGCGCCGGATACAGTAACTCCGGCCGGGCCGAACACAGCAGACAAAGCTCTCTTGAGCTACGTCGTGATATTGCCCAGTATAGAGGCGCCGCACACCCACTATGCTTCACAGATGAAGTAATGGATCATCAAATCCCCGAAGGGATTAAACCCGTGAACATTGAGTCCTACGATGGCACAATAGACCCCGCGGTTTGGATCGAAGATTATCTCCTTCACATCCATATGGCCTGCGGCGACGATCTCCACGCCATCAAGTATCTCCCACTCAAGCTTAAAGGACCAGCTCGGCATTGGCTTAACAGCTTGCCCGCAGAGTCAGTTGGATGTTGGGAGGACCTGGAAGCCACATTCCTCGACAACTTCCAGGGCACATATGTGCGACCACCAGACGTCGATGACCTAAGCCACATAATTCAGCAGCCAGACGAATCGGCCAGACAGTTCTGGACACGGTTCTTAACAAAGAAAAATCAAATCGTCGACTGTCCAGATGCAGAGGCCCTCGCAGCCTTCAAACATAACATTCGCGACGTGTGGCTGGCCCGGCACCTAGGACAGGAAAAGCCGAAATCCATGGCAGCCCTCACATCACTCATGACCCGCTTCTGTGCGGGAGAGGACAGCTGGCTAGCTCGCAGTAACAACCTCAACAAAAATTCTGGCAGTCCAGACAACAAGGACCACAATGGCAGGTCGCGTCGCAACAAAAACAAACGTCGCGTTAACGGCCATAACACTGAGGATACGACAGTCAACGCCGGATTCAGAGGCTCTATACCCGGTCAGCGGAAAAAGCCATTCAAAAGAACTACTCCGGGTCCGTCCAATTTGGACCAAATACTCGACCGCTCTTGCCAGATACATGGCACCCCCGAAAAGCCAGCTAATCACACCAACAGAGATTGTTGGGTATTCAAGCAGGCGGGCAAGTTAATTGCCGAAAACAATGACAAGGGGCTGCATAGCGATGACGAGGAAGAGACCCGGCCGCCGAACAGTAGAGGACAGAAGGGTTTTCCCCCACAAGTGTGGACGGTAAATATGATATACGCAACCCACATACCCAAGAGGGAGCGGAAGCGTGCACTTAGGGACGTGTATGCGATGGAGCCAGTTGCCCCGAAGTTCAACCCATGGTCCTCTTGCCCGATCACTTTCGATCGAAGGGACCACGCTACCAGTATCCGTCATGGTGGATTCCCGCATTGGTTTTAGACCCAATCGTCAATGGATTTCACCTCACTAGAGTCCTGATGGACGGCGGCAGCAGCCTGAACCTGCTTTATCATGATACAGTGCGCAAGATGGGCATAGACCCCTCAAGGATTAAACCTACAAAGACGACCTTCAAAGGCGTCATACCAGGTGTTGAGGCCAATTATGCGAGCTCGATCACACTGAAGTGGTCTTCGGATCCCGGATAATTTCGAAGCGAGGAGTTAATCTTCGACATAGTCCCGTTCATGATGGCTATCACGCTCTGCTCGGACGAACCGCGTTTGCAAAATTCAACGCGGTGCCGCATTACGCATACCTCAAGCTCAAGATGCCAGGCCCTCGTGGAGTCATCACGGTCAACGGAAACACTGAATGCTCCCTCCGAACGGAGGAACACACAGCGGCTCTCGCGGCAGAAGTACAGAGCAGCCTCTTAAGGCAATTCTCGAGTCCGGCCGTTAAACGACCGGACATGGCCAAACGCGCCCGGAGTAACATACATCAAGACCACCTAGCATGTTCCGAGCACGCGTAGCAATGCGGACTCAACCCCAGCCCTCGCATGATTGCAAGACTAGCCCTTCGCGTACATCATTACGCTCTGGAGATACCATGGGCATAGGGGGAGGGGCACGACCACGACAGGCCCAGAGTGTGGCTTAACCACACCAGGGGCTCCCAAGTGTGTCACTCTTTTTTCTTCTTTTTTATTTTTTCCACAGGACTCCGTTCACCAGAGGCCCTGTTCGGCAGTAGATCTGCCGAACTCACGATGCAACAGCCAGGGAGGGACAACGGCTACGACGAACACCCAGGTGGTCTCCATTATGAGCACTAAATCTGTTTAACACACCATTCCGCAGCCTACCCCTGGAGGGAGACGTTTTTAATAGTCCAACCCTTACTTACCACACTATTTGTATCATTCTGCACTCATGGCAGAATTCCTTGAATAAACAATGCATCACTTTTTGTTCATAATTGCATTTCTTTTTTTACATATATGTTCATTTATGACATCTTGCACTCGTACATTTTGGTACGGCCGAATACACCAGGGGCTTATGTTCCCCGCATTATGGTGTGATAAGTCCGAACACTTTCACAAGTGCGGCACCCCGAACTTATAGCACTATATGCATCGGCTCGAATCATGTCTTGGGTCAATAGTTGGGTTTGCCTGCTCCCATGTTTTGGTACCTTACGTTCCGTTCTATCGGCTAAGGTAGCAGAGAGAACCACTGCGATTGCGCCCGGTTGAGTTGGGCGGCGCCTCGATGGAAAAGCTAAAACTGACCGTCATGATAAGGCGAGAGCTGGTCGCTGTTCGAGAGGTCTTTTCGAGTCCCTAAAGATTTATGCCGCTTAGAGCGAGGAACCGGTTCTGTCCGGCCCAGGCGTGGATAGCGCCCCGAACTCGGTCTTCCGAACACTAGGGGCTTCGCCGAAATTTAAAATTATAGAATTCTATGGCTAAGTGGGAGTGTTCAAGCATTATAAGTCCGGTTGCCTTGTTCGTTGTGTTGAGCGCCTCCCTAGATGGACCCAAAAATGGGAACAAGAGCGCTCAAGTTTATCCCGAACACCCCAGCACTCGTGGCATGGGGGCTGAAGCCGACAATTGCCATCTCTCGATTTGATAAGCGGCCGCATGAAGGTAATATTTTAAATCAACAAGCGTTGCTTAGCGCATATGAACAAAGTTTTCAGCGCGCGAGGATAACACATTGCGAGTCTACTCAAATATTACATCTTTTGGGCACTCATCTGCAATCTTGCGGGCACCCTTCAGACACTCTTATAGTACATTTGGGCGTCGATACTCCTTGCCCGCCGGCGCGTCCGTCGAAGCCTCTCGACATCCAGCCTGCCTCGGTGCACCTTTGCGCGGGCAAGGGCCCGACGGGCACCTTCAATACAGGTGGAGCGCTTGATGACTTCCACCCAAGGGCACGCATCCACCAGCCGCCGCCGAGGCCGAAGTAGCTACCGGGCATGGCCTCCTCGAGCCACAACGGACTATGAGGCCCTTCATGGCCTGCTCGGCTACCTTGTGGAGCTCGACCACTGCTTCACTGGTCGCTAGGGGCACCGGATGTCCGCCTCGATATCTTGAGACCGAAGACCTTCTCCATTGAGCTCCCTCCTCGGCCCGGTAGAATCTGGCGGCATCGACACCGCCTGAGGCAGATCTGCAAGCGCTCTGGAGAGCTCTGAATTCGGGTAAGTAACAGGTAATTCACATCCACATGCTTGCTTTGCATGAAAAATGCCTTATCCGCCGCTATTTTCTTCACCGCCTCAATCTCCTGGAGGGCCTTATGGGCCTCGGCCTTAGTGGCTTTGGCACTCTCAAGAGCCGAGGCAAGCTCGGACTCTCGAGTCTTCGAGTCGCGCTCCAAACTCTCATGCTTTTCCATGAGAGCCTGGAGCTCTTGCCGAACCTCCGCCACCTGCGCCTCCTGCTTCTCTCGTTCTGCTCGTTCCACGCCGCATTGCGTTCGGCCGCGGACACGGCCTCCTTCAGGGTTGCCCCCTCGTTCGTGGCCCCTGCAGTGCACAAGTTATCCTTGTTATTTCTATTGCAACCAAAATCCTTTTCTGTAAGGTACAAATTTACTATGGTGTTACTCACCTTATTTGGCCTCGAGCTGCTTCTTGGCAAGGCCGAGCTCGTTCTCGGACCGCTCGAGGTCCTGCTTCAAAGCACCGGCCTCCGCAGTCAATGCGGCAGAGGTCAGCAGCGCAGCCTGCAATCCCATATTGACATAATTTTTAGAACTCCTGCGTATATCTTTTTAGATCCTTAGTCCGGCTTTTCTTTCCGAACACCAAACCGAGCATCAGGGGCTACTGTCTATGCGGTATTACATTACATATTTTAAAAAAACTTCTTACCTCAAATCCTGTTAGAAGGCTGCTGCAGGCTTCGGTCAGCCCACTTTTGGCGAGCTGAACCTTCTAAATCACCGCACTCATGATAGTGCGGTGTTCTTCCTCGATGGAAGCACCGTTGAGCGCCTCCAACAAGTTGTCCGGCGCCTCCGGTTGGACGGAGGCTGCTGGTGTCATGGTCTTGCCCTTCTTACGAAGGGGCCGCCTGCCGGACTCCGGAACCACTGCGGGTTCCGGTGCGGAGTCCGTACGAAGTCCGGAGGTTGCCCTGTGGCACCTCCGGAGCCTCCCCCTCCTGGTGGGTCCCCTCCTGGGATCCCACCTCGGCGTCCTCAGCATCACGAGGGGTGGATGCAGTCGGAATGGAATCCACATCCGATGGAGCCAAGGACCCGCTCGATGAAGCGGGTAGATCCTCCTCGGCCGGACTACAGGTTGTATGCGGCATTAGAAGGACACTACGCGGCACAAGGAAAAATTATAAATCACTCAGGAATCCGGATACTTACGATCTTGCCAGGGGCTTGGCCCTTGAGGGCCACTCCTCGTCGCCGTCGTCGGCGTTGGCAGAGCAGTCCGGAGGAAGGGTCCTCCCCTTCTTGGACCCTTCGGCCTCCCTCGTTGGGGAAGCCTTCCTCTTCCTCTCCCCCCCCTCTTGGGGAGAGTCCTCTTTCTCCTCCTCATCTTCGGGGGAGGAGTCCGCCTCGGAGCCATCGGACGATGAGTCCGATACCACCTGGTGCCGGGAACTCCTTCGGGTTCCCGTGGCCTTCTTCTTGGCCTTCTTCTCTGGCACCACGTAAAGGGCCGGAACCAGCAGCCCCGTCAAACGGGTGTCCGCTGGGTCTTCGGGAAGGGGAGGCAGACAGTCTACCTGTCCGGACGTCCTCTGCCAGTCCTGTTAAAGGCATTGGGAGTTTTAAATCCCACATAGAGTCAAACTATGAAAGAAAATAAGTGTCCCATAGAGGATAACAAAGCTTACCTCGCCGGCCGGTCGCTTGGTGCTGAATCCGCGGTCTTCCGTCGCAGATGCGGGGGCTTCTCCGCCCTTGAAAAACACCCTCCAGGCAGCTTCGTACATCATGTCGAAGAGCACGCTCAGAGAATCCGATCTTGTGCGGATCGAACTCCCACAAATTGAAGGCCCATTGTTGGCGGGGAGAATCCGTGAGACGAGCATGACTGGATCACATTGACAAGCTTAAGCTTCTTGTTCACGAGTGCAGAGCAGGGGATGGAGTCTGTCGAGTCCTCGAACTGCCCCATAGCAAGCCCTTCTCTTTCCGGAGGTGAGCTGCATGGGGATACCAGATCTGAACTCGGGGCCGCTGCCCATTTAGGGTCACGTGGCTCGGTGATGTAGAACCACCCGATTGCCACCCTTGACGGACTCCACGAAGGCCCCTCGAGCCGGTGACATTGGGCATTTTGCCCACCATGGCGCCTCCGCACTCCGCTTGGACGCCCTTCACTACCTTCGGCTTGACATTGAAGGTCTTTAGCCACAAGCCGAAGTGGGGCCGGATGCAGAGGAAGGCCTCGCACACGACGATAAACGCCGAGATGTTGAGGATGAAGTTTGGCGCCAGATCGTGGAAGTCCAGGCCGTAGTAGTACATGAGCCCTCGGACGAAGGATGAAGTGGGAAGCCCAGTCCGCGGAGGAAGTGGGGAAGGAATACAACCCTCTCATGGGGCCTGGGGGTGGGGATGAGCTGCCCCTCGTCGGGCAGCCGGTGCGCGATGTCACTGGAAAGGTATCCGGTGCCGCGCAGCTTCTCGATGTGCCCCTCCGTAACGGAGGAAGCCATCCACTTGCCTCCCGCTCCGGACATGGCTGGAGAAGGTTGAGACAGATGTGTGGACTTGGGCGCTGGAGCTCGAGTGCACGGAGATGGATAAGCAAAGGAGGAAGAAGGCGTAGGTAAAAAAGGCGGATCCTTATCCCCTTATATATGGGCGGACGAAGACTATGCATCCCCACCGGCCTGGTAAAACTCGCTTATCTCCCAAGCGCCACCATCAATGGTGCAGTTGGGTTACCCACGTCCGTATTGATGGGAATCCCGGAATAAGGGGAACTGAAAGTGCAACTAATCCCCGGGTGGTTTTGGTAATTAATAACAACATATATATCATTGAACTAATTGTGTCTTGAGAATATTTCAGAAAGTTCAGTGATATGGGTATGGCAATGACTGATGATGTGGACCCCTCAAAATGCTAAGGAAAACATTGGCAAAAGCTCAAGACTCCATTTTTGGTTTAGTGATCCAAGATCACATTGAGTCCATAGGAAAGCCAATACTATTAAAAGGGGATGAGGTTATGATGATGATCTGGTTGCTCAAAGTGCTTAGTGATATATCTCCCAAACTATCAGCAATCTTTCATTCCAACATATACTCATAAGTAATCTCGGTCCCACCGATTCCATAAACTCAGTCACACCGAGATGAACCACCTCAGCCATATAGCCAAACCCTAGTAATCTCGGATTTTCCGATTCCAAACTCGGTCTCACCGAAACTAGTGTTGCCAACCTTCTGTAACCTTCTGTACTCAAATCGGTGTCACCGAGATGATGAAGTCGGTCCCACCGAGAATGGCAAACCCTAGTCTTTTGAAGAATCGGACTAACCGAGATTGTATTTTCGGTCCCACCGAAAATCCCAACGTTCACAAGATTTGAACTTTCGGTCTCACCGAGTTGTCAACTTCGGTCCGACCGAGATTGGTCAAATGTGTGTAACAGTTGGATTTTGTGTGGAGGCTATAAATACCCTCCACCTCCTCTTCATTAGTGGAGAGAGCCATCGAAAAGAACTACCACTCCTACCTTACATTTCGAGAAGAAAACTACCTACCCTTGTGTTGAGATCAAGTTGCTCCACTCCCACCATATGAAACTTGATTTCTAGCCTTCCCAAGTTGCTTTCCACTCAATCCTTTCTTCCACCACAGCCAAATCAGTGAGGAGAGTTGAGTGTTGGGGATATTATCACTTGAAGCACAAGAGCAAGGAGTTCATCATCACCAACACCATCTATTACCTTTTGGAGGGTGGTGCCTCCTGGATTGGTTAGGTGTCGCTTGGGAGCCTCCGTCAAGATGTGGAGTTGAACCAAGAAGTTTGTAAGGGCAAGGAGATCGCCTACTTCGTGAAGATCTACCCCGAGTAAGGCTAGTCCTCCGTGGGCGTAAGCCATGATGGCATAGACAAGGTTGCTTCTTCGTGGACCCTTCGTGGGTGGAGCCCTCCGTGGACTCTCGCAGCCGTTACCCTCCGTGGGTTGAAGTCTCCATCAACGTGGATTGACGATAGCACCACCTATCGGAACCACGAGAAAAATCTCCGTGTCTCCAAATTGCGTTTGCTCTTCTCCACCTCTTCTTTACTACATGTGCAATTTACTTTCCGCTGCCATTACTCTAGAATTGCATGTGTAGGGTGATACTTGACTTGGTCATCATTGTAAACTTGCTAAAAACTTGTCCTAATCAAAAGGCTAAACTTTTAAATTGTCAAGTAGTCTAATCACCCCCCCTCTAGACATACTTCTGATCCTACAAGTGGTATCAGAGCTTTGGTCTCCATTGGATTGGTTTCCATTGCATTGGACTCCATAAGCTTGGTTTCACAACCTAGGAGAGTATGGCGTCTAGTGAGGTAATTTTCGTGAGGTCCTTACTTTGATGGTTCAAATTTTGCTAGTTGGAAGCATAAAATGAAAATGCATATTCTTGGACATAACCACGCCGCATGGGGCATTATTTGTGTTGGCTTGCAAGGTGAGTTCTTGAGGAAGGAAAAGTTCGGATCGCGAAGCTATAGCGGATGAGTTGCGGATGTTACAGAACAATGCTCAAGCTTGTGACATTCTCTTCAATGCTTTGTGTCCCGAGGAGTTCAACAAGATCAGCCGTCTTGAGAATGCAAAAGAGATTTGGGATACTTTTGTCGAAATGCACGAAGGTACCGAGTCCGTGAAGGAATCAAAGCTAGATGTTCTTCAAGGTCAACTTGACAAGTTCAAGATGAAGGAAGGTGAAGGAGTCGCTGAAATGTACTCTAGGCTTGCTCTCATCACCAATGAGATTGTCGGCTTAGGAAGCGAAGAAATGACCGACCGATTCATCATCAAGAAGATTCTCAGAGCTTTGGATGGAAAGTATGACACCGTGTGCACTTTGATCCAAATGATGCCAAACTACAAGAATCTCAAGCCTACCGAAGTCATTGGAAGAATTGTTGCTCATGAGATGACACTTAAAGATAAGGAAGAGCTTCACAACAAGTCAAGTGGTGCTTACAAAGCTACAGTTGAAGCTCCCACAACCTCAAGTGACAAGCTGGTTTCCAATGAAGAGATAAGCCTCATGGTGAAGAACTTCAACAAATTCTACAAGAGTAGAAGCAAGGAAATAAGCTCAAAGTCTAGATCATATGATGAAAAGAGATCTTCTAGTCGTGATCGAAACTGCTACAATTGTGGAAGACCGGACACTACTCAAATGAGTGTTCGACTCCCCACAAGAGAAGAAAGAATCTCCAAGAAGAAGAAGCTCAAGAGAAGAGTCACCTCGGAAGAGAGAAGGAGTAGAGATGATCGTTATGAGCGAAGATCCTCTCGGAGAAGCAAGGATTCGGAAAGGAAAGACAAGTCATCAAGGAGCTACACAAGAAGAAAACATCAAGCTCATGTTGGTGAATGGGTCTCCGGCTCCGACTCCGACAATCACTCGAAAGAAGCTATCACTCCAACTCCGAATCTGATCAAGATGAAGGTGTTGCGGTCTTGCTCTCGTGTCCTCCAACTCCAACTCCTATGACTTGTTTGATTCACCAAATGAGGGAATTGGAAGATGCTTCATGGCTAAAGGCCCCAAGGTATCACACCCTGAATTTATTGACTTTGATAGTGATGAGGATGACTTGCTTGGTGAAGATGAGCTTTTACATGACAAATCTAGTGAGCTTAGTAATGATGAACATGCTAGTAGTCTTTATAGTCGAGAAGAGTCGAATGACAATGCTATGAAGGAAATTGAGCGTCTAACTAAAGAACTAAACACTCTTAAGTTAGCTCATGAAACAACTCAAGAAGATCATAGAGAGCTCCTAAGATCTCATGAGAAGCTACGCTTCGAGAAGCTCAATCTAGAGCAAGAACATGAGTTCCTAAAAGCTATCAATGACGATCTTCGAAAGAAGAGTTCTTCATATCTTGCCAAACGACTTCTCTTGTCTAATTTCTTGCCACCTATTAAAACTAAGCATGACAAGCATAAGAAAAATTCTTCATCTAGTAGTAACAATAACCATGCTAAATCCAATATTGTTACTCCTAGTAGTTCTCTTGATTCCACTAACAATGTTTCAGGCCAAGTTTCACTTGAGCAAGAAACTAGTTTATTGAAAGGGATTATAGAGAAAGGTGTCTACAAGAGCCTTGCGGAAGCAAGAACTTTGAGAAATTGTTACGCAAGCAAGGAAGGCACCGGAAGAATCAAGGAATTGGTTTTGAGCGAAAGTTCAACGCCGAGGGTGTTGAATGGGAAGAAGGTCAATATCCCACTCCAAAGTTTGTTTCTCAAAAAGAGAAGTATGATCCTACTTCTTCCAATATGGAACAAGCTCAAGATGACCTTCCACCACAAGACCACAAGCTAAAAGGCAAGGACAAGCTTCAAGAGGAGATTGATGCATTCATTGAAGCACCCAAGGCCATGGTCAAGTGGGTTCCCAAGGAAACTTCAAGTTCTACTTCGTCAAGCTCAACTACTACCCCAAGGATTCCCATCAAGATGATGTGGATCCCAAGAAGAAAGAACTAGAGAGTTCTTGAGGTGACTCCACCAACATACTTCATTCACATTCATTTTGGCAAAGAACTTGTGCAATCAACTTCCACATCTTGCACTAGTTCATGGAGTCACAAACCCTCTTGTTGGTAAGTCAAGGAACAAGGTAATCATTGCTTTCATGGACATCATCTATTGTGTACTTCAATCTATGTCCATGGATATCCTTGTTTGTTCCTTGTGGGACTAACCCATGTAGGTATTGAAAGTGCCCGAATCCAAAGGATTGCTCCCAACTCTTGATGATCTTCATCAACATTGAGCATCCACATCTTCAACATCTACATGAAGTCTTCAACGACAACCCAAGGTTAGTTTGACCCTTTAAAAGGGGTTCTCACATCAAGGGGGAGCTTTGCTCTTAAGAATTGAGCTAAAGCATCTTCAAATGATGTGAACACATTAATGCTTTATGTAAAAGTGGTAACCCCACTTGTGCTTAAACGATGAGTATGACCTATGATCAAATGTTCTCATTTGACTCCTAAGTCAATATACTCATATATAGATGACCTAGTCATCGCCAAATTGTGTGCTAGTTGCTAAAGTTTTGTTTGTGCATGTTTGACACATGTTTCATTTGCTATCTTATTGTGTGAGCATGTTGGATGCATGATTTTATCCATTCAAGGACATCCATTTGTTGCTTTGGTCTTTTGGATTTTTCTTTTTGACCAAATGGATGGACAAGAATGCCTAAGTTCCTCCCCTAGCTATCTATGCTTTCTTGTCTCAAATTCTATTCATGCTTATATCACAAACTTTGATCAAGTCTTTTTCGGACAGACCGAGTGAGGAGCACTCGGAGCCACCGATCCGTCAAAAGCTTAAATTCCAAAACCTTCTAAGTATTTTCGATCAAACCAATCTACTCAAATCGGACGGACCAAATCACTTGGATTGATCTAGGTTTTCACCTCGGTGAAACCGAGTTACAAATTCGGCGTGACGAAGTGAGTAATCGCTTGCGATTAACCATCTCGGTGCCACCGAGTTTTCCAACTCGGTCCCACCGACAGCCGAAGGGTATATATACCTGAGGGCAGCGCGCGTTGATTATTCCTTCAAAACGTCTCGCCCCCAAACCCTTAGCTACAGTCGCCGTGGTCTCCGGATCGTCTCCGCCGTCGCCTGTGCGCCCTCGCCGCAGGTCTCCGTCGCCGTCAACGGTCAATCTCATCGCGCCGTTGCCGCCGTAGAGAAACTCCACCAAGTTGGGTGAGTTTCAATCCCTCTCGTGCTTCAACCTCTGATTCTATGCACGATAGGTTTGCCTAGCTTCTTGCCAAGTTTGAAATCTTCCTATCCAGCAGATTAGTTCTTAGAACGAAATTCGAGTGAGAATTTTAGGGTTAGGCTTCCGCCGAACACATCTCGGTGTGACCGATTCTACATTCTCGGACTGACCGATTTGGCCTCTGGCCATTGCACTGCACTTTTCGGTCCAACCGAGTTGTGCAAATCGGTAAGACCCAAATGAGGATTCAGTGAAACCCTAGTGCTCTCGGCTAGACCGAAACCCATTTCGGTCCAACCGAAAGTGGTGTGAATGGTTACATTTAGACACTTGGATTCACGAATTTTAGACTCGGTCGGACCGAAATGCATTCTGTGAAAACCTAAAACTGAAGTTTGAACTCATTCATTTTGCAAAATCTTCTGCAGTTTGTGGTAACTCTTCTATTACGCCTATACCTATTCTATTCACGGGTTGTCGGTCATATGCGATGCAAGTGACAGCGAACAGTCTGAATCACCGGTTGAGATTCGAGAGGCAGCACTAGTCCTGAAGCCAGCAGTTTTTCGATGATGGAGAGAGAGCACCCCAAGTGGTTTGCCTCCTGCTGCCACGGGGCGGGAAGAAGAAATTCGATGAGGAGGATTCGACTTTGTTCTTGAGGAAGAGATCACATCTAAGCCTAAGAGAAAAGTGGTTGCCAAAAGAGCATCAAGGGCAACAAACAAAGAAAGGCACCAGCAAGGTGAAGAAGTCCACAGTTGCAAAGAAGCTGAGCATGGAAGAAGAAACCTCGAGCAAGGTAAAGAAAACTTCCAAGAGGAAGAGGATAGTACATGATGAAGGCGATGATGATTACGATGAGGAAGCACCCCAGCCTCCTCAGAAGCCCAAGTTGATGGGAGATGCCATCAGGGCAGGAGCACCCACTAAATCTAAGCCATTAGCTCCAGCAAAGGCAGCTCAAGCCAAACCTGCTGCCAAGCCCAAGAAAACAGTGAGAAACATTCCTGCTACAGAGAAGAAGAAGGACAATGTGCCACCTGCTGAATCAGATGAAGAGGCACATGTGTTCTTTGAAACTTCGAGACGAAACTGCCAGTTCATAATGATGCTCATCCTCGAGCTGAAAATATGAAGGAAAGGAAGGACAAAGGTCTCGGGCTATGGAGGCAAGTTGATCCATATGCCACCAGGAGAAGAACATTTGTTGACTCAAGGTTCCACATCGAGAGCAACAAGATTTCTATGAGGCAGTGCTTATGGACAAGAAGCCAATTGTTGCTGACACCAGATATGTTGACTGGGCATACATCGACAGTGAAGAGCATAGAGACTACTTCCCACATGTGCATGAGAGCTTCACTGCATGTGGAGTTGCAGAGTTCGTTGGTCGGTATTGCTTGGAATGATGAGATGATCATGCAGTTCTATGCCACAGCACACTTCTATCCAGATGGCAGAATTGTATGGATGACTGAAGGCCAGAGATTCTCTTCAACAGTTGAAGAGTGGGCTGCACTACTGAACGCTCCAGTACCAAGAGATGATGATGTAGATGTCTATGGAATCCCCAAGAAAAATCATGAGTCGATGAAGAACATGTACAATGAGGTACCAGCCAAGGATGTTGAGATATGGAAGCTCGGTTCAGTATATCATCTTCAGGCAGGTCTCCCAACCACTAACACTATTCTAAGGCATACTTTGATGCCCAAGTCTGGAGACCATCGCATGATAAGAGGCTATTCAATCAACATGCTGCACATTCTAGATCAGAAGGCACCTTTCAAGGTGATGGACCTGATAGTTGAGACTATCAAGAGGACGGCGAAGAGACTGAAGAGGTCATGTGGGTTTGCCCGCACATTCAGATGCTCATCAATGCCAAGTTTGGCACGGACACCTATTTGTTGGATAGACCCCACTTGCCACTGCAGCCTGAACATGAAGATAATGAAGTTGTGATGACCGAGGATGATCCCACATCTGTTGAAGGACAAGCTAAGTCTGAAGCTGCCAAACAAGCCAAAGTCGAGAAGGAAGCGGCAGAAGCAGCTAAGCCCAAGAGCGTTGGAGAACAACTTCTTGAAGCTACCCAGAGGATTGAACTACGCTTTGCCAAGATAGTGCAGTCTCAAGAGAGTCTTGAGAGGATAGTTGAAGACAAGTTCCATGCTCGGATGTCAAGTCGATCAAGTGCAGTCACCGTCAACAAGCTTGAGGCGAATATCGAGGAAGCCAAGAGGGAGAAGGCGAGCTCATGAAGGAGATGCAGGATGACCTTGTCGAGATGACTATGAGCAGCTGCTCCGGTCCCCACAAAGCCCAGATCATTTGCTATTCGATGGCAGACCCAGGGGCTACAAACATCAAGACCTCCCACAGCTCCATCGGTTCCCAGCTCCAGCTCTAGTGTCCACTCCTCCAGCTCCACAGACTTCAGCGAAGCCTTTGCGGATGCAGCTATCTCCACTCCATCAACGCAGAGCAGGAGCCGCCAGGCAGAGTCCCTAGTGACGTTTAGCTCTATACCTTTCGAACTTTTTGGTAACTTGTTGCCAAAGGGGGAGAAATTGTATAGATCATAGGTCTTCGAGAGAGAGAGTGCTCGTTTTTGCTCTTTCGTTTGCGGTTTTCTTTGAGATACTTTTGAGTTCTTCGAGATATTCTGTGTGTTTGATACTACGTTTGCTCTACTTTGATGAGTGCTTGATCATACTATGCTTAATGTGTGCTTAATGCTTATCATATGCTATTCACATCTTGTATGATCATTTACTCATGTCTTGGTGATTGGGTGCATGCCATTCATTCTTATCATTTTGTGCGCTCCACCAAGATGTATGTGACATGGAAGAGTGACCCATGATCCTAATCGATTGTGCATTTGCATTCAAATGCAAATCTTAAATAATGCACAAATTTAGGGGGAGCTCTTGCTTATCACATACTTCTCAAAGCGACGATGTTATTCATTGATTATATCATTTGTCGAAGCTTTGATCTATATGTTGTCATCAATTACCAAAAAGGGGGAGATTGAAAGTGCAACTAATCCCCGGGTGGTTTTGGTAATTAATAACAACATATATATCATTGAACTAATTGTTTCTTGAGAATATTTCAGAAAGTTCAGTGATATGGGTATGGCAATGACTGATGATGTGGACCCCTCAAAATGCTAAGGAAAACATTGGCAAAAGCTCAAGACTCTATTTTTGGTTTAGTGATCCAAGATCACATTGAGTCCATAGGAAAGCCAATACTATTAAAAGGGGATGAGGTTATGATGATGATCTGGTTGCTCAAAGTGCTTAGTGATCTATCTCCCAAACTATCAGCAATCTTTCATTCCAACATATACTCATAAGTAATCTCGGTCCCACCGATTCCATAAACTCAGTCACACCGAGATGAACCACCTCAGCCATATAGCCAAACCATAGTAATCTCGGATTTTCCGATTCCAAACTCGGTCTCACCAAAACTAGTGTTGCCAACCTTCTGTAACCTTCTGTACTCAAATCGGTGTCACCGAGATGATGAAGTCGGTCCCACCGAGAATGGCAAACCCTAGTCTTTGGAAGAATCGGACTAACCGAGATTGTATTTTCGGTCCCACCGAAAATCCCAACGTTCACAAGATTTGAACTTTCGGTCTCACCGAGTTGTCAACTTCGGTCTGACCGAGATTGGTCAAATGTGTGTAGCAGTTGGATTTTGTGTGGAGGCTATAAATACCCTCCACCTCCTCTTCATTCGTGGAGAGAGCCATCGAATGAACTACCACTCCTACCTTACATTTCGAGAAGAAAACTACCTACCCTTGTGTTGAGATCAAGTTGCTCCACTCCCACCATATGAAACTTGATTTCTAGCCTTCCCAAGTTGCTTTCCACTCAATCCTTTCTTCCACCACAGCCAAATCGGTGAGGAGAGTTGAGTGTTGGGGAGATTATCATTTGAAGCACAAGAGCAAGGAGTTCATCATCACCAACACCATCTATTACCTTTTGGAGGGTGGTGCCTCCTAGATTGGTTAGGTGTCGCTTGGGAGCCTCCGTCAAGATGTGGAGTTGAACCAAGAAGTTTGTAAGGGCAAGGAGATCGCCTACTTCGTGAAGGTCTACCCCGAGTAAGGCTAGTCCTCCGTGGGCATAAGCCATGATGGCATAGACAAGGTTGCTTCTTCGTGGACCCTTCGTGGGTGGAGCCCTCCGTGGACTCTCGCAGCCGTTACCCTCCGTGGGTTGAAGTCTCCATCAACGTGGATTGACGATAGCACCACCTATCGGAACCACGAGAAAAATCTCCGTGTCTCCAAATTGCGTTTGCTCTTCTCCACCTCTTCTTTACTACATGTGCAATTTACTTTCCGCTGCCATTACTCTAGAATTGCATGTGTAGGGTGATACTTGACTTGGTCATCATTGTAAACTTGCTAAAAACTTGTCCTAATCAAAAGGCTAAACTTTTAAATTGTCAAGTAGTCTAATCACCCCCCCTCTAGACATACTTCCGATCCTACAGGAACACAATCTCTGCTTCGACAAGACGTGCCAAGGAAACCGCTTCGCTAAGCGCGCTGAGGTGGTATAATAAAAAACGATTCAAGTGGAAGCTTGGGGGTGGCGTGACGTCATGCCACAAAATACGTCAGCAGATTGAACTTGTGTACATGTTATTCTCTCCAAGGTGGAATGTGGAATTCATTTTGCAGAGCCGGACACTATCCTGGTGTTCACAAATCTTCTATGAATTATTCTAAGGAGGAACCCGCCTTGCAATGCCGAACAATATCTTGCGCGGACTCATCGTCATTGAAGCCTGGTTCGAGGGCTCTTGAGGAGTCTGGACTAGGGGGTGTCCAGATAGCCGGACTATCATCATCAGACGGACTCCAAGACTATGAAGATACAAGATTGAAAACTTCGTCCCGTGTCCAGATGGGACTTTCCTTGGCGTGGAAGGCAAGGTTGGAGATACGGATATGTAGATCTCCTACCATTGTAACCGACTCTGTGTAACCCTAGCCTTCTCCGGTGTCTATATAAACCGGAGGGTTTTAGTCCGTAGGACACACAACCATTACAACAATCATACCATAGGCTAGCTTCTAGGGTTTAGCCTCCTTGATCTCGTGGTAGATCCACTCTTGTACTACCCATATCATGAATATCAATCAAGTAGGAGTAGGGTTTTACCTCCATCGAGAGGGCCCGAACCTGGGTAAAAACATTGTGTCCCTTGTCTTCTGTTACCATTCGCCTAGACGCACAGTTCGGGACCCCCTACCCGAGATCCGCCAGTTTTGACACCGTCAATGAGTCTCTCAAATCTATGATAATTTCCATTTATGAGTGCAAGGAAAGAACCGCTAGAATGCGTGGTAAGAAAGATTGCTTTGTAAAAGCGTGTTCTTCTAGTTTTTATGATAATAGGGATGAAGATCTAAAAGTGATTGATGTGTATCCTATTAAATCTTTCTTTTGCAATATGAATCTTGATAATGATGGGACTGGAGATGAGTCAACTTTAGTCAAGAGGCATCCCAATGATCCGGAGTTTTTGGATCTTGATGCAAAAATTGGTAAAAGTGGGATTGAAGAGGTCAAAACTTTACATAGCAATGAACCCACTATTTTGGATTTCAAGGAATTTAATTATGATAATTGTTCTTTAATAGATTGTATTTCCTTGTTCCAATCCGTGTTATATTCTCCTCATGCTTATAGTCAAAATAAAGCTTTTACTAAACATATCGTTGATGCCTTAATGCAATCTTATGAAGAAAAACTTGAATTAGAAGTTTCTATCCCTAGAAAAATTTATGATGAGTGGGAACCTACTATTAAAATTAAAATTAAGGATCATGAATGCTATGCTTTGTGTGATTTGGGTGCTAGTGTTTCCACGATTCCAAAAACTTTGTGTGATGTGTTTGGTTTCCGTGAATTTGATGATTGCTCTTTAAACTTGCACCTTGCAGATTCCACCATTAAGAAACCTATGGGAAGGATTAATGATGTTCTTATTGTTGCAAATATGAATTATGTGCCCATAGATTTTATTGTTCTTGATATAGATTGCAATCCTTCATGTCCTATTATTCTTGGTAGACCTTTCCTTAGAACGATTGGTGTAATTATTGATATGAAAGAAGGAAATATTAGATTCCAATTTCCATTAAAGAAAGGCATGGAACACTTTCCTAGGAAGAAAATCAAATTACCTTATGAATCTATTATGAGATCCACCTATGAATTTAATACCAAAGATGGCAATACTTAGATCTATTCTCGCTTTTATGCCTGGCTAGGGGCGGTAAACGATAGCGCTTGTTGGGAGGCAACCCAATTTTATTTTTGTTCTTCGATTTCTTTTCCTGTTTATTAATAAATAATTCATATATCCTCTGGTTAGATGTGGTTTTATGTTTTAATTAGTGTTTGTGCCAAATAAGACCTATAGGATCATCCTGGGTGATAGTTAATTTGATCTTGCTGAAAAACAGAAACTTTTGCACACACGAGAATAATTTTCATAAATCACACAAACGTGCTTTTTTCAGTTTATTATTTTTGCAGAAGATTAATAAACAAATTTTATAGAACTTCCTATTTTGTTAGAATTTTTGGGGTTTGATAAGTATTCGAATGATACAGATTACTACAGACTGTTCTGTTTTTGACAGATTCTGTTTTTTGTGTGTTGTTTGTTTATTTTGATGAACCTATGGCTAGTATCGGGGGGTATGAACCATAGAGAAGTTGGAATACAGTAGGTTTAACACCAATATAAATAAATAATGAGTTCATTACAGTACCTTAAAGTTGTGGTTTGTTTCATTTCACTAACGGAGCTCATGAGATTTTCTGTTGAGTTTTGTGTTGTGAAGTTTTCAAGTTTTTGGGTAAAGATTTGATGGATTACGGAATAAGGAGTGGAAAGAGCCGAAGACTGGGGATGCCCAAGGCACCCCAAGGTAAAATTCAAGGACAACCAAAAGCCTAAGCTCGGTGATGCCCCGGAAGGCATCCCCTCTTTCGTCTTCATCCATCGGTAACTTTACTTGATGCTATATTTTTATTCACCACATGATATGTGTTTTGCTTGGAGTGTCTTGTATGATTTGAGTCTTTGATTTTTAGTTTACCATAATCATCCTTGCTATACACACCTTTTGGGAGAGACACACATGAATCGTAATTTATTAGAATACTCTATGTGCTTCAATTATATCTTTTGAGCTAGATAATTTTGCTCTAGTACTTCATTTATATCTTTTTAGAGCACGAAGGTGGTTTTATTTTATAGAAATTATTGATATCTCATGCTTCACTTATATTATTTTGAGAGTCCTTTAGAACAGCATGGTAATTGCTTTGGTTAAAATTTTAGTGCTAAAATGATGAGCATCCAAGATAGGTATAATAAAAACTATCATATAGAGTGCATTGAATACTATGAGAAGTTTGATACTTGATGATTGTTTTGAGATATGAGGATGGTAATATTAGGGTCATGCTAGTTGATTAGTTGTGAATTTGAGGAATACTTGTGTTAAAAGTTTGTGATTCCCGTAGCATGCACGTATGGTGAACCGTTATGTGATGAAGTTGGAGCATGATTTATTTATTGGTTGTCTTCCTTATGTGTGGAGCTCGGGATCGCGTGATGGTTAACTCCTACCAACCCTTCCCCTAGTAGCATGCGTGTAGTACTTTGTTTTGATAACTTGTAGATTTTTGCAATAATTATGTGAGTTCTTCATGACTAATGTTGAGTCCATGGATTATACGCACTCTCACCCTTCCACCATTGCTAGCCTCTCTGATGCCGCGCAACTTCCGTCGGTATCATACACCCACCATATACCTTCCTCAAAACAACCACCATACCTACCTATTATGGCATTTCCATAGCCATTCCGATATATTGCCATGCAACTTTCCACTGATACATTTATTATGACGCGCTCCACCATTGCCATATTGCTTTGCATGATCATGTAGTTGACATCGTATTTGTGGCAAAGCCACCATTCATAATTCATATTTTGTTCTAAGTATCAAGTTGTAATCTTGAGTTGTAAGTAAATAAAAGTGTGATGATCTTCATTATTAGAGCATTGTCCCATGTGAGGAAAGGATGATGGAAGCAATGATTCCCTCACAAGTTGGGATGAGTCTCCGGACTTTATGAAAAATAAAAGAGGCCAAAGAAGCCCAAATAAAAAAAAGAGGCCAAAGAAGCCCACCAATAAAAAAAGAGAGAGAAAAAGAAAGAAGGGACAATGTTACTATCCTTTTACCACACTTGTGCTTCAAAGTAGCACCATGATCTTCATGGTAGAGAGTCTCCTATGTTGTCACCTTCATATGCTAGTGGGAATTTTTCATTATAGAACTTGGCTTGTATATTCCAATGATAAGCTTCCTCAAATTGCCCTAGGTCTTCGTGAGCAAGCAAGATTGATGCACACCCTCTTAGTTTCTTTTGATGAGCTTTCATACACTTGTAGCTCTAGTGCATCCGTTGCATGGCAATCCCTACTCACTCACATTGATATCTGTTAATGGGCATCTCCATAGCCCGTTGATACGCCTAGTTGATGTGAGACTATCTTCTCCTATTTTGTCTTCTCCACAACCACCATCCTATTCCACCTATAGTGCTACGTCCACGGTTCACGCACATGTATTGCGTGAAGATTGAAAAGGTTTGAGAATACTAAAGTATGAAACAATTGCTTGGCTAAAACCAGGGTTGTGCATGATTTAAATATTTTGTGTGATGAAGATAGAGCATAGCCAGACTATATATTTTGTAGGGATAAGTTTCTTTGGCCATGTTATTTTGAGAAGACATGATTACTTTGTTAATATGCTTGAAGTATCACTATTTTTATGTCAATATTCAACTTTTTTCTTGAATCTTCCGGATCTGAACATTCATGCCACAATAAAGAAAATTACATTGCGAATTATGCTAGCATTCCACATCAAAAATTCTGTTTTAATCATTTGCCTACTCGAGGACGAGCAGGAATTAAGCTTGGGGATGCTTGATACGTCTCCAACGTATCTATAATTTTTGATTGTTCCATGCTATTATATTATTTGTTTTGGATGTTTAATGGGCTTTATTATACACTTTTATACTATTTTTGGGAATAACCTATTAACCGGAGGCCCAGTCCAAATTGCTGTTTTTTTGCCTATTTCAGTGTTTCGCAAAAAAAGAATATCAAACGGAGTCCAAACGGAATGAAACCTTCGGGAGAGTTATTTTTGGAACGAACGCAATCCATGAGACCCGAAGTGGACGTCAAGAAAGCAATAAAGCGGCCACGAGGCTGGGAGGCGCGCCCAGGGGGGTAGACGTGCCCCCCACACTCGTGGGCCCCTCGTGGCTCCCTTGACCGACTTCTTCGCCTATATATACTCATATACCCTGAAAACATCCAGGAGCACCATGAAACCCTATTTCCACCGCCACAACCTTCTGTACCCGTGAAATCCCATCTTGGGGCCTTTTCCAGCGCTCCGTCGGAGGGGGAATTGATAGGCTTCTACATCAACACCATAGCCTCTCCAATGAAGTGTGAGTAGTTTACCTCAGACCTTCGGGTCCATAGTTATTAGCTAGATGGCTTCTTCTCTCTCTTTGGATCTCAATACAAAGTTCTCCTCGATCTTCTAGGAGATCTATTCGATGTAATTCTTTTTGCGGTGTGTTTGTCGAGATCCGATGAATTGTGGGTTTATGATTAAGATTATCTATGAACAATATTTGAATTTCCTCTGAATTCTTTTATGTATGTTTGTTATCTTTGCAAGTCTCTTTGAATTATCAGTTTGGTTTGGCCTACTAGATTGATCTTTCTTGCAATGGGAGAAGTGCTTAGCTTTGGGTTCAATCTTGCGGTGTCCTTTCCCAGTGATAGCAGGGGCAGCAAGGCACGTATTGTATTGTTGCCATCAAGGATAAAAAGATGGGGTTTATATCATATTGCTTGATTTTATCCCTCTACATCATGTCATCTTGCCTAATGCGTTACTCTGTTCTTATGAACTTAATACTCTAGATGCATGCTGGATAGCGGTCGATGTGTGGAGTAATAGTAGTAGATGCAGAATCGTTTCGATCTACTTGACACGGAAGTGATGCCTATATACATGATCATGCCTAGATATTCTCATAACTATGCACTTTTCTATCAATTGCTCGATAGTAATTTGTTCACCCACCGTAATACTTATGCTATCTTGAGAGAAGCCACTAGTGAAACCTATGGCCCACGGGTGTATTTTCCATCATTCCGATCTATTTTATTTTGCAATCTTTATTTTCCAATCTATATCATAAAAATACCAAAAATATTTATCTTATTATCTCTATCAGATCTCACTTTTGCAAGTGGCCATGAAGGGATTGACAACCCCTTTATCGTGTTGGTTGCAAGGTTCTTATTTGTCTGTGCAGGTACGAGGGATTTGAGTGTAGCCTCCTACTGGATTGATACCTTGGTTCTCAAAAACTGGGGGAAATACTTACGCTACTTTGCTGCATCACCCTTACCTCTTCAAGGGAAAACCAACGCATGCTCAAAAGGTAGCAAGAAGGATTTCTGGCGCCGTTGCCGGGGAGGTCTACGCACAAGTCAAGACATACCAAGTACCCATCACAATCTCTTACCCCTCGCATTACATTATTTGCCTTTTGCCTCTCGTTTTCCTCTCCCCCACTTCACCCTTGCCGTTTTATTCGCCCTCTTTTCCCCGTTCGCCTCTTTTTCGCTTGCCTCTTGTGTGCTTGTGTGTTGGATTGTTTGTCACGATGGCTCAAGATAATACTAAATTGTGTGATTTTTCCAATACCAACAACAATGATTTTCTTAGCACTCCTATTGCTCCTCTTATCAATGCTGAATCTTGTGAAATTAATGCTGCTTTGTTGAATCTTGTCATGAAAGATCAATTCTCTGGCCTTCCTAGTGAAGATGCCGCTACTCATCTAAACAACTTTGTTGGTTTGTGTGATATGCAAAAGAAGAAAGACGTGGATAATGATATTTTAAATTGGAGCTATTTCTGTTTTCGCTTAGAGATCATGCTAAAACTTGGTTTCGTCTTTGCCTAGAATAGTATTGATTCATGGAATAAGTGCAAAGATGCTTTTATCTCTAAGTATTTTCCTCCCGCTAAGATCATCTCTCTTAGAAATGATATTATGAATTTTAAGAAACTTGATCATGAACATGTTGCACAATCTTGGGAAAGGATGAAATTAATGATTCGCAATTGCCCTACACATGGATTAAATTTATGGATGATCATACAATTTTTTTATGCCGGATTGAATTTTGCTTCTAGAAATCTTTTAGATTCGGCCGCGGGAGGCACTTTTATGGAAATCACTTTAGGAGAAGCTACTAAACTCCTAGATAATATTATGGTTAATTATTCTCAATGGCACACCGAAAGATCTACTAGTAAAAAGGTTCATGCGGTAGAAGAGATTAACGTTTTGAGTGGAAAGATGGATGAACTTATGAAATTGTTTGCTAATAAGAGTGCTACTATTGATCCTAATAATATGCCTTTGTCTACTTTGATTGAGAATAATAATGAATCTATGGATGTGAATTTTGTTGGTAGGGATAATTTTGGTAACAACGCGTATAGAGGAAACTTTAATCCTAGGCCGTTTCCTAGTAATTCCTCTAATAATTATGGTAATTCCTACAAAAACTCTTATGGAAATTTTAATAAGATGCCCTCTGATTTTGAGATTAGTGTTAAAGAGTTTATGATTTCTCAAAAGAATTTCAATGCTTTGCTTGAAGAAAAATTGCCTAAGATTCATGAATTGGCGAGGAACGTGGATAGAATTTCTCTTGATGTTGATTCTTTGAAACTTAGATCTATTCCACCTAAGCATGATATCAATGAGTCTCTCAAATGTATGATAATTTCCATTGTGGAGTTCAAGAAAGAACCGCTAGAATGTGTGCTAAGAAAGATTGCTTTGTAAAAGTGCGTTCTTCTAGTTTTCATGATAATAGGGATGAAGATCTAAATGTGATTGATGAGTCTCCTCTTAAATCTTTGTTTTGCAATATGAATCTTGATAATGATGGGACTGGAGATGAGTCAACTTTAGTTAAGAAGCGTCCCAATGATTCGGAGTTTTTAGATCTTGATGCAAAAATTGGTAAAAGTGGGATTGAAGAGGTCAAAACTTTACATAGCAATGTACCCACTATTTTGGATTTCAAGGAATTTAATTATGATAATTGTTCTTTAATAGATTGTATTTCCTTGTTCCAATCCGTGTTAAATTCTCCTCATGCTTATAGTCAAAATAAAGCTTTTACTAAACATATCCACTACAAAAAAAGACACATCCGTGACATTTTGGGCCGAATGAATTTTTTTTTCTGTCATACATATGGCACTTCTATGACGATAATTCTGACAAAACCCAGTATCATCATAGATGTGGTGGGATCCTACTTCTATGACAAAAAATCATGACAGAAAATGGGCTTTTCGTCTGGCGGGCGGAGACGATCTCGCATGACATTCTTTGGGCCGTCCATGACGGAAAGAATCGTGGTAGAAGCGAGGGGGAGGAAAATTTCGGGGAGTTCCCGGTTACGGTGGGAGGTCGGGGGCCGAGCGATGCGCGTTTCTCTCGTACACGTGCGAGGCGTTGGCTCTAACTGAACCCAAGCGAGGCGTTGGGCTCTAATCAACCCGGCGATTGACAGACTGCGAGCTACGCGTTCATCGAACCCGAGCGATCGATCGATGGATGTTAATCGAACCCAATCGGCGATTACTTCCTCTGGTGCTAATCAAGCCGATCGATTAGATGAACAGTGAGCGTTGCGGGGGGGGGGTGGATGAACAGTGAGAGGTGGCGTTGCCTCTGGATGAACAGGACCCCGTGGTGTGGAGGGCTGGATGAACAGTAGACGATGGAGGGGTACCCGTGGAGGGGTGGTTGAACAAGACCTCGTGGTGTGGAGGGCTAGATGAACAGTAGATGGTGAAGGAGTGCCCGTGGAGGGGTGGTTGAACAGTAGCGAGTGGAGTAGCGTGCGGTGGAGGCTGGATGAACAGGAGACCGTGGAGGCTGGAGGAGGTCGACGGTAGCCCGTGGAGGCTGGAGGAGGTCAACGGTGGAGATGAACAGTATCCCGTGGAGTCCCGTTTTGCGGTACGCCACACCCCTCCCGATGAACAGGACCCCCGTTTTGACTGTAGGAGGTCCGTTTCGTCCGTTTTGCGGTACGCCACCACCCCTCCCGATCAACAGGACCCCCGTTTCGACCGTAGGAGGTCCGTTTCGTTCGTTTTGCGGTACGCCACCCCTTTCCCGATCAACAGGACCCCCCGTTTCGACCGTAGGAGGTCCGTTTCCTCTGTTTTGCGGTACGCCACACCCCTCCCGATCAACAGGACCCCGTTCTGAACGTAGGAGGTCCGTTTTCTATGTTCTGCAGTACGCCAGGCCTTGTTTGTTGGGGAACGTAGTAATTTCAAAAAAAATCCTACGCACACGCAAGATCATGGTGATGATATAGCAACGAGAGGGGAGAGTGTTCGTCCACGTACCCTCGTGAGACCGTGGCGAAGCGTTAGCTGTACGCGGTTGATGTAGTCGTCGTCTTCACGATCCGACCGATCCAAGCACCGAACGTCACGGGGCCTCCGAGTTCAGACACGTTCAGCTCGATGACGATCTCGGCCTCCGATCCAGCCGAGCTCCGGAGATGAGTTTCACGGCAGATGACGGTGTGGTGACGATGATGATGTTCTACGGTGCAGGCTTCGCCTAAACTCCGCGACGATATGACCGAGGTGGAATATGGTGGAAGGGGCACCGCACACGGCTAAGGAACGATCCGTAGATCAACTTGTGTGTCATGGGGTGCCCCCGCCTGTGTATATAAAGGAGCAAGGAGGAGGAGGCCGGCCCTAGGAGGAGGGCGCCAAGGGAGTCCTACTCCCACCGGAGTAGGATTCCCCTTTCCTAGTCCAACTAGGAGTCCTTCCATGTATTAGGAGTAGGAGACAAGGAAGGGAAGAGAGAAGGAAGGAAGGAGGGGTGCGGCCCTCCCACTAGTCCAATTCGGACTAGGCCATGGGGCGCGCGCCGCCCTAGGCAGCCCCTCTCTCTTCTGCAGGCCCAATAAGGCCCAATACTTCTCCCGGCGAATTCCGTAACTCTCCCAGTACTCGAAAAATACCGAATCACTCGGAACCTTTCCGAACTCGAATATAGTCGTCCAATATATCGATCTTTACATCTCGACCATTTCGAGACTCCTCGTCATATCCCCGATCTCTTCCGGGACTCCGAACTCCTTTGGTACATCAAAACTCATAAACTCATAATATAACTGTCATCGAAACCTTAAGCGTGCGGACCCTACGGGTTCGAGAACTATGTAGACATGACCTAGAACCATTCTCGGTCAATAACCAATAGCGGGACCTGGATGCCCATATTGGCTCCTACATATTCTACGAAGATCTTTATCGGTCAAACCGTATAACAACATACGTTGTTCCCTTTGTCATCAGTATGTTATTTGCTCGAGATTCGATCGTAGGTATCCAATACCTAGTTCAATCTCGTCACCGGCAAGTCTCTTTACTCATTCTGTAATGCATCATCCCGTAACCAACTCATTGGTCACATTGCTTGCAAGGCTTATAATGATGTGCATTACCGAGAGGGCCCAGAGATACCTCTCCGACAATCGGAGTGACAAACCTAATCTCGAAATACGCCAACTCAACATGTACCTTCGGAGACACCTGTAGTACCCCTTTATAATCACCCAGTTACATTGTGACGTTTGGTAGTACCCAAAGTGTTCCTCCGTAAACGGAGTTGCATAATCTCATAGTTACGTGGAATATGTATAAGTCATGAAGAAAGCAATAGCAACATACTAAGCGATCAAGTGCTAAGCTAACGGAATGGGTCAAGTCAATCACATCATTCTCCTAATGATGTGATCCGTTAATCAAATGAAAACTCTTTTGTCCATGGCTAGGAAACATAACCATCTCGATAAGCGAGCTAGTCAAGTAGAGGCATACTAGTGACACTATGTTTGTCTATGTATTCACACATGTATTATGTTTCCGGTTAATACAATTCTAGCATGAATAATAAACATTTACCATGAAATAAGGAAATAAATAATAACTTTATTATTGCCTCTAGGGCATATTTCCTTCAGTCTCCCACTTGCACTAGAGTCAATAATCTAGTTCACATCGCCATGTGATTTAACACCAATATTCATATCTGTATATGATTAACACCCATAGTTCACATCATCATGTGGCCAACATCCAAAGGGTTTACTAGAGTCAATAATCTAGTTCACATTGCTATGTGATTAACGCCCAAAGAGTACTAAGGTGTGATCATGTTTTGCTCGTGAGAGAAACTTAGTCAACGGATCTGTCACATTCAGAGCCGTATGTATTTTGCAAATATTTTATGTCCACAATGCTCTGCACGGAGCTACTCTAGCTAATTGCTCCCACTTTCAATATGTATCCAGGTTGAGATTTAGAGTCATCTGGATCAGTGTAAAAGTTTGCACTGATGTAACTTTTACAACAAACTCTTTTATCACCTCCATAATCGAGAAACATCTCCTTAGTCCTTACTAAGGATATTCTTGACCAATGTCCAAAGATCTACTCCTAGATCACTATTGTACTCCTTGCCAAATTCAGAGCAAGGTATACAATAGGTCCAGTACATAGCATAGCATACTTTATAGAACCTATGACTGAGGCATAGGGAATGACTTTTCATTCTCTTTCTATTTTCTGTTGTGGTCGGGTTTTGAGTCTTACTCAATTTCATACCTTTGCAACACAGGCAAGAACTCTTTCTTTGACTGTTCCATTTTGAACTATTTCAAAATCTTGACAAGGTATGTACTCATTGAAAATCTTATCAAGCGTCTTGATCTATCTCAATAGATCTTGATGCTCAATATGTAAGTAGCTTTTATTGAGGTCTTTTAAAGAACTCCTTTTAAAACACTCCTTTATGCTTTGCAGAAAAATTCTACATCATTTCTAATCAACAATATGTCACTCACATATACTAATCGAAATCTTTGTAGTGCTCCCACTCACTTTATTGTAAATACAGGGCTTCATCGTAAGTCCATATAAAACTATATGCTTTGATCAACTTATCAAAGCGTATATTCCAACTCGAGATGCTTGCACCAGTCCATAGATGGATCATTGGAGCTAGCACATTTTGTTAGCACCTTTAGGATTGACAAAACCTTCGGTTGCATCATATACAACTCTTCTTTAATAAATCCATTAAGGAATGCAGTTTTGACATCCATTTGCCGATTTCATAAAATGTGGCAATTGCTAACATGATTCGACAGACTTAAGCATTGATACGAGTGAGAAAATCTCATCGTATTCAACACCTTGAACTTGTTGAAAACCTTTCGCAACAAGTCGAGCTTGGTAGATAGTAACACTACTATCGGTGTCCGTCTTCCTCTTGAAGATCCATTCATCTAACATGGCTTGTCGATCATCGAGCAAGTCAATCAAAGTCCATACTTTGTTCTCATACATGGATCATATCTCAGATTTTATGGCCTCAAGCCATTTCGCGGAATCTGGGCTCATCATCGCTTCCTCATAGTTCGTAGGTTCATCATGGTCTAGTAACATGACTTCCAGAACATGATTACTACACCATTCTGGTGCGGATCTTACTCTGGAAGACCTACGAGGTTCTGTAATAACTTGATCTGAAGTTTCATGATCATCATCATTAGCTTCCTCACTAATTGGTGTAGCAATCACTTGAACTGATTTCTGTGATGAACTACTTTCCAATTCGGGAGAAGGTACAGTTACCTTATCAAGCTCTACTTTCCTCCCACTCACTTCTTTCGAGAGAAACTTCTTCTCTAGAAACGATCCATCTTAGCAACGAATAACTTGCCTTCGGATCTGTGATAGAAGGTGTACCCAATAGTTACCTTTGGGTATTCTATGAAGATGCACTTCTCCGATTTGGGTTCGAGCTTATCAGGTTGAAACTTTTTCACATAAGCATCGCAGCCCCAAACTTTAAGAAACGACAACTTTTGTTTCTCGCCAAACCACAGTTCATAAGGCGTCATCTCAACGGATTTTGATGGTGCCCTATTTAAAGTGAATGCAGCTGTCTCTAATGCATAACCCCAAAATGATAGTGGTAAATCGGTAAGAGACATCATAGATCGCACCATATCAAATAAAGTGCGGTTACGACGTTCGGACACACCATAACGTTGTGGTGTTCTAGGTGGCGTGAGCTGTGAAACTATTCCACATTGTTTTAATTGAAGACCAAACTCGTAACTCAAATATTCATCTCCATGATCAGATCGCAGAAACTTTATTTTCTTGTTGCGATGATTTTCCACTTCACTCTAAAATTCTTTGAACCTTTCAACTATTTCAGACTTATGTTTTCATCAAGTAGATATACCAATATCTGCTCAAATCATCTATGAAGGTCAGAAAATAACGATACCCGCCGCGAGCCTCAACACTCATCGGATCGCATACATCAGTATGTATTATTTCCCATAAGTCAGTTGCTCGCTCCATTGTTCCAGACAACGGAGTCTTAGTCATCTTGCCCATGAGGCATGGTTCGCAAGCATCAAGTGATTCATAATCAAGTGATTCCAAAATCCCATTAGCATGGAGTTTCTTCGTGCGCTTTACACCAATATGACCTAAACGGCAGTGCCACAAATGAGTTGCACTATCATTACTAACTTTGTATCTTTTGGCCTCAATATTATGAATATGTGTATTACTACGATCGAGATCCAACAAACCATTTTCGTTGGTGTGTATGACCATAGAAGGTTTTATTCATGTAGACAGAACAACAATTGTTCTCTAACTTAAATGAATAACCGTATTGCAATAAACATGATCAAATCATATTCATGCTCAACGCGAACACCAAATAACACTTATTTAGGTTCAACACAAATCCCGAAAGTATAGGGAGTGTGCGATGATGATCATATCAATCTTGGAACCACTTCCAACAAACATCGTCACTTCACCCTTAACTAGTCTCTATTTATTCTGCAACTCCCATTTCGAATTACTAATCTTAGCAACCGAACAAGTATCAAATACTCAGGGGCTACTATAAACACTAGTAAAGCACACATCAATAACCTGTATATCAAATATACCCTTGTTCACTTTGCCATCCTTCTTACCCACCAAATATTCAGGGCATTTCTGCTTCCAGTGACCATTTCCTTTGCAGTGTAAGCACTCAGTTTCAGGCTTTGGTCCAGCTTTGGTCTTTCTTCACGGGAGTGACAACTTGCTTGTCATTCTACTTGAAGTTCCCTTTCTTTCCCTTTGCCCTTTTCTTGAAACTAGTGATCTTGTTAACCATCAACACTTGATGTTCTTTCTTGATTTCTACCTTCGTTGATTTCAGCATCACGAAGAGTTTGGGAATCGTTTTCGTCATCCCTTGCATACTATAGTTCATCACGGAGTTCTAGTAACTTAGTGATGGTGACTAGAGAATTCTGTCAATCACTATCTTATCTGGAAGATTAACTCCCACTTGATTCAAGCGATTGAAGTACCCAGACAATCTGAGCACATGCTCACTAGTTGAGCGATTCTCCTCCATCTTTTAGCTATAGAACTTGTTGGAGACTTCATATCTCTCAACTCGGGTATTTGCTTGAAATATTAACTTCAATTCCTGGAACATCTCATATGATCCATGATGTTCAAAACGTCTTTGAAGTCCCGATTCTAAGCCGTTAAGCATGGTGCACTAAACTATCAAGTAGTCATCATATTGAGCTAGCCAAACATTCATAACGTCTACATCTGCTCTTGCAATAGGTCTGTCACCTAGCGGTGCATCAAGGACATAATTCTTACGTGCGAAGAATGAGGATTAACCTCAGATCACGGATCAAATCCGCAACATTGCTACTAACATTTTTAAACACAGTTTTCTCTAGGAACATATCAAAATAAACATATGAGAGCAACAACGCGAGCTATTGATCTGCAACATAATTTGCAAAATACTACTAGGACTAAGTTCATGATAAATTAAAGTTCAATTAATCATATTACTTAAGAACTCTGACTTAGACAGACATCTCTCTAGTCATCTAAGTGATCACGTGATCCAAATCAACTAAACCATGACCGATCATCACGTGAGATGGAGTAGTTTTCAATGGTGAATATCACTATGTTGATCATATCTACTATACGATTCATGCTCGACCTTTCGGTCTCCGTGCTCCGAGGCCATATCTGCATATGCTAGGCTCGTCAAGTTTAACCTGAGTATTCCGCGTGTGCAAAACTGGCTTGCACCCGTTGTAGATGGACGTAGAGCTTATCACACCCGATCATCACGTGGTGTCTGGGCACGACGAACTTTGGCAACGGTGCATACTCAGGGAGAACACTTCTTGATAATTTTAATGAGAGATCATCTTAAAATGCTACCGTCAATCAAAGCAAGATAAGATGCATAAAGGATAAACATCACATGCAATCAATATAAGTGATATGATATGGCCATCATCATCTTGTGCTTGTGATCTCCATCTCCGAAGCACCGTCGTGATCACCATCGTCACCGGCGCGACACCTTGATCTCCATCGTAGCATCGTTGTCGTTTATGCCATCTATTGCTTCTACGACTATCTCTACCGCTTAGTGATAAAGTAAAGCAATTACAGGGCGTTTGCATTTCATACAATAAAGCGACAACCATATGGCTCCTGCCAGTTGCCGATAACTTTGGTTACAAAACATGATCATCTCATACAATAAAATATAGCATCACGTCTTGACCATATCACATCACAACATGCCCTGCAAAAACAAGTTAGACGTCCTCTACTTTGTTGTTGCAAATTTTACGTGGCTGCTACGGGCTTAGCAAGAACCGTTCTTACCTACGCATCAAAACCACATCGATAGTTTGTCAAATAGACTCCGTTTTAACCTTCGCAAGGACCGGGCGTAGCCACACTCGGTTCAACTAAAGTGAGAGAGATAGACACCCGCCAGCCACCTTTAAGCACGAGTGCTCGTAATGGTGAAACCAGTCTCGCGTAACCGTACACGTAATGTCGGTCCGGGCCGCTTCATCTCACAATACCACTCAACCAAAGTATGACATGCTGGTAGGCAGTATGACTTATATCGTCCACAACTCACTTGTATTCTACTCGTGCATATAACATCAACGCATAAAACCTAGGCTCGGATGCCACTGTTGGGGAACGTAGTAATTTCAAAAAATTTCCTACGCACACGCAAGATCATGGTGATGATATAGCAACGAGAGGGAGAGTGTTAGTCCCACGCACCCTCGTGAGACCGTAAGCGAAGCGTTAGCACTGCGCGGTTGATGTAGTCGTACGTCTTCACGATCCGACCGATCCAAGCACCGAACGTACGGGGCCTCCGAGTTCAGCACACGTTCAGCTCGATGACGATCTCCGGCCTCCGATCCAGCCGAGCTCCAGAGATGAGTTTCGTCAGCACGACGGCGTGGTGATGATGATGATGTTCTATCGGCGCAGGGCTTCGCCTAAACTCCGCGACGATATGACCGAGGTGGAATATGGTGGAAAGGGGCACCACACACGGCTAAGGAACGATCCGTAGATCAACTTGTGTGTCATGGGGTGCCCCCTGCCCCCGTATATAAAGGAGCAAGGGAGGAGGAGGCCGGCCCTAGGAGGAGGGCGCGCCAAGGGGAGTCCTACTCCCACCGGGAGTAGGATTCCCCCTTTCCTAGTCCAACTAGGAGTCCTTCCATGTATTAGGAGTAGGAGACAAGGAAGGCGAAGAGAGAAGGAAGGAAGGAGGGTGCGGCCCCTCCCTAGTCAATTCGGACTAGGCCATGGGGGCGCGGCCTGCCCTAGGTAGCCCTCTCTCTTTCCCGCAGGCCCAATAAGGCCCAATACTTCTCCCGGCGAATTCCGTAACTCTCCCAGACTCGAAAAATACCGAATCACTCGGAACCTTTCCGAACTCCGAATATAGTCGTCCAATATATCGATCTTTACGTCTCGACCATTTCGAGACTCCTCGTCATATCCCCGATCTCATCCGGGACTCCGAACTCCTTCGGTACATCAAAACTCATAAACTCATAATATAACTGTCATCGAAACCTTAAGCGTGCGGACCCTACGGGTTCGACAACTATGTAGACATGACCTAGAACCATTCTCGGTCAATAACCAATAGCGGGACCTGGATGCCCATATTGGCTCCTACATATTCTACAAAGATCTTTATCGGTCAAACCGTATGACAACATACGTTGTTCCCTTTGTCATCGGTATGTTACTTGCTCGAGATTCGATCGTCGGTATCCAATACCTAGTTCAATCTCGTCACCGGCAAGTCTCTTTACTCGTTCTGTAATGCATCATCTCGTAACCAACTCATTGGTCACATTGCTTGCAAGGCTTATAATGATGTGCATTACCGAGAGGGCCCAGAGATACCTCTCCGACAATCGGAGTGACAAAACCTAATCTCGAAATACGCCAACTCAACATGTACCTTCGGAGACACCTGTAGTACCCCTTTATAATCACCCAGTTACGTTGTGACATTTGGTAGTACCCAAAGTGTTCCTCCGGTAAACGGGAGTTGCATAATCTCATAGTTACAGGAACATGTATAAGTCATGAACAAAGCAATAGCAAGATACTAAACGATCAAGTGCTAAGCTAACGGAATCGGTCAAGTCAATCACATCATTCTGCTAATGATGTGATCCCGTTAATCAAATGACAACTCTTTTGTCCATGGCTAGGAAACATAACCATCTCTGATAAACGAGCTAGTCAAGTAGAGGCATACTAGTGACACTATGTTTGTCTATGTATTCACACATGTATTATGTTTTCGGTTAATACAATTCTAGCATGAATAATAAACATTTATCATGAAATAAAGAAATAAATAATAACTTTATTATTGCCTCTAGGGCATATTTCCTTCATCGTTTCCATCGCCTGTTCTGTCCAAGCCCTCCGATGAACACGACCATGCATTCCGTTCTCTCCCAGCCGGTTGGCTCCCAATTAACACGACGACGACGCTGTTTCTCCGTTCCGACCCAGCCATGTACGTATGCGCGAGTAGGCGTTCGAGACCCTGCCCGTATGTACGTATGTGGCCGTATTTCTTTCTTGCACCCTGGCCGCTGTACGTATGTGTACATGCTACGTGCGTGCCTCTACTACGACACGTGCGCGCCTCTACATTGACCAGTATATATGTACGTACACGTTCGCGACCAAAATGACAATGCTACGTACGCTTCGACTAGGTGGGTCCCGACTGTCAGGCACTTCCTTGTGTGCGAAGATGTAGCTGGTGGGTCCCAGCAGTCAGGGGGGCGAATCGTTTTCTTTTTTTTTGCCCGGACGCACTTCCTTGCATGCGAAGGTGTAGCTGTTGGGTCCTAGCAGTCAGGGGGAACTTTTTTTCGCGAAATACGGTGGCCCGTCCGGTGGGTCCCTGCTGTCAGGTGGAGGAATCATTATTTTCCGTGTAATAAGGAGGCACTTCCTTGCTGCGGCCGTGGACCTAGCTGTCAGCCTCTCCACGTACAATCCATGTCCGATGGAAGTCGTTCCTTGACCACGTTGACCACGCCACGCCGAGAGCACCAGGGCGGTGGACGACGGTGAGGCCTAGGAAGGGGACGACGCGGAGCCGGTGAAGACGCGGCAGTGGATGCCCACGCGGAGAGGAGTATGAGGGTTCGCTCGTTCGGCTGCGGTGTGAGGCTACCGTCACCACAGGGCCTGGCCAGCGGTGGGATTAGTAGGGGGGTGGTGAGGCCTCCGCGGCAGCACCGCCGGCCACGAGAGGCAGGAGCAGGCGGCACGACCGGTGCTGCTTTGGGCGGCTGGAGCATGAAGACCAGAGGTTGAAGAAGCACTAGGCCGTTGGATGAACATCGTACGGTTACTGGAGCTAGAATCGTTCATAATGACTAAGTTGACAAAGCCCTTCGTCCCCATCAACTTAGTAGGCCCACAAGTCAGCCTTGCACCAAGGTGGGTCCCAGCTAGCAGGGGGAGTATTCATTTTTTGTGCGTAATAAGGAGGCACTTCCGGTGGGTCCGAGCTGACAGCGGGGGGAACGTTTTTTTCGTGAAATACGGTGGCCCGTCCGGTGGGTCCCAGCAGTCAGGGGGGAAACATTTTTTCATGAAATAAGGTAGCCCGTCCGGTGGGTCCCTGCTGTCAGGTGGAGGAATAATTATTTTGCGCGTAATAAGGAGGCACTTCCTTGCGGCCGCCGTGGACCCAGCTGTCAGCCTCTCCATGTACAGTACTCTTCCGATGGAAGTCGGTCGTTGACCACGTTGACCACGCCGCGCCAAGAGCACCAGGGCGGTGGACGACGGAGAGGCCTAGGAAGGGGACGACGCGGAGCCGGGGAAGACGCAGCAGTGGAAGCCCGCATGGAGAGGAGTACGAGGGTTCACTGGTTCGGCTGCGGTGTGAGGCTGCCGTCGCCGTAGAATAACAGGGGGTGTGCGTGAGTGGAGGGATGGCCTGGCCATCGGTGGGAGTAGTATGGGGGCGGTGAGGCCTCCGCGGCAGCACAGCCAGCCATGGGAGGCAGGAGCAGGTGGCACGATCGGCGCTGCTTTGGGCGGCTGGACCAAGAAGACCAGAGGTTGAAGAAGCACTACGGCCATTGGATAGACATCGTACGGTCACTGAAGCTAGAATCGTTTATATTGACTAAGTTGACAAAGCCCTTGGTACGATCCAACTTAGTAGGCCCACAGGTCAGCCTCCGAAACGGTGCGCCCCAGATGTCAGGGGGAGGAATCATTTTTTAGGCGGCCGAAGCTAAGAATATCCGAGATTGAAGAAGAAGCGCAACATCCGTTGGATAGACATCCAACGACCACTCCTACTAGAACCGTGTGTTGACTACAATAAGTTGACAAAGCCTTGCATACGCGTCAACTTATTTTTTTTAGGGGCGCGTCACTTAGTAGGCCCACAAGTGTGTGACAGAGAACTTATAGCCCATTTGCATTTTGTAAGAATGTACAGCCCATTTTTGAATTCTAATGGAATTTACAACAGCCCATTTACAGTTTGTTAAAAGTACAATCCATTTTCTAGCTAGGATAACGATTAATAATTTCAACGAACCATTGAAGACAGAATTCAATAAAATTTCACACATTTTGATGGGATCCGAAATATTTTTATCCTGAAATTTCTAGTCAGATTAAATATAAATTTGTATTACGTAAAAATCCAACGAAACATTATGCGCGCAACAATGAAAATTTAAGATTTTCAAAATCCATAAACAGTATTTTATAAACAGATTTCGTGTTTGGTGCATTTTTTATAGTTACTGCCCAGTTTCTATAATTACATCCCATTTATTATTTTTTAAAGCCCATTTTCCTGCTAAGCCTAATGCATCCCTCCTAGGAAAGATTTGCAGCCCAGCGGGGCAGAGAATAACAAGTTGACCTTGCGTGGGTATTCCTCAAAAAGACGTATAGCTGGGCTAGCCATTTTCATCTTGAGAAAATTAGTATCTGGGCTAGATATCTGGCCTAGGCTAGACGGGCCACAACCCGCCCAGTTAATACCCTACTCTCCTCTGAACAACAACGAAATCATCGCCAATAAAAACTCTGCAGTGCTCACGCCTAAAAAACACAAATACTGCTCGAGCTGCTTGGTCCCAGCTGTCGGCCGCACCTTATGCAATTCTCTCGTTTATATTGACTACATAGGTTGACAATGGTGTGGGACCGTGATGTCAGGAAACCAGGAGAAAGCAAAAAAAATAGTTGTACATAATAAGGAGGCACTTGCGTACATACGGCTATGGCCCTAGTGGGTCCCTAGTGTCATCCAGTCAAAATAAATTCATCTCCTGAATCCTCATGTTCGTTGACGATGTTAAAAATGCTCGACGCCACGGCGAGCACAACAACTCGAAGGACAACGGAGAGGGCCTCACGGGCCCTACGGATGGTCTAATACAGCGCCCGCTGCTCATTCAGGAAGCCAGGATCATCGGACACCTATGAGCACGTTCGAGAAACTGAGACGGCATGAAACGGTAAGGCCACGCTTGGGAGCTCTGGTTTAGTTCAAACCTGTATTAACATACAAGTGTAATTTACTCGTCATCGGAAACAACACGTAAAATACAGGCGTAATGAAACCGAGGGCCCGAGGTCTGTAAGTAAAACCGGCAGGTTATGCGTGTAATTTGAGAGACCAGTATATATTTTACGAGCACTGCTATATGGACGACATTACCAGACGATACATGCACGACGTGTGTATCATGCCATCCATGGGCAAGGCTGAAACAGTAGCTAACGACTGGATTAGCAATCGTTCGAGTGTCGTTCAACGTTTTTATCGTGTGTGAAGTACTTCCGATATTTTACTAGTCGGAATCAACCAACTAAGCGCCTTCGCCCAAGACCATCTGCTTTAATTTACAAGCGTCAGTTTTACAAGCGGTTTTGGTTGGAAAACAACGATCCAATCACGGCCTAATATCATGAGTTGGTCAGAAGATCATATGGTTTCACGTCTAACCGACCCGACTTATCGTATATGCTATGAATGAAACATCAGACAATGAACTTCAAGCACGGAAACAATAGAAGAGGATGATCTTCTTAACAAGCAAATCACTGGCATTAGATCTACATGCAAAACAATACGAAGCATTATTCTCAGGAGGCACGGTGAACAGCTCGTGATGCCGCATGCCACAACATTCCAAGCTCAACTTTGCAATCAAACACAAGGCCTGGCATTACATAGACAATATTCAGAACAAACTCTTAACACAGGAATATCTCAGCAAAGTAACTATTTACTTCTAAACTGAACACAGGAATAGGAAAAAACACTAGACGCTGCACACAGCAAGGGCGTCCCACTCAAAAATATCAAATGCATATCTTCTGGCTAACATCAATGAGCAAATTTTGACAAGGTTTTCCAATTCCAATATATTAAACTAACGTCTTCTTGCTAACATCAATGATTAAACTTTGACAAGCTTTTCCCATTCAAAATATGTAATGCCTATGCTCGTGGAGTCCTGTCGTAGCTTCTTGTACTTGTTTGGGCACTTTTTGCCCAGGGCACTCCACGTGTTGTTAAATTGCCAATGGTCTCTGCAGACTAGTCATGTCACCGGTGTCTAATAATACTCTGTAAAGCTTCTCGGTCATTCCTTCTATAATGTAGTGCAAACAGTGACTGCTTCTTTCTGCAAAGTGGAACGACCAACTGGACCCAGTAATGCAACAGTTTGCCTTGGACACATTGGCTCCTTTTGTGCAGTTCAACTAAAATCGAAGTCGGAATAAAATCGAGCTTTAATTTTGATATCCCTATAAGCAACAATAGGTATAACGGAAACAATTACAGAGAAATAACGGTTGATGACTTGTACTCCCAGAAGAAAAGCATCTACTGATCTACTTTATCTTAATGGGAAACAAAGTAGGAGAGTAGCAATTCTCCATCAGTGCGATTCATTCATATTGACTGAGACATTATCTTAACAATGCCTTGTTTCAACATGTATAAAGAACGACAAAGCAGAAAAGTACCATTCCTAAAACAATGCAACTGATTCATTTTAACAGAGACATTATCTTAACAATACCTTGGTTAAACATGTAGAAAGAACTACAAAGCAGGATAGTACCATTCCTAACAAGTGTTGTAGTTTTGAACTAAGATTCAGTAGTTAATTAATTCTGAGAGTGGCATTGCTTAATTTTACCAGCGGCATTAGATTAAAAAAGCATAAACAGTTCTAGGGGAGAGTGGGCGCAACAACAGTATGTGCTTCCATCTACTTATAAAGGGGGTGATGCAGAGTTTGTTGTAACAAAGCAACAAGCATCATGTCTGGGTTGGTCCCATTTTTGTTCACTACTTAATGGAAAAGACAGCAATACAATAGCTTCAATTCAACATTTATTTAAAACAATACCAATACAAGTAGCACAACACCTCAAAGCACACTGCACAATCATGTGGATGAAGGCCTGTACTGACCTTTCATGAGACCACTAGGATAAAATACGAATCTGCCAACACGAATAGGAAATCCAATCTCGTTTTGTGCAGTTGCACTGAAATCAAGCAAAGTGTTTCGCGTAGCAAAGCAAAATGTCGCAATAGCAACAAGTTGAATAGATATCCCTATTTAAACAGAGGCAAAAAAGGAATCAATTACTGGCTAATAAAGGAGGATGAAACATGCTGCCACAAAAATGGTAATCCCGCCAATCCCTAACAAGTGTTGCAGTTTTGAAATAAGATTCAGTAGTTAATTCTGAGAGTGGCATCAATTACTGGCTTATAAAGGGGGTGATGCTGAATTTGTTGTAATAAAGCAACAAGCATCATGTCTGGGTTGGTCCCATTTTTGTTCACTACTTAATGGGAAAAGACAGCAATACAATAGCTTCAATTCAACATTTATTTAAAACAGTACCAAAACAAGTAGCACAACATCTCAAGGCACACTGCACATCATGTGGATGAGACCAAGATTTGAAACAACTTGCCACGAAGACTGGAAACAAATCTTGATCTCCTTTTGTGCAGTTCCACAAAAATTAAGCAAAGTCACCGGTGTGACATTCAAGTTGAACTGCACAAAATACTCTTAAAACATAAGTGTTTCGAGTGAAGCAAAATGTCGCAATAGCAACAAGTTGAATCGGTACCCCTGTTTTAACAGAGGCAAAAAAGGAAACAATTACTTGCCGATAAAGGAGGATGAAACAAACGGTGACAGAAAGAAGCATCTAACTTATCTTGGATGGAAAACAAAGTAGGATAGTAGCATTTCTAAAACGGTTGCATTGATTCATATTAACAGAGACATTCTCTTCAAACAACATTCGTTAAAAAATGTAATTTACTTTTACCAGTGGCATTGCTTCAATTTTCCGGTGGCATTCTTAGATTAACAACAACAAAATAGTTGTATGAGACATGCCAGCACCATGTGCGTCCACACGTATAAATGGGTGATGCAGAGTATGTAGCCAAGCAGCATATATGCGTTGGTCCCATATTTGTTCTCTTTGAACCTTTTTCCTAAGTGAGGGCAGCAAATCTAGTCCTGCATAAACTACCCGACCCCCAGTTTCTTTCCCTTTTCAACAAAGAGATCGGTTCCTTACAGATGTGTGTACTGGGTTACCCCCTTTTTCCCCTTTCGACCTACAAAGCGGCTGGATAGCCAGTCTATACTACTTTCTGCCCCTCCTTTCCTCATTGAACCACGTCCTAGATTCTTGCTCCAGCCCACCGCACCCTTCTTTCCTCTTTGAACCAAGACCTAGGTTCGATTATAGATCAAAAAAGATCCACATGCAGCTAGAGCAACGAAGGTTTCAAAGAAACTTATACCTTAGGGTCATCGGGATTTGGCAAGGCGTGCGGCGGGAGGCCGGATCTGCCCACACTATGTACGGCAGCGAGGAAGAAGGGGTCGGTGGCCCTCCCTTAAAGTATTGGGTGAAAGAGAACAGCGTGCCAGCGGTGGATTGCCTCCCTCGCCGGCGATGGAGTGAACGCTGCACCTCCTCCCTTCCCAACGGGATCTGAGCGCCTCCTTCACCACCGTGAGGGGAGAGAGACAAGAGGCCAACGCAGTCTTGTTTAGATCTGGTGAAGAGAGGGTGAGAGACTATGAATATAGCAAACCCTAGCAAATGAACGCTGAGCCTCCAGTGTGTAACATATATGTAGTGCGGCGAGCGTGTGGAGAGTGCAAACCCTAGCGAACAAGCGCTGAGGCTCCTGTTTATATATATACTACTGTAGTACGGAGTGAGCTCCGGTGCCTTCACTGCACCTGCTTTTGGCTGTATGACAGGTGAGCGAGCCACATTTTGGGCCCACCTATCATAAACCCAAAGGCAGGTGCACTAAAGTCAATGAAGCTGCGTCCATATAGTACTCTCGTGTATATGACTAATATATAGTGGAGTGTTTTTCTTATTCTCTCCATAACAATCGTTTTAAATTGTGTAAGTACGAAACGGAACTCTTTATTTAATGTACAGTGAAGAAAACTAGTACTACTTCCTATGAACTAACGATCCACGCCCACGCATCCTAGTCGCACTTCCTGTCCTTCACGTGTGGTACACTACCCTCCCTTAAGTGAACAACCACAAATGCGCCAAATTATCGGAAATGTGTGAGAGTGTGTACAAATAAAGAATTTTAATTTCAATTATCGGAAAGGTTTGAGAGTATTACAAAGTTTGACTTCAGTCAAATCTAATACGCGGAGTAAATAAAAATGGAGGGCTACTACGTCCATCCGGGTTTTTAGTCGACACCATTTTTTAAATCAAAGTTAATAGCTGGACAAATAAAATTACAGGGGAGCTGGAGACAAAGTTGTGAGAAGGCTTAGAAATCAATACAAAACTTATGCTCTTAGTACCAACGTCGATCCTTCTTCGAGGAGACATTTGGTTCATAGCCAATTGTGTGATAAAATTGCACCAATGTGAAAGACGACTGCGTCTCCAACGCAACCAAGGTGAACTGACGAAGGATATCATCTTTGTGCGTAACAAGCAAAGAGCACTGATGGAAGACAACTTGTTTTTCATTGAAAATCGATCAGCTTCACCAGCCGACGCAACCATGAGGTGCAACCATGAGCATCGATAGGTCATCATGGTGATGCATCATCCATTTGGCATCAAGTTTGGATGAGGCACCTATGAAGTTCGACAAATCCTCACTGTGGTCTGTTTCTTCTCAGTAATCAAGCTCGAGGAAGGAAGAACCACGCGGCAGAGGACAATGAGGAGGAACAATAATGGCCATCCAATTTTGTGCAGTTCCACTAAAATTGAGGAAGACATGCCCGGGTATGGAGACACGCATCACTGTTTCCAAAAAATATAAAAAAGGATTAGCAACGACATCTCAATTGCCAATAAGAATTAATGAAAAGTACACCAACAAACAGAAGCATCATAATTATATCTTGATGGGAACTAAACCAGGATACCCGAGAAAAAAACATTTCTTCATTTAACCAGTGATAGTACTACCACCATATGGACAATGACCGCACAACCACCATGTACTGTTTGTCGAAACAACATGTATACCTCCACCGAGGCATAAATCAGGACAACTTTTTGAGTGGCATTTCCTCTATAATAGTACTAGTAGGTGATGTTGGACCAGCCGACGAACCCTAGCTACTATACATGGGGAGCTGGGGAGTAGTCGCATAGAAGAAAACCCGCACGCATCAACCTGGGGAGCTGGACCAGTACAAGAAGTTATACCTTAGGTGGGCAAGATGTCGTTTAGGCGGGCGGGCGGGATCTGCCCACACGACGGCAGCGAACAAGGGCGTGGAGGATCTTCGTCCGCGCCAGCGCCGGCTCCGAGAGGACGGTGCGCATCGGCTTCCTCCGTCGCCAACGGCGACAACGTCAACGCTGCACCTCCTCACCTCCTGCAGCGGACGGGATTCGGCCGGATCTGTGACCACTGGTGAGGAGAGAGATAGAGTGGACACTATCATCTTGTTTTGATATGGAGAGGGTGAGAGAGCGAGACGCGAGAAACTCTATCAAACAAGAGGCTATAATGGAGTAAAAAAATCTCTCCATAGCAGTGGTTTCAAATAGAATACGCGTGTTCCTGGAAAAAAGAAATGAAAACTGGTGGACAATTTTTTAAGGGTCTGTCTAGGACACATCTAGATGTGACATAGTTATGTCACATCTAAGTTGATGTCCACTCTGTTTGTGGTCTATTTTTTTCCTAGTTTTTTTTGTTTCTTGTTGCTACATTATATACTTGTGGGAGCTTAGATGTGATATCCTTAAATAACATCTAGATGTGAATTAGGCAAACTGATTTTCTAACGTACCAAGAAAGAAAACTCGATCAAAAAACACGCCCCCGCTTCCAGGTCGCGAGAGTCATCGCGCACACACACATAAACATAGACATGCATATCCATGTTTACGTAAAATTCCATTTCCATCTCCATCTCCAATCATATTTGTCCAACTGGCACATTATTTACGTTGTTAATTATATACGCAACAATATTAACGTACAACATCTCTTGTTTGCGCATGTTCGGACCGCTGCCATGGTCGGTCCTGACCAACCTGAACCCTCTTCATCACCCGCGCGTGCTTCCCGCCCGAAACGGTCAGTGCCGCATTCATGCCCGGCCAGAGCGGACGCAACCTCTCACTAGTGCCGGCATTGAAGCAGCACGCCGGCCGAGAGAGCATCGCCCACGCCTCTTCCGGGTGCACGCGGCTGCTCTGCATTCAAAGGTCACAATAGCCGACTACAACATGCATGTAAAAAGTTCTTGGGAGTTTGTGCTACAGCTAGCTGTCCTCCCCCAACTCGTCAATCTCTTCCAGTAGTGCTAGTACTCCATGGCGCGATCCATCGACAAGCAGGCGGGAAAGTTACCGTATACTCGGTTTGCGGTGAGTGGCATGCCGAGCGACCGTTCGGGGTCGAGCCGTGGAGGAGGGTGAGACACGAACACGGCAGACGTGATTTAAACGTTGGTTTTGCTTGATGGCACGATCCAAAGAAACGAAACGTTGGTTTCTCTCCGTTTCCATTTTTTCTCCGGAAAAACGGAAACTTTCCACTCCATTTTCATTCCTATTCCAAGGTTGCCCCGTTACAACATTCCATCAAATACAAAGGAAAACTAACACGCATGCTGATGCATCTCAATGATTCATAGATCATAGCCAATATTTCCTTCACAACTAAAGAAAAAAGTTGTGAGAACGTGTACGAAAGAAAAACTACTGATGGGGTCACTACGACTTAAACCCTAAACCCTAAACATGATTTAATTTCCTGGCCAGGTAGAACATGTCGAAGGAAAGACGGCTGGCACCCTCGGATCATACGATGCTTTTGTGCAGTTCCACTAAAATTGACCTGAGCATCCCTGATGGCAAAGATATTGAAGAAGTGTGATTAGAATAATAGTATTGGCACTAGTTCATGAGACATAAACTCATCACAAGTAGAAAGCCGATAGAAGTAGAGAAAGATCGACATGGAGATGGAGCTACGGCAGTGGAGCAAGCCGGCTCCAAAAGGAAGATGGACTACCTGGGACGTCGGGTTGTAGCTAGAAGGGCGGTTGGGACGTGGCATCGGCCCATACCGCGGTGTCCCCCAATTGGGACGCACCGACTGTGGGTTTTCTCCCTCGCCGATGTCGAGCGCGTCTACGCAAAACATTGTTCCCTTCCCCCAGCTGCGGGATCAGGCCCGTCGTTCTATGCTTGTGAAGAGAGCAACCTAAGCAAGCAGGCTTGTAGCATAGGCTCCTGCTAGTGTATATATAGCGGTTTTCTTTTTCTCTCCATATCAACCATTTTATATTGCGTACGTGTCATTCAAGAGTGAAATGATGGTTGCTTCTTCCGACTAACTTATCGTGTGATTTGACCGCTCCTTAGTGGCCCCTACACGCACTCCCCCTACGTATGCAACATCACATGTACACATGGACGCAAAAAAAGCAGCATGACGCCTCTAATGCATGCATGTACGAGCACACGACGGAATACACACAGTCACGCTCAAGTGCTCAACTTACACGTGCATGCACACACATACTCAGTCAGGGTGAGCTAGTGACCGTATAAACACCGGAATATATATATATTGAGCGCAATGAGCATATTATGAGGTCCACTGACCGTATTTTTACAAATATACAGTGACAGACATTGTATTTATCTTGTTTGAAATTAAGCCATATTAACCGGAGAGGAGGCAGTATGGACTAGCATTACTTTGCTGTGTCCCGTCAACTTGCCGAACGAGGAGAATGCTGCACTTTGAATGTGGCCGAGAGCTGGCTTGATGAAACACCTCGCTTCCTACTCCTTTTTTTCCGGGGTACCTCGCTTCCTAGTGACCAGTGTCTTGGCTGATCGTCCTAAGAATGCTTATATATGAATAAAGCTCTTTCATTTACCCGCAAAAAAGATTAAGCCATATTAACCGGAAAGGAGGGAGTATGGAGTAGCACTACTTTTTGGTGTGTCCCATCAACTCGCAGAATGAGGAGAAGCTTGCAGGACAAGGTGAAGCTCGCTTACGCCTTTTGACTAATGCAACCTATCCTCGGTGGACATGCATTAGTCCATTTGGTGTCAGATTGTCAGAGGCATACACTGTAGTACCCAACATGCGGAGTACCATCATTGTTCGACTTCACGAAGAGGCGAAGAGCCAAGCGCAGTAGTACGAGTAGTACTACTACTAGAACTGCATGGTGGAGCGTCTGTACTCTTATTTTCTTATCTCTCATAAAGTACATGTTTATTCCGGAGAAGGGCGGAAAATGGCAGCCCAACATGTAATGAATGATATCGATCAACCAACCATGCTCAAATATATCTTGGCCTCCGTGCGAGCCCGTCTGTGTGTTCTCGCTCCTCGTCTCTCTCAAGGAACGGCGGGTTGGCTCTTTGCCATTAATTGAGGTCGGTTTGCTCACACTCCTACCCCACATGTCAGTGATATGCCAAGAGGAGGTGCGTTGACCGACTGGCCATACGCGTACTTGGTTTTGCACCTTCATACTACTCCTCCCTCCGTCATAGTTTACAGGGCGCGCTTCATTATGATGCATTTCTCTCAATGCATTTCGGACGAGACTTGCCTGCTCCCCGCGTGTGTGCCCATCCGTGCTCCCGCATACGTGGCATGATTTGATTGGAACAAAATAAGGCCCGGCCCCACCCCCTTAAAATCAGGGGGAAGATGATTAGATTAGAAAGAAAAAAGGAAAAAGGACAACCGTAGGATGAAGTGGGAGCACGGATGGGAGCATGGGGAGGGAGCAGGCAAGCCGGATCCATGCATTTCCACCACCAGAGAGACTTTAGACGCGTTTGGTTTAATGCTCAATTAATTAGGGTGTGGTAACCGCAATCAAGTCCACAATTTTCTCTCCATGTACTGTATTACTACTACGTTGTGGAGTAAGTGCATGCATGTGTGTACCCAGGGTGGAAGCACCGCATGCATGTGTGTACGCATTATTCCCTCTAGTAATAGACGCCGTGCTATAACTACCAATGCTATTTTTCAGGTCGATCGCTAGTCGCCTTGGTCCCACAGATTTTTTTTTCTTTTTTCTGAAGTGCGTTGTATAAACAGTGACGGATGGAGTAGTATGAGCGGATTCAAAGAAGAGCGTATTGATGGTTGCTTCTTCAGAGCAACTTACAGTGGGAAAGGTGGGGCTTATGATTTGACTGCTCATTACTCACTATTAATGCGGTGCAACGACCGGGCTGAGTCCCCCATGCGGTTGTGCACTACCCCCTCGGTTCTTAAATATACTCCGGAGTATTTGTCTTTCTAGAGATTTCAACGAGTGACTACTCAAATATTTGTCTTTTTAGAGATTTCAAATGGACTGGCACATACGGATGTATATAGACATATTTTAGAGTGTAGATTCACTCATTTTGCTCCGGATGTAGTCACTTGTTGAAATCTCTAGAAAGACGAATAGAATATTTAGGAACAGAGGGAGTACACATACGAAGCAAAATGAGTGAATCTACACTCTAAAATATGCCCGTTTGAAATTTGTAAAAATACAAATATTTAGGAACGAAGGAGTATAGTTTTGTGCATGGCGCATGGACCTAGATGATGAAGAGGCTTCTGGCAATGCTATCAAGCTTCCATCATTTGTTTACATAATTGACGTACTATACAAATAATTTTCCAGCAACATGAAATTCTACAATGGTGTGAGCTTTCAGCTTTTGTTTCGCGTGTCTTGCCATCGATGCTCTTTCGAAAACAATAAAAAACTAACTTCCTTGCTAATGCATGTCAATTATTAGCAGATCAGAGCTAATAATTACATCACAACTGAAGACGGAGTTGTGAGAAGGTGTTAAATTAAAATTGATCCATGCTTTCATTGGCAGGAACGTCCCCCCAGCTCTGACTAAATCAACAAGGCATGTTGGCAAAAAGTAGCTATCTGGAGCATGCAACATTCCGATCATTTTGTGCGTTCCACTAAAATAGAGCCGAGCGTCCTGTTCCAAAGATATTAAGTGTGATTACGATAATAGAGGACTGGCGATGAAACAATAAACACACAAATAGAAGCCGGTCACCTTTGCGCTCTCTTAAGACTAACTAGTTGGAGAAGATTAGGCTCGAAGTTGGATGAGGAGGATAGAGCAAAACCAATCTCCTTTGTGCAACAAGACTTTGAAATGTAGAGACGTTGCCCGTGTGACATTTTAGTACAACTGCACAAAACACTCTTAAGAAAAAAGTGATTTGTGCAGCTCTCGCAATAGCAACAAGGTGAAATGGATAGCCCTATTTGCAAAAAATAGGTAGAAAGGAAACAATTACTGGCCAATAACAGTTGATGACACATGCGACGACAAAAAAGAAGCATATTCCTTGTCCTAAGGGAAGATAACAACACGGTTGTGTTTGTCTAAAATGGTGTGAGGACGAGAATGCAATATGGAAAGTATGCCGGGCGAGCTACGTTTTGGGCAAATAACTATGGAAGATCCACATACAGCAACGTGGGAAGACGGGCAGTGGAGCAAGGTCGGAGGGGATACCTAGAGGTCGTCGGGATGTAACTAGGTGAGCGGCGGCGGGCGGAATCTGCAAGCAGGTGGCGTAGGCCCTGCCGCGCTGGAGCTTGGTCAGAGAGAACGACGTGTACCACAGATCGAGACGTGCTACCTTGGCACCGTCGAATGGAGAAACGATGCACTTCCTCCCTTTCCCCCAGCAGACGGGATGAGGCCGGATTAGTGACCAACGGTGAGAGAGAGAGAGAGGCCACCGCACTCCCTTTCCCCCGGCGGACGGGATGCGGCCGGATCAGTGACCAACTGTGAGAGAGAGAGAGAGGCCACCGCAGCCTTGTTTGAGATACTCTGAAGAGCGACAAACCAGGCAGGCAGGCTCCATTGTATATTCTGTGTACGTGCCATTGAGTGCTATAACTTTATTTAAAAATAACGCGGCAATGCGTCAAGTCGAACTTTGTTTCGTGCACACGTGGTACACGACCTCCCTAGATAAACAACCGGTACAAGCGTTCAAATTAGCACGTGGGCTGCCATTTCGTAAAGAAATGAGCTCCACCGTGTACCCGCGCGGGTGTGGCTGGGCACAAAGCGTGAGTACGTGCACGGTGCACCTATTCTCTTCTTGTATACGTACACCACCTACGTGGGGTTGTGTGAGAGAGATACAAACCTTAGTGTGTGGGTTCTTGAGAGTTTTTTTTGGGGGGGGGGGTCAATCAAAAAATGTAACATATGCAATGTGTGTGAAATAGAGTCCTGGATATAACATATATATAGAGGGGGCGATCCACGAGAAGAGAGTGGAGGTATCATCGGCTTGAGGTGTCCATAGAATCGAAGAGAGGGATGATGTGTGTGTGTGTGTGCTGCGCGATCGATAAAGAGTGCCATCGAATTTGTGTGTGCCCACGTCAAAGATATAGAGTGGCTGGCCTACTAGAACGTGAGAGGGGACATGTGCAGTTTGTCTCTGTGGCATGGATACCTACCTGCAGCGCTCGACTATCGGTGTGTGGTGGGGGAAGAGGGAGGCCCAATTAACTATAGAGGTACAATGGCTGGTATATGTGTGGAGGAGGAGAGAGGCCTACCTCACGTATTAAGGAGATCGATCTGCCTCATGTATTAAGGGAGATCGATCGGCATCCATGCATATGTGCAGGAGAGGATTAAGGTTGGGAGAGAGACAGAGCTAGAGTGTTGGAGGGGTGGTAGTGGAGTTGCTTCTAACAAATGGTGGGATAGGCTTGCTAGACAAACGGAGGGCACAACCGCAATATCAATAAGAGAGGAGATGGTTGCTTGTTGTCTGTGCACGTGCGTGTGAGAGACGGGTCAGGAGGCATGCACGAATGATGAGGGGGGACGATGTGGCTATGGTAAGCAGACGTAACTACATAGGAAGATCAATCGCCCTTTGTTAGAGAAAGGAGAGACATAACTTGTGAGGTACGTCGATCGATGGGGGGTAGTTAAAGTCGATCTAGGTATATGTTGGCAGATCAATCGGTATACATGCATGTGTGTGTTAGAAGCAAATTAGGCACGAGGAGAAGGATAGAGAGAGAGGGATGCATGTAGGAGGTGGTACGAGAGGCATACTATATCGAGGGGGAGGAGTGTGCGAGTACGAGAACAATGAAAAGAGTGGTGGAGTGAGGCATGGACGGTGACAAGAGAAGAGGGGAAGCTTGTGTTTGTGCTACGCACACCTGGCTAGAGAGGCATATCGATCGATGTGTGCCCTAAAGAAGGAGCTGGGGGGCCTACACACACCATGGGTGAATGACCTAAAGTGAAAAGACGAATTTGCGCGATGGAGCTAGAGAATGCTGAGGGAGGGTGAGAGGGATGCGGGCGTGTGCATGCACAAGAGAAAGTTAGCGCTAGCTAGAAAGATAAGAGAGTTGTGTGGTTGTAAAAGACGAATAGAGATCATATATACTTCATTATAAAAAGTGAATTCGGATATTTGAAGAATTTATCATAGTGTTTTAAACCGACGCATGTGTGAATATATGTAACGGTGATACACATGGTGTGGTTATGAACATGTTATACTACATTTAATATATTTTATCTCTACTCTTATAAAAAACGGAGTTGTTGATGATGGTGTGCCTGCCATCCTGCATTATAGGCCGTCCGATTTATATCTGACGGATAGCAAGGAAACTATGATGGTTGAAGTTAGCAACAATCATGATTGTAGATTCTTATTGAAATAGAGAAATGAATTCAAATTTAGTGTGAATTGCAGCGGTAGTATAGACATTTGGAATGTACTAAAATGTTGGTATGAGTAGGTTACATGCATTATACAACAAGCGAAAAAAATTAATCGGACATAACATGGATTCATACTCCCTCCTTCCATCTATATAGGGCGTAATGAGATTTTTAAGACCGCCTTTGACTATTGACAAGATTAATAGTACATGACATGCACAATGTGAAAATTATATCATTGAAAGAACCTTTCACAGACGAAGTTAACGGTGTGCTTTGTGTAAGTTGCATGTCATATATCATTGCTCTAATATTTGGCCAAAGTTAGCATCAAAAACCGCATTAGGCCCTATACAGATGGAAGGGGGGAGTAGCTTTGAATAGCATTTGTATAGTAAAATGGGGCAATACTCTCTCTTTATGTGGTGTGAATAGTTTTATTTTTTTTTCATTTTCTTTTTGGTTGAGGGAAGTCCGAATTGATTTGGTACGTACAAGTACAATATTACTACACGTTAGGCTTGTCCCTAAAATTTAACCCGCGTCTTGTTATATCCCGAAAACTCAGATATCGTGCTCCCAAAACTGGCGCCTTCACAACCCGCGCCTTGCTATCCTGAAATTACAACACGCGCGAAAACTCCCTCCAGCTGCCAAATCCCGACACACAAAATCCCCCTTCTAACCCTGAGCCGAAAGGGCCGATAGTTCAAATCGGTGGGGGGGGGTACTTTTGTAACACACCCTATATTTTGGACAAGCGCATCCCTAAGTCATGCTTCACCCCCTCCCATCGCCCCCTTTTCGCCATTCGAAATCCCAGGCCGCCATAACCTCTCCGCTCCAGCCGTGAAACCCCACCCTCCTCCGTCCGCCACGTCACCGCTGCCCAGTCGGAGCCTCTTCCCCGACGACGTCATCCACAGCAATAGCTCGACGTCCCTCGTCCACCTCCCCGGATGAGGATCCATCGTCCATCTCGTCATCCCGCCGGTTCAGCCGCCCCGTCCTCCACCTCCAAGGAGCTGCTCCGACGATCGCCTCGTCTATCGCGGCTGCTCCATCCCCACAGCGCTGCCTTAACCTGCTCCACCGGAACCGCAACATCCTCACCGACTCCTCGGATGAAGCTGAGGCCTACTTGGCGCCACCAAAGAGGTTGTACACTCATCGCATCACACCTTCTCCTTAACTCGACCTCCCGGCGCCGACGGTGCTCCATCCCGCACCCCCATGGAGCGGCTACCTTGAAGTCGATGCTGCGGGCGGCATTTCCATGGCGGCTCTCCCCAGTGCGAGGCCCCTTCGGCGGCGGCGTCCATACCAACCGGATCTGCTGCTGCTGCTCCGGCTCTCGCTTGCCGCTCGTGCTGCTGCTGCTCCGGCTCTCGCTTGATTGCTCGCTCGCCCAGCTGTTGCTACTGCTCTCCCCCTTGCTCGTGCTGCTGCTCTGCTCTGATTAAGCCACACTTCAGTCGACTGAATTGACTTTTGGGTCAATCGATTTTCAGGGGGGGGGGGCTCACCGGAGTTAAGGAAGAACCACCCACAGCGGGGACGGGGCTCGCCGGAGAGGTACCCCACTATCTATCTTAGGGTTCAGGGTGGGGGCGGGGGCCTAGAGGGCTGGCCGGGGCGGCGGTGGCGAGTTTTTTCGGGGCCGCGAGGCGATGATGGGGCCGGCGGTTCGGCCGGTGGTGGTTGGCAGCTCAGGGGGGGTGCAGGTTGAAGATGAACTGCATGCCCTCCCTAAACTACATGTCAAGTGCCTCTCTGCTACCATTGCGCTCGGCCGACAAGAATATTGATTCCACAAGAAATTTCAGTTTCGATAGTTAAGTTCAGAGTCAATAGTTTTACCTCATCTGTTGTAGTCGTGGTTTTGGTGATGTTAATTTTACATCCATTTTACATCATCTATTGGAGATGCTATTAGAATCCCACTTGAGATTGACGATGTCCGCCTTGTGTTTGCTTCAGCCTTAACGCCTTCTGGCTCACCGGAGCTGCTCCAACGACGTAACGATCCATCACAACAGAGCAGTGCCCTGGACGCCGTCTATAGATTCCTCAGATCTTCCTCCACACCTCCGACAGCCACCTTTGCCTCAACTGCTTCAGCGACCAACCCAATGATGCTAAGGTTGACACGGCTACGGCAAAGAGGTTTTACACTTGTTGCATCACTTATTACTATACACTCACGTCGACCATTAGGGCTATTTTGGTTCAACGGAAAAACGTCGATCCACTGGTTGTTACCATCACTCTAAATTTCTGCATGCTCTCCTTATATAATCTCACCATATTTTTTTCGTATGCATGTCAGATATTGTACATAGTCATGTTGAACATGTAGAGAAAAAGAGAAGAGTTTTGCGCGGCAATACAATGTCATGCAGACATTGCTCCATGGTGGGTTCAATAGCAAAACCCTCCCCACCCCTCTTCAGATTGTAATCCAGAGGAAGATATCTGTTCTGAGGCGGATTCAGACGCCGCTGACCACTCTTATTTACCCCCCAAGGTGTTTGCTCTACCTTGGCATGATGATGTTAGTCATATCATGCATATGTTGCCTTGCAGTGCCTACTTTTGACATCGATATGTCATCTCGCTTAGTTTAGACATGTTCGTAATGCCACATGTTTAGTTTCTATATCATATATGGGAATTATGCAGTCTCATGTCTTTTAGCTAGCCATAATATATGTGAAATGTGCAATGCCATCCTGTTTAACCAGGCATCATATATTTGAATGATATCTTGCCCATCCTTTTGTTCATTATATTTCCATTTGTCGACAATGTTTGTACATTCACCTACGCTTCCTGTGAATCAGCCATTTGGGTGGGAGATGGAAAAAATCTGGAGTGAAAACAAGGCATTCAGAGCAGGCAGTGCTACCTGTCGAAGAAGATCTCTTGTTGGGTCCCGATAGCTCCTCGGAGATGGATTCAGAGACAGATGACCAGTCCTATTCCCCCACTGAGGTGTATGCTCTAACTTGGCACGGTTATACTGCTCATATCATGCATACGGTGTCTTGCATTGCATAGTTTAGACATCATATACACAATATTCAACACCATGTTCTTAGTTCAGACATCATATCCAATGCCCTCTGTTTAGCATATAAATCGCATATGTGAATTAAATGATGTGATCCTGATTACTTAGATAACATGTAGGTCAATTATGTCATGCGATCATGTTTAGTTATTCATCATATCTTTGAATTATGTTATGCTATGCTATCCAGTTTAGATAGACATCATATATGTGAAATTATGTCATGCTATCCGTTTTAGTTAAACAATATACATGTCAACTATTTCATGCCCTCTTTTTTCCACACTATCTATTGCATCTGTCTCTCATACAATGTCTGTACATTCAACTATGTTTCCTGTTTATCAGCCATTTGAATTGGAGCGGGTGATGCTAGTATCTAGCGGACTAAAAACACGGTTTTCAAATAAAACAGTGCTACCTCTTGGTGGAGATAGCACCCCGGTTGTACATGCACAAGAACCAACCCAACCACACATAACCCAAACTCTCGCAGATTGTACCCCTACTGCGATGGACAGAGAACCAGCTTCACCCAATCTAACCCCAACCCCAGCCGATAGTAACCCAATTCTTGTTGACACAACACCATCTCCACCACAGAGCTCCCAAACAAGAGCAGTTAGTAAGGCAGCTCCAGTGCCCAAAGGTCTAGTACTATCACGGCAAACCCCAACTCCACCAGTTAGTACGCCTATTCCTGTGGAGGAAGCACAACCAGCTAGTCGTAGTTTAGCATCTATCGCATTTAATGTTGTTAAATCGTATGTGTGTATCTTCCCATCTTGGAAATATTATACTGAAGATGAAGGAAAATGCCGATTCAGTGTTTGCCAGAGTTATGTGTAAGTAATGTTATTCATGGCAATTACTTTGCTTTGTCCCATAAATCCTACCTCCATGATGGTTATAATACAGAAGATTTTCCCATTTTTCTCTATAGAGAAGGACCGATTTGGAAACTCGGGATGAGGTAACCTGTGCTAATACCTCCGCTATCTTCAAGAATGCGTGGTGGCAGTATCGGAATTACCTGAAGAAAACGTACTTCACCGGCAAAGAAACTCATCAAATTCCCTTACGTTCTCCTGAGACACATTTACTGGACGATGACTGGGAACACCTTGTTCTGTACTGGTCCCGAACCTAGAATGTGGTAAGGTCTATGAGCTCATTTTCTAGTTTTATGTATTATATTCTTGCATAACACTGTACTCTATTCATGTAGAAGAAGTGCCTAAACCTGAAGAACAACTGTTCTAATTTAAGATTCCATTGCTATCATAGTTCAAAAAAGCGCTAGGTGTTAATTGTGCGTTTTGCCACCGCCTTGTGCTTTACTGACCAAAGTGCATGCTTATGCTGTGATTATGCATGATTAAGCGTAGTTATGCGCAATGTGTTTTGCCAACGCCTAGAGCCTAGGCGCGCTTAAGCGCTCGCTTAGGCGCGCCTTTTTTAACTATGATTGCTTTGCTCTTGTATCACTGTATTTACTCATACAAACTTATTTTTAAATTGAAGGATCCAATTGAAACTCCAATGGCACAGCAGGTATGTTCACGCATGTTTCTTTAGTAGGTTTGCTCTTATCAATAGCTCTTTTGATTTCAATTTCAATTGTGCATACAGTTGACTTTCATATCATGCACATTACTAGCATCACACAGAGCCAATAGTGTTGTTGTACATGTAGACCCGTGGTACCCATCTGAAATCTTGTTGTGTCGTGTAGTTTCCCACGCTTTGTATTCTTTCACTGCTGCTTTGTCTTGAACTGATTGATTTGAACCGTGTCTCTATTTTGATTTGGCAAGACAATGTAGTGACCATAGGACATAGATATATGTTTGTTTGATGCTTTTACTATGTACTAGTACTTGGCAATAGAAGACTTGGTAGTTTAATCCTGTCCACCTTACTAATGAACTGGTTCACCGAAATGAGTTTCATATCCTAGTACATGCTAAACTTGTTATGTGTCTGCTTGTTTCTTCTTTTAGAATGCTCACAGAATATTGGGGAAGAGTGCCTTATTAAGCAATGGTAAAGGAAGTAATGCAGATAAGGTTCAGGATAGTGACACATCCTTTTTGGTCTCCAACAAAGCTGATAAAACAACTAAGGAAGACTATCTTGAAGACAACAAGACAACCCCAAAGTCCTATCTTGGTTTAGTGTTCGAGTTACTGCCCACTACCGCTTGCACAAGCTATTCAAACTCACTGTCTGAATCAGTTCGGTTTCTTGAGTCTCAACTACAAGCTGAAAGACATCGATCAACGGAAGGACTGCGGAAGTCCCTGGAGCATTCAGATGCATGCTTTCTGGTGCAACAACAAGCGTTGGAGGATTTTAGCGCCAAACAGGACAAAGCCAATCCGCTTGCTAAGCTTATAGCCGAGATGGTGGATACCGGAGATAATGTTTCTTGAGCTCTTCCGTTGTTTCGATTATGCTCTTGTTTTGTTTGCTTTGCGCTTATTTGCACCGGTGGCCAATTTTGACGGCGGTGTATGTAATGTCTTTGCTTTGTTCCCTATATTTGCACTGGTGGCGAACTTTGATGCCCGGTGGATGTAATATGTGTAATAGCGGTAATAGGCTAGCATTAATTGCTTGCTTATTTATTTCCTTATTGTCTTGTTTAGTTGTTTGCTTGTAGTCACTGCAGTTCTTTTTCTGTTTTTTTCTAGTGGCCACAATAGCCTATTTTTGGTCACTAGGCCAAAATAATCATGGCAACACATGGACTGTTGTAACCATGGGCCTCCTGCAGGCCGTATGATCCATGGGCCTTCGTCCGGCCGTAGGATCCATTGGCCTTCTATACGGGCCATAGGATCCATCAGCCTTCTATACGGGCCTTAGGGTCCATGGGCCTTCTACGGGCCATAGGGTCCATGGGCCTTCTATGGGCCGTAATGGGCCTTCTACGGGCCATACTATCCATGGGCCTCATACAGGCCGTAGGATCCATGGGCCTTCTACGGAGCGTATCATCATTTTGCCAATCATGGGCCATACTATTCGTGGACCATAACGGGCCGTTAATAGGCCGTATTTGATAACTATATGAAAACAGCCCAACGGGTTTTTTTACATGAAAACGGCCCAATGTATTAACGGTCCGCAAACGGGCCGACTGTAACGACGGGCTAAATTTGGCCCACAAGCAGAAAATGACAGTAACGGGTCGTATGTAACCGAATGCTGCAAATGAGCCAAAGAATCAATGGGCCCTAAGAAGGCCGAAAGATAACTTGGGCTGGAAACGGCCCAATGAAATAACGGGCCGTTAATGGGTATAAAGTGATACATTGTTCATTACGGGCCAGTTTCACCACGGGCCGTTAATGGGCCAAGAGTTACAAAGGTCCTCATATGGGCCGAAAGAAGTCATGGGCCACACATGGGCCGGAAGTTAAAACGGGCTGAATCATATTGGACGGCCCAGATGACGCTACTGGGCCTAATTCGGATAGGGCGTAACGGGCCCTGGGTTAGCGGGCTGTAAATGGGCTATATGCGAACAAGCCGTTAACAGGCTTTCCGTGGGCTGGCCCGCCACCTTTTGACCAAGTCAAACGGGTCGTCCTTTTCATAGGAATGGGCCTCTGTTGGGCCGTGCCACGTGTCGCCGTATCATAGGCGCCTTTGGTCCAATGAGCGGATGACATCTGTCCCAACGGTGAGCCGACACGTGTTTCCTCCAGCCAATGATGATTTTACACGTGGAAAATCCCCATTGGTCGGGGCTGTTAACGGGTTATCGGATCCAAAACCCGACCCGATAGCTTAACGGTGTTCCGTTACAGTGGATGCCACGTGTCAGTCACCCTTGACGAAAGCACTTCTGTGACGCGTGATTTATCGTCATGGAAGTGTACACTTTCGTGATGATAATTTTGGTAATGTCATGGAACACTTCTACGACAACACATGTATGACTATCTTGATTCCGTCATAAAATCGTCATGGATTTACATGCATGACAAAAAAGGCGACCTACTGTGACAAACACGTATCATCACGGAAGTGTATTTTTTTTGTAGTGATCGTTGATGCCTTAATGCAATCTTATGAAGAAAAACTTGAATTAGAAGTTTCTATCCCTAGAAAGCTTTATGATGAGTGGGAACCTACTATTAAAATTAAAATTAAGGATCATGAATGCTATACTTTGTGTGATTTGGGTGCTAGTGTTTCCATGATTCCAAAAACTTTGTGTGATGTGTTAGGTTTCCGTGAATTTGATGATTGCTCTTTAAACTTGCACCTTGCAGATTCCACCATTAAGAAACCTATGGGAAGGATTAATGATGTTCTTATTATTGCAAATAGGAATTATATGTGCCCGTAGATTTTATTGTTCTTGATATAGATTGCAATCCTTCATGTCCTATTATTCTTGGTAGATCTTTCCTTAGAACGATTGGTGTAATTATTGATATGAAAGAAGGAAATATTAGATTCCAATTTCCATTAAGGAAAGGCATGGAACACTTTCCTAGGAAGAAATCAAATTACCTTATGAATCTATTATGAGAGCCACCTATGAATTGAAGTGTTGGATGGAGCTTATTACATGCACCATGCTCCTTGAGATCCTGGCTATACTACGTGCACCATGGCTTAGGATGGCGCTTATTCGGTGGAGGGGTCAGTGATTTGGGTGGAAGGTGTCGCGCTCACGCCGGCGGTCGGGGCATGTGGGATGTGGAAGGAGGAGGAGGATGGGGTTCGGGTGTGGATTACCTGCCTGGATAGGCGAGGCCGAGCAGCGTGAAGGAGGGTTGCCGGCGAGGAGGCAGTGCTGCAGGCAAGGAGTGAAGGTTTCAACTTGGAAAGGAAGGCAGAAACATTGGAAATGTGGCTTTTGGTCAGGGGGAGGGGGCGGGGAGGTAGATATTTCCGCGGAAGCCGAAACTTTGGAATCGCTTCAGCAAAAAAATTGGCGCGTCAGTTCTCAAAAAAAAAATTAGCGCGCAAAGTGTCATCAGACACGGTCCATTATTCAGAGCTAGCTATGGACTATAGCCAACAAACCTTCTCGAGTAAGCCATAGGCATACTGTACACCGACGATGCTCTAAGATATTTTGTACTGCATCTCACACGGTTGGTGATAATAAACTGTGTGGGATCTACTTGATTTTTCATCTTGATTTGAATTACATAATGGGGTCATAGCTGCAAAGGATGGTGTTTGAATTGCTCGAACTTATATCTCTAGTGAACATGCAACTATAGGTGTGCCGTCAAAAAAATTGGAATTATTCAATGTTCGTTTGGACATTTTTATACAATAACTTGGTTTTCTAGGCATTTCAGGTGCACAATTCAAAATTAAACCACATGCACATGCTCCAGTGCACCAAAATGGGTTGTAAAATGATATATGTGTCCATGGGTTGATGCTTATGTCCCATTCAAGAAATGGGGATGAATTTCAAAAACCACAGCACCATGGCTCTCCGGCAAAGGTTGAGGTGCTTGCGTTTGTAATTCTAGTAAATCCAAAAGTTGTCCGAAATTCATGAAACTTGGCATGCTATCATGGAGCGGCATCAACATGCCGTGGTAAAATTTTTGTCCCATTTGGGGCAGGCTTGGGTATAAGCTTCTCATAAACCAGAGCTTCTCACAATAAGTGTGATGGTTTCGGTAGGGAACGTTTCACCTTTCTGGATGAAATGATATCCGTTGCATCTTCCTGATTTCAATTTTTTTTCCTAGTGTCAACATAGAACAACAGGAGTGTTGTGTCAATTTTGGGATTTTTCAGGGTTCACTTGGACATTTTTATACATTAACTGAGTTTTTCTATGCATTCATGTGCATAATTCAAATATGAACTACATGCACATGCTCTAATGCATATAAATTAGTTGAAAATTCAAATTTGTGTCCTTGGTTGCATGTTTAATTAGGTCCCATGCAAGAAATGAGAATGAATGCCAAACACCCTGCCACCGCAACTCGGCCGCAAACATTGAGATATATACCTGGTTTTTAAATTCTAGTAAATCCAAAGCTCATCTGAAATTCATGAAACTTGACATGCTGTCATGGAGCGGCATCAACATGTCGTGGTAATTTTTTTCCCATTTGGGGCAGGTTTGGGGATATGCTTCTCACAAACCAGAGCTTCTCACAACAGGCCCGATATAGGGAATGTTTCACCTTTCTGGACGAATGATATGCATTGCCTCTTCTCGATTTGAATTTTTTCCTAGTGTCAACAAAGAACAATAGGGGTGTTGTGTCAATTTTTGGGATTTTTGGGGGTTCCGCTTGGACATTTTTATACATTAACTGAGTTTTCTATGCATTCATGTGCATAATTCAAATGTGAAATACAGACATATGCTCTAATGCATATAAATTGGTTGAAAATTCAAATATGTGTCCTTGGTTGCATGCTTAGGTCCCATGCAAGAAATGAGAATGAATGTCAAACACCCAGCCACCGTCACTCGGCCGCAAACATTGAGATGCCTGGTTTTTAAATTCTAGTAAATGCAAAACTCGTCTGAAATTAATGAAACTTGGCATGCCATCATGGAGCGGCATCAACATGTCGTGGTAAATTTTTTGTCCCATTTGGGGCAGGTTTGGGGATATGCTTCTCACAAACCAGAGCTTCTCACAACAAGCCTGATGGTTTCGGTAGGGAACGTCCAACCTTTGGGGACAAAACGATATCCATTGCCTCTTATTGCTTTGAAATTTTTTCTCGTGTCAACATTGAACAACATGAGTGTTGTGTCAATTTTGGGATTTTTCGTGGTTCGTTTGGACATTTTTATGCATTAATTGAGTTTTTCAATGATTTATGTGCGTAATTCAAATTTGAACTACATGCGCACATGCTCTAATGCATATAAATTGGTTGAAAATTCAAATATGTGTCCTTAGTTGCATGCTTAGGTCCCATGCAAGAAATGGGAATGAATGTCAAACACCCTGCCACCGTCACTCGGCCGCAAACATTGAGATACCTGCTTTTTAAATTCTACTCCCTTCGTCCCATAATGTAAGACGTTTTTTGACACTACACTAGTGTCAAAAAGTGTCTTACATTATGGGACGGGGGGAGTAGTAAATCCAAAACCTCATCTAAAATTCATGAAACTTGGCATGCTATCATGGAGCGGCATCAACATGCCGTGGTAAATTTTTTGTCCCATTTGGGGCAGGTTTGGGTATATGCTTCTCACAAACCAGAGCTTCTCGCAACAAGCATGATGGTTTCGGTAGGGAACGTCCCACCTTTGGGGACGAAATGATATCCATTGCCTCTTATTGCTTTCAAAATTTTCTCGTGTCAACATAGAACAACAGGAGTGTTGTGTCAATTTTTGGGATTTTCGGGGTTCGTTTGGACATTTTTATGCATTAATTTAGTTTTTCAATGCATTTATGTGCATAATTCAAATTTTAACCATTCACGTGACGCCACGTGTCTTGGTTTTATTGGCTATAGGTTTTAATGGCTCTTGATCGCAAACGTTTTAGAAAGAACACCCGTATGCAAAGTGAGAGCATGATTTGTGCATCTCTTCAACGCAAACGGTTGTTTTGTATGACCCCTGTGCAACCACTTACAAACAATTTGGTAAGATTTGCATCTGTCATATTGGGTATGTTGCCATTTGTCAAACTGGAAAGATTGACATTAGTTGATCTAGTAACTTGCCATTTGTCAACCTTGTAACACTACGATTTGTCAAAATATGAAGCTAAAAATCACTAGCAGTATCTAATTTTTGCAACTAAAATTCAGTAATAAGCATAGATGGAGGCGAGGAGCCGTGTTCACTCGGGCGTGCAGCGGGCGGTGTAGTACTATTTGATTTGACAGCGGGCGGCGCAATTCCCGATACGACTTTAATGCAAACGAGGGAGACGGTAGTGGTTCCCAAAATGTTGAACGGCCAATGATGCATCCTCCTTCAATTAGCATCATGAATGCATGAGGGAAGTAATGGGAGGAGGACCGGGAAAAGAGGCAGCACGATGTGAATGCAACCCAGTTTGCACTCATATAAATGGTCCCCTCCATTCCAATGCATCTACCACATCGTATGCACCTAAGCAGTTGCCTAAGCACCTACACTAAGTGCAAAAGTGCTCACTCCAGACCCATGGCGGCGATACGCATGGCATCGAGGATTGTCTCCAGACGGTGTTGGTGACTGGCTAGTGGATGCTCGCCGTTGACGCCAGCTACGACTCTCAGTTGGACTAGATGATCGTTGCCACCACCAACAAATTCACCATCGTCAAGAAGCTCGCGGACGACATCGCCGTACTCCTCTAGCCCGTGCGCCTGGGCTCCTCATTGCCTGCCACCATAATCGGCCTCCATGGTCGGAACCTCTTTCAAGCACTGGTGGCCCTGCGACTGCCCGCCGATGCCATGAAGAATGTCCACCTGGAGGTCGCGCTCGCTGCGAGGCGCCTCGCCCTGCAAGAATTCGTCGACCTACACATCCATGTGTATGAGCAAATCGTGTACATAGGTATCTACAAGGCCAGTGAGGACGCTACGACATTGGCCTTCTTCAACCGGCTGCAAGCCTTGGATGCCTTTGCTGAGAAGCACCTTGACCTCGCCGCAAAAGCCGCCGCTCCTTAGCCGCCGGTCGGTGGCCCGACACACTAAGTTGAGGAGGAGGAGGTCGTATGTTGATGGATGAATCTCCCTTCTTGCCTCCTTAATTCTTATTGTGCTATTGCATTCTCGTTCCAGTCAATACAGACATGTGTGATCCCTTTGCTTAATTATATGCATCAATGTAACTAGTACTCCATCCGTCAATTTATAAGTTGTGCTGCCAGTGTTTGGGGCCGGCACATGACACAATAAGCACACCCACGATGACACATACAGAGAGGACATCCAGCGGTTCCAATGGCGATTTGTCAAAATATGCAGCTAAAAATCACTAGCACTATCTAATTTTTGCAACTAAAATTCAGTAATTAAGCACACATTTCATTCATAGATTAAGCAGTCGTGCTTAATTTATACAAAAGGTTCAACCGTTAGGCTCCGCGGTGCGCTCTGCTCGCCGTTAGGCTCAGGTTGTGGACAGCTTTCCTTGCGTGTTCAACTACTATATGCATATATATGGTTGCTCACCGTTGAGGCGACCGCGGAGCGCTCTGCTCGCGTCCCTCCGTGCATGCTCTGCCAGTGGTTGGGCATGCGCACGATCAAGTCAGGGGCCCCATATGCATGCGATTGCACCACGCGTGTTGCCATGCGATGCAGTTACGTGTGGTATGATGCAGTTACGTGCTGCGAATTAGAACTGCCATCAGGACGTGCCATCTGGCCTCCCCTTTAATTCCCACGGCCATTATAACCTTAGTCTCTTCAACCTTTCGATCACGCCCCACAACACAACAAGCACACCCATGATGACACATAGAGAGGGGATGTCTAGCGGCGCTCCAATGGAGTTTGGCGAGCATAAAGTGGAGACCCACGCGAGGGAGACGGATCTCTCAGTGGTGTACACCATCGACCCGACCGTGGTGGACGACTACATCAACACCGTTGAGCAGTTGCTTGCTAGAGACAAGTACAAGGTGGTCGGCATCGACCTCTAGTACACCGCCCGTAGTCCCGGCATAGATCAGAAGGTTGTCGTCGCCCAGTTGTGCGTGTGCCATCATGTCCTCATCTACCACTACTCCATGGCTAGAGAGCCTTGTGACCGTTTCAACAGGTTTGTCAACAGCACCGACGACAAGTTCGCCATGGTGGAAACCACCGACAATGTAAAAGCGCTCAGTGTTGCGGGCTTGGCCTGCGAGAACCTTGTCGAAATCCGTGACCACTACAGGGTCTGGGGCAGCACGGAGGACTCCCTGGTCGAACTCGCCTCGGCCATCATTGACCCCTACTACGAAAAGATGAAGCAGGATGCCCAGAGAACAAGTGCCTTATCCTGGCATAGGGCCTGGATGCGGCGACTGGATGAACCTCACCTCAGGTTTGCGACCAAGAGCATGTACACATGCTATGAGATGCACAGGCGGATCGTTGACATGATGAAGTGCCTCGTTACCCACATTGACCGGCCTGGATCGAGCCACAAGCAGAGCAAGTGTCATAAGAAGTAGATGATGATCAGATGATCATTTATGCTAGTTAATCATGCATGTAATATATAGTTTACTTTACTGGTGTGTGGAAGTGTCATGTGTGTAGTAGCCACCTATGAAATTATGCATGTAATAGTTTACTTTGGTGTGTGCAAATGCCATGGTTGTAGTAGCCACCTATGTAATTGGATGTTTAATTTGGTTAATCATGCATGTAATATATATGTTGTTGTTCTGTATGCAATCCCATCGCATAACACACACATCTTATTAGCAGTAATCGTCTGTTTTATTATCTGTCTTCGCACACATTTCTGATTACAGACCTGTTTGCCGCGTATCACACAGATCTTGTTATATTGAACCGTTTATGTTCTTTTGTCTCAAAAAAAAAACAGTTCATCCGCGTGAACCGCATGCCGTATATTGCACACACATTGATTTGGCTGACTGTTTCTTTTGTGTTGCCTAATCAAAAACAGTTCATCCTAGTGAACCGTATGTTGTTTATCGCACACACGTTCATCTGGTTGTCCGTTTCTTTTGTTGCTCCTCATCGCAAATGGTTAATTGCACTGAACCGTACGCCCTACATCACACACGGAACTAAAATTTTAACGTTGTTTGATGCATCCGTCATCGTAAATGTTTTGCACCTTTTTTGACTATTTTTTTACACCACCATATGCGATTAATGCATCGCACACAGTTTCGTCAAAGGGTCTCTGATCGTAGTGTCGCATTAGCAGCATCCTGCAGTAGTGTCAAAGAGTCTCATGATCAACTCCAAGTGAAGCTAACCAAGGAGAAAGCCATGTTTCCTCATATGATTTTAATTGATAATGCATATGCTACTAACCCGTGTTGTGAGCATGTGCATCTTATGGAGGAGAATGCCAAGTTGAAGGAGCAACTTGAGAAAGGCATTGTGTCATGCATACAAGGAGAGAAGAACCTCAACGACCTTTTAAGCAATCAAAAGGAAGTTGTGGCCAAGGAGGGGATTGGGTTTGCACCCAAGTCCAAGAATAAGAGGAAGAATGACAAGACCACACAACCTCCTCCTCTCAAGCAAACCTTTGTGAAGGAGGGAGAGGGTACTCCTAAGAAGGAGAAGAAAAACACGAAGGGTGGCGGTGTCAATAAGGGCAATGCCACTCCTTCAAATAAATCTGGCGATTTTAACCCTTCTTATGTGTTATGCCGTGCTTGTGATGGGCATGTTTATGCCAAATTTGTTGGTTCTTCTTATGAGGACATTGAATGGTCTATTTGGGTTCCTAAGACCCTTATTGCTAACATCAAAGGACCCATTACAAAATGGGTACCTAAAACCAAGCATTGATCTCTTGTAGGTGTTTGCTTCTGGTGGGGGATCATGGTTGCTCGATAGTGGAGCCACAAATCATAAGACCAGAAGCAAGGACTTGGTGGTGGACGTGCACAAGGTTTCATCTATGCCCACCAATGTCGAATGGGGTGATGCTTCATCTTCTAAGGTATTGGGTCTTGGCAAGGTTGTCATTTCTAATGATCTCATGATCGAGAAAGTCATGCTTGTTGAGTCCCTTGCATAGAACTTACTTTCCGTTCGTCAACTTGCACTCGTGGGCTTCGCCACTTTCTTTGATATTGATACCGCGGCCCTCTTGTGGAGCAAGACACTCAAAGTAGCCTTTGTTGGGCATGTCGAGAATGGTCTTTATGTGATTACCTTTTCAGAGCAACCCACTAAGACCGTGACATGCCTAATGGCTAAAGTTGATGTGGGATGGCTTTGGCATCGCTGTTTAGCCCACGTCAATATGAGATCTTTGCAAAGTCTTCTCAAGGTGGACCATGTCCATGGACTAACAAATATTAGTTTTGCCAAAGATCGTGCTTGCAGTGCTTGCATCGAAGGAAAGCTACATGAGAAGGCTCGCCCTCCCATGACTATCATATACTCGAAGAGGCCCTTGGAGCTCCTTCACTTGGATCTCTTTGGGCCTCCATCCTTTGATAGTCTTGGTGGTAGAAAGTATTGTTTGGTGATTGTGGATGATTACTCAAGATACACCTGGGTATATTTCTTCAAGAGGAAGAGTGAGACCCAAGAAACCGTCATCGAATTTGCAAATGAAGCTCAACATCAACACAATGCAAAGATCTTGACAATAAGAAGTGACAACGGCATCGAGTTCAAGAACTACACCTTGGATGAGTTTCTTAGTGATGAGGGGATCAAGCATCAATATTCCGCACCTTACACCCCTCAACAAAATGGTGTAGCGGAGAGGAAGAACCGGACGTTGATGGACGCGGCAAGGAACATGATGGCGGAGTTCAAGTCTCCCTACAACTTTTGGGCCGAAGCCATCAACACCGCTTGTCATGCATACAATCGGCTCTATCTCCGCAAAGGCTTGAACAAGACTCCATATGAGATACTCACCGGTAATAAGCCCAACCTCAAGTACTTTCGGGTGTTCGGTTGTAAGTGTTTCATTCTCAAGAAAGGTGTTCGCTTGTCTAAATTTGAGGCTAGAGCTTATGAGGGCATATTTGTTGGTTATGCTAAAAACTGTCATGCTTACCGTGTCCTTATCAAGTCCACGGGACTCATTGAGGAGACGTGTAACATGGAGTTTGACGAGAATAACGGCTCCCAAGTGGAGAAAAGTGGTACTTGTGATGTAGGTGATAAAATTCCTCCCCAAGCCATAAGAATAATGGGTGTTGGTCATATCCTACCCATTGAGGAACCCCTTGTGGCCTAAGGAGAAGGACAATGTTCCACTCAAGTGGATCCATCACCAGCCCAAGACCCACACGCTTCCGAAGAACAAAGTGAAGGCCCTCAACCAAGTGAACAAGATCAAGGGCAAGATCAATCTCAAGATGGTGGTGAACCACCAAGTGATGCCCAAGGTCAAGTTCTTCCCCCGGAGCAAGTTCAAGATCAATAGCAAGCTCAAGATCAAGAACAAGCTCAAGACGACGCTCAAGATGATCAAGTTACCGCCCCTCAACTCTCTCTTGAGAAGGAATTGCAGCGTCGTGTCGCCAAGATTGCATCCAAGCTCACTACTGATGTCTAGTACACAACCTTCTTCTTGTAGACGTCGTTGGGCCTCCAAGTGCAGAGGTTTGTAGGACAATAGCAAATTTCCCTCAAGTGGATGACCTAAGGTTTATCAATCCATGGGAGGCATAGGATGAAGATGGTCTCTCTCAAACAACCCTGCAACCAAATAACAAAGAGTCTCTTATGTCTCCAACACACCCAATACAATGGCAAATTGTATAGGTGCACTAGTTCGGCAAAGAGATGGTGATACAAGTACAATATGGATGATAGATATAGGTTTCTGTAATCTGAAAATATAAAAACAGCAAGGTAGCAAGTGGTAAAAGTGAGCGTAAACGGTATTGCAATGCTAGAAAACAAGGCCTAGGGTTCATACTTTCACTAGTGCAAGTTCTATCAACAATAATAACATAGTTGGATCATATAACTATCCCTCAACATGCAACAAAGAGTCACTCCAAAGTCACTAATAGCGAGAACAAACGAAGAGATTATGGTAGGGTATGAAACCACCTCAAAGTTATCCTTTCTGATCGATCTATTCAAGAGTCCGTAGTAAAATAACACGAAGCTATTCTTTCCGCTCGATCTATCATAGAGTTCGTAGTAGAATAACACCTTAAGACACAAATCAACAAAAACCCTAATGTCACCTAGATACTCCAATGTCACCTCAAGTATCTGTGGGCATGATTATACGATATGCATCACACAATCTCAGATTCATCTATCCAACCAACAAAAAGTACTTCAAAGAGTGCCCCAAAGTTTCTATCGGAGATTCAAGACGAAAATGTGTGCCAACCCCTATGCATAAGTTCATTGAACCCGCAAGTTGATCACCAAAACATACATCAAGTAGATTACGTGAATATCCCATTGTCACCACAAATAAGCACAGCAAGACATACATCAAGTGTTCTCAAATCCTTAAAGACTCAATCCGACAAGACAACTTCCAGGGGGAAAATCAATTCATCACAAGAGAGTAGAGGGGGAGCAACATCATAAGATCCAACTATAATAGCAAAGCTCGCGATACATCAAGATCGTATCTCCTCAGAACACGAGAGAGAGAGAGAGAGAGAGAGATCAAACACATAGCTACTAGTACATACCCTCAGCCCCGAGGGTGAACTACTCCCTCCTCGTCATGGAGAGCGTCGGGATGATGAGGGATCCCCCCTCCGGCAGGTTGCCGAAACAGGGTCCCGATTGGTTTTTGGTGGCTACAGAGGCTTGCGGCGGCGGAACTCCCGATCTATTGTGCTCCTCGATGTTTTCGGGGTATATGGATATATATATAGGCAAAAAGTCGGTCAGGGGAGCCACGAGGGGCCCATGAGGGTGGGGGCGCGCCCTGGACCCTCGTGGCCACCTCGTTGCTTCCCTGACGTCTACTCGAAGTCTCCTGGATTGCGTTTGTTCCAAAAATAACTCTCCCGAAGGTTTCATTCTGTTTGGACTCCGTTTGATATTCCTTTTCTGCGGAACACTGAAATAGGCAAAAAAATAGCAATTTGGACTGGGCCTCCCGTTAATAGGTTAGTCCCAAAAATAATATAAAAGTGCTTAGTAAAGCCCATAAACATCCAAAACGGGTAATATAATAGCATGGAACAATCAAAATTTATAGATACGTTGGAGACGTATCAAGCATCCCCAAGCTTAATTCCTGCTCGTCCTTGAGTAGGTAAATGATAAAAACAGAATTTTTGATCTGGAATGCTACCTAGCATATTTCTCAATGTAATTTTCTTTATTGTGGCATGAATGTTCAGATCCAAATGATTCAAGATAAAAGTTTAATATTGACATAAGAGTAATAATACTTTAAGCATACTAACAAAGTAATCATGTCTTCTCAAAATAATATGGCCAAAGAAAGCTTATCCCTACAAAATCATATAGTTAGGCTATGTTTCATTTTCGTCACACAAAATACTCCCATCATGCACAACTCCGGTTTCAGCCAAGCAATTGGTTCATACTTTTTAACGCGCTTCAGCTTTTTTGAACTCTCACGCAATACATGAGCGTAAGCCATGGATATAACACTATGGGTGGAATAGAATATGATGATGGAGGTTGTGTGGAGAAGACAAAAAAGGAGAAAGTCTCACGTTGACGAGGCTAATCAACGGGCTATGGAGATGCCCATCAATTGATGTCAAATGAGGAGTAGGGATTGCCATGCAACGAATGCACTAGAGCTATAAATGTATGAAAGCTCAACAAAGAAACTAAGTGGGTGTGCATCCAACTTGCTTGCTCACGAAGACCTAGGGTATTTTGAGGAAGCCCATCGTTGGAATATACAAGTCAAGTTCTATAATGAAAAATTCCCACTAGTATATGAAAGTGATAACATAGGAGACTCTCTATCATGAAGATAATGGTGCTACTTTGAAGCACAAGTGTGGAAAAAGATAGTAACATTGTCCCCCTCTTTTTTTGGGCCTTTTTTATTTCGCCTTTTTGGGCCTTTTTATTTGGCCTTTCTCTTATATATTTTTTTATTTTTTTAAGGGACAATGCTCTAATAATGATGATCATCACACTACTATTTACTTACAACTCATGGATTACAACTCGACACTAGAACAAAATATGACTCTATATGAATGCCTCCGGCGGTGTACTGGGATATGCAATGAATCAAGAGCAACATATATGAAAGAATTATGAAGGTGGCTTTGCCACAAATACGATGTCAACTACATCATCATGCAAAAGCAATATGACAATGATGAAACGTGTCACGAACGGAACAGTGGAAAGTTGCATGGCAATATATCACGGAATGGCTATGGAAATGCCATAATAGGTAGGTATGGTGGCTGTTTTGAGGAAGATATAAGGAGGTTTATGTGTGATAGAGCGTATCGTATCACGGGGTTTGGATGCACCGGCGAAGTTCGCACCAACTCTCAAGGTGAGACAGGTCAATGCACGGTACCGTAGAGGCTAGCAATGATGGAAGGGTAAGAGTGCATATAATCCATGGACTTACATTAGTCATAAAGAATGCATATACTTATTGCAAAAGTTTATTAGCCCTCGAAGCAAAGTACTACTATGCATGCTCCTAGGGGAAGGGTTGGTACGAGTTAACCATCACGCGATGCCGACCTCCACTCATAAGGAAGGCAATCAAAAGAGCACCCCATGCTACAAATTTGTTACACAACTTTTACCATACGTGCATGCTACGGGACTTGCCAACTTTAACACAAGTATTTCTCAATTTCATAATTACCCAACTAGCATGACTCTAACATTACCACCTCTATATCTCAAAACAATTATCAAGTATCAAATTGATCACAGTGTTCAATGCACTTTATGTGAAAGTTCAAAGCAAATTACCATGCTGTTATAAAAGACTCTCAAAATAATATAAGTGAAGCATGAGAGTTCATCTATTTCTTCAAAATAAAACCACCACCGTGCTCTAAAAAGATATAAGTGAAGCACTAGAGCAAATGACAAACTACTCCGAAAGATATAAGTGAAGATCAATGAGTAGTTGAATAATTATGTAACTATGTGAAGACTCTCTAAAATTTAAGAATTTTAGATCTTGGTATTTTATTCAAACATCAAGCAAAACAAAAGAAAATAAAATGACGCTCCAAGCAAAACACATATCATGTGGTGAATAAAAATATAGCTCCAAGTAAAGTTACCGATGAACGAAGCCGAAAGAGGGGATGCCTTCTGGGGCATCCCCAAGCTTAGGCTTTTGGTTGTCCTTGAATATTACCTTGGGGTGCCTTGGGCATCCCCAAGCTTAGGCTCTTTCCACTCCTTATTCCATAGTCCATCGAATCTTTACCCAAAACTTGAAAACTTCACAACACAAAACTCAACAGAAAACTTGTAACCTCCGTTAGTATAAGAAAATAAATCACCACTTAGGTACTGTTGTGAACTCATTATAAATTAATATTGGTGTAATATATAGTGCATTCCAACTTCTCTATGGTTCATACCCTCCGATACTACTCATAGATTCATCAGAATAAGCAAACAACACATAGAAAACAGAATCTGTCAAAAACAGTCTGTAGTAATCTGTATCATTCGAATACTTATGTAAGTCCAAAATTCCTACCAAATTAGTAAGGCCTAATAAATTTGTGTACCAATCCAGATAAAAAAGAATCAGATCAAAATCATGTTTATGTGAATTATCAAAACTAATTTACGTGGTGCAAAAGTTTCTGATTTTCAGCAGGATCAACACAACTATCACCGTAAGCTATCCTAAAGGTCTTGGCACTTTATTGAAACAAAATCTATAAAACATGATTACTACAGTAGCATAATCATTTTAACACACAAAAACAGTAAAGGTAAATATTGGGTTGTCTCCCAACAAGCGCTTTTCTTTAATGCCTTTTAGCTAGGCATGATGATTTCAATGATGCTCATATAAAAGATAAGAATTGAAACATAAAGAGAGCATCATGAAGAATATGACTAGAACATTTAAGTCTAACCCACTTCCTATGCATAGGAATTTTGTGAGCAAACAACTTATGGGAACAATAATCAACTAGAATAGGAAGGCAAAACAAGCATAACTTCAAGATTTTAAGCACATAGAGAGGGAACTTGATATTATTGTGATTCCTACAAGCATATGTCCCTCCCTCATAGTAATTTTTAGTAGCCTCATGAATGAATTCAACAATATAACCATCACATAAAAGCATTATTTTCATGATGCACAAGCATAGAATTTTTATTACTCTCCACATAGGCAAAATTCTTCTCATTCGGAATAGTGGGAGTATCATAAGAGACTCGAATACTATAAATTGTTTCCATATTAAAAGAGTAATGTTCAGAAAAAGGGTAATAATAATCATGATAATTTTTATAAATATAATCATTGCTACTTTTTATAGCATAAGTTTCATCACAACAATCATCATAAGTAGCAACTTTGTTCTCATCATAATCAATTGAAACCTCTTCCAAAATAGTGGATTCATCACTAAATAAAGTCATGATCTCTCCAAATCCACTTTCATAAATATTATAAGATTAAACACTCTCCAAAATAGTGGGATCATTACTTCCTAAAGTTGACACTCTTCCAAACCCACTTTCATCAATATAACCATCATAAATAGGAGGCATGCTATCATCATAATAAATTTGCTCATCAAAACTTGGGACGCTAAAAATATCATCTTCATTAAACGTAGCATCCCCAAGCTTAGGACAAACATTAATTGCAGAAAATATATTCTCAAACATGTCATTCTCATCAAACATAGCATCCCCAAGCTTGGGCCTTTTCATATCATAAGCATAATCACTCTCATCATTAATAGTATGGATAGCACCAATAGTATAGCAATTATCATCATCACAATGAGTAATAGGAGCAACATCATTTGAGAGGAATACCTTTCTACCTTTGCTTCTCCGTCTTTTCTTTTTCTTCTTCACATCATGTGTGGGTTTAGCCCTCTTTTTGAGCTCCTTATTAATGAGATTGGTTGAATAGAAAGCTCCTCCTCATTACCTGATTCATCATAAGAAATAATAGGAGGATATTGCGAAGTCTCTTCCCTTTCATTAGTATTCTCTTCATCTTCTATTTGTTTTCTTGTCTTTATGTAATTGGCAATATAAGGATTTTCAATGCAATTCGCCGCACAATACATAACAATTTCTTCTAGATCAAAATCAAGAAATCTATCAAGATTAAATTTTGGAATACCCTTAGTTATACGTTTCATTTCTTCATACCCCAAAAGAAGACTAAGCTCTTTACGATGCTCAAGGGTAATCAAGTTATCATAATTTTTGGACACGATTTGATCATGAAACAAATAGCATTGGATCTTTAAATGACCATATTCATTGCAAAGTTCACAAGGATGGCAATAAATATTCAATCTTTCAGCGCAATCATCTAGCCTTTCTTGCAACCATTTAGTTTCTAAATACTTATGCCTCTTGCAAAATCTATCTTCCCTATTCGGTGTGTACTTGCAAGCTCTATGTATTCCACAAAAGTTGACATGCTTATAAGAGACATTTTCATCATGACTAGTGCAATCATCATTAGTAATATGGATATTCAAAGAGTTCATACTAACAACATTGTAATCATGCTCATCATTCAAAGATTTAGTACCAAACATTTTATAGACTTCTTCTTCTAGCACTTGAGCACAATTTTCCCTACCATCATTCTCACGGAAGATATTAAAAAGATGAAGCGTATGAGGCAAACTCAATTCCATTTTTTTGTAGTTTTATTTTATAGACTAAACTAGTGATAAAACAAGAAACTAAAAGATTCGATTGCAAGATCTAAAGATATACTTTCAAGCACTCACCTCCCTAGCAACGGTGCCAGAAAAGAGCTTGATGTCTACTACACAACCTTCTTCTTGTAGACGTTGTTGGGCATCCAAGTGCAGAGGTTTGTAGGACAGTAGCAAATTTCCCTCAAGTGGATGACCTAAGGTTTATCAATCCGTGGGAGGCATAGGATGAAGATGGTCTCTCTCAAACAACCCTGCAACCAAATAACAAAGAGTCTCTTGTGTCCCCAACACACCCAATACAATGGAAAATTGTATAGGTGCACTAGTTCGGCGAAGAGATGGTGATACAAGTGCAATATGGATGATAGATATAGGTTTTTGTAATCTGAAAATATAAAAACAGCAAGGTAACAAGTGGTAAAAGTGAGCATAAACGGTATTGCAATGCTAGAAAACAAGGCCTAGGGTTCATACTTTCACTAGTGCAAGTTCTCTCAACAATAATAACATAATTGGATCATATAACTATCCCTCAACATGCAACAAAGAGTCACTCCAAAGCCACTAATAGCGAGAGCAAACGAAGAGATTATGGTAGGGTACGAAACCACCTCAAAGTTATCCTTTCTGGTCGATCTATTCAAGAGTCCGTAGTAAAATAACACGAAGCTATTCTTTCCGTTCGATCTATCATAGAGTTCGTACTAGAATACCACCTTAAGACACAAATCAACCAAAACCCTAATGTCACCTAGATATTCCAATGTCACCTCAAGTATCCGTGGGCATGATTATACGATATGCATCACAAAATCTCAGATTCATCTATTCAACCAACACAAAGTACTTCAAAGAGTGCCCCAAAGTTTCTACCGGAGAGTCAAGATGAAAACGTGTGCCAACCCCTATGCATAAGTTCATTGAACCCGCAAGTTGATCACAAAAACATACATCAAGTAGATCACGTGAATATCCCATTGTCACCATAGATAAGCACGACAAGACATACATCAAGTGTTCTCAAATCCTTAAAGACTCAATCCGACAAGACAACTTCAAGGGGAAAACTCAATTCATCACAAGAGAGTAGAGGGGGAGAAACATCATAAGATCCAACTATAATAGCAAAGCTCGCGATACATCAAGATCGTATCACCTCAAGAACACGAGTGTGAGAGATAAACACATAGGTACTGGTACATACCCTTAGCCCCGAGGGTGAACTACTCCCTCCTTGTCATGGAGAGCGTCGGGATGATGAAGATGGCCACCGGTGAGGGATCCCCCCTCCGGCAGGGTACCGGAATAGGGTCCCGATTGGTTTTTGGTGGCTACAGAGGCTTGCGGCGGCGGAACTCCCGATCTATTGTACTCCTCGATGTTTTCGAGGTATATGGATATATATAGGCGAAAGAAGTCAGTCAGGGGAGCCACGAGGGGCCCACGAGGGTGGGGGTGCGCCCTGGACCCTCGTGGCCACCTCGTTGCTTCCCTAACGTCTACTCCAAGTCTACTGGATTGTGGTTGTTCCAAAAATAACTCTCTCAAAGGTTTCATTCCGTTTGGACTCCATTTGATATTCCTTTTCTGCGATACACTGAAATAGGCAAAAAAACAGCAATTTGGACTGGGCCTCCGGTTAATAGGTTAGTCCCAAAAATAATATAAAAGTGCTTAGTAAAGCCCATAAACATCCAAAACGGGTAATATAATAGCATGGAACAATCAAAAATTATAGATACGTTGGAGACATATCAACTACCAAAGATCTTATCATGAAGAATGTGCTTGGAAGCTTAAGAAAGGGGGTAAGCACTCATAGACAATTAGCAAACTATTGTGAACCCCTAAAGGTATATGAGGTGCTCGAGGATCCGGATTGGCTTAATGCCATGCATGAAGGACTCAACAACTTCGAGCACAACAAGGTGTGGAGATTGGTGCCAAGGCCAAAGGGGAACCATAATGTCATTGGAACCAAGTGGATATTCAAGAACAAGCAAGATGCTCATGGGATTATCGTTTGCAACAAGGCTCGTCTGGTAGCACAAGGCTATTCCCAAGTCGAGGGTATCAACTATGGTGAACCCTTTGCTCCCATTGCTCACCTTGAATCTATTCGTTTGTTGATTGCCTAGGCTTCTCATCATAACATCAAGTTGCAACAAATGGATGTGAAGAGTGCTTTTCTTAATGGTCCTATTAATGAGTTGGTGTATATCAAGCAACCCTCTGGGTTTGAGGATCCCGAGTTCCCCAATCATGTGTACCAACTCGATAAGGCACTCTATGGCCTTAAACAAGCCCCACGTGTATGATATGAGCACCTTATCGAGTTGTTGCAAGATCATGGGTTTGAAATTGGGAAAATCGACCCCACTCTTTTTACTAAGAAGTTCAAAGGGGAGTTGTTTGTATGCCAACTATATGTTGATGATATTATCTTTGGTTCTCCTAACAAAGCTTTCAATGAGGAGTTTGCCGTTCTCATGACCTCTAAGTTCAAGATGTCCATGATGGGGGAGTTGAAGTTGTTTCTCGGGTTTGAAATCAAACAAAGAAGAGAAGGAACCTTCATCAACCAAGGCAAATACAATCAAGACATGCTCAAGAGATTCAAGCTAAGTGATGTCAAGACGGCTTCCACTCCAATGCCCGTCAAATGCCAACTTGACATTGATCCCAATGGTAGAGCGATGGATCAAAAGGTATATCATTCCATGATTGGCTCCTTGCTTTACCTTTGTGCATCTAGACCAGATATCATGTTGAGTGTGGGAATTTGTGCACACTTTCAAGCCGCACCTAAGGAAAGCCACTATGTCGCGGTCAAGCTTCTTTCGATTTTTGGCTCATACCCCAAACTTTGGCTTATGGTACCCAAGAGGAGCGAACTTCAACCTTATGGTCTATTCGGACTCGGATTGGGCGGGAGACAAAGTGGATAGGAAGTCAACCACCGGAGGGTGCCAATTTCTTGGTTGCTCTATGGTGAGTTGGTCTTCTAAAAAGCAAAGTTGTGTGTCTCTCTCGTCCACCGAAGTGGTGTATGTGGCCGCCGGTAGTTGTTGTGCTCAACTTCTATGGATGAGGCAAACTTTAAAGGATTATGGTGTCATTTGTGACAAAGGGCCTCTTTGGTGTGACAATGAAAGTGCCATCAAGATTTCTCTCAACTCGGTGCAACACTTCAAGATGAAGCACATTGAGATTCGGTATCACTTCATCCGGGATCACATTAGGCAAGGGGAGATCGAGCTCAAATATGTCAACACTCATGATAACCTTGCAGATATTTTCACGAAGCCCTTGGATGAAGCAAGATTGCGCGAGTTAAGGCATGAGCTAAATATCATTTATTTGAGCAATGCAGTTTGAACCTTTGCACACCCACCACACTCAACATGTTGTCTTGTTTAGATGTAGGCATGGAAATAGGGGGAGTGTTGTTCTCTCAATGAACTCTCCCTCCCCCCATTATGCATAAATTGATCAACTCTTTCACATTTGCCATTGTTGATGATACTTGTGCTTCAAAGACGAGTTTTGGTCATGGGCCTAAGGTTAAAATCTTCGGGGTGCCATACCAATTGACTCAAACATAGGTGGCCTTGGCCACCGCCCTCCTTTGGGAGCTGCTTGTTCGAGTAGTTTCCTTAGGGTGTTGTTTGTGCTTTGAGTTACTCCAAGTTGCTCTTGGTTTATTGGTTTTTTTGATCTTGGAGTATCTCTTCCTTGTGCTGTACTTTTGCGTCTCCATCCCAAGCATATCTCTCCGCTTCAACCTCCCTAGTCGTGCATAAGCCTTTTTCTTTTTCTAGGCTGTTCTGTCTTCCTGCCGGCGATACTACCGCTGTGAGGGAGCGGTACTACCGCTCCAAGCAGTACTACTGGGCCTCCTGCCCGGCTGGGCGGTACTACCGCTACCCCTAGCTGTACTACCGCTTAGCAGGACGCTGTGGGGGGTAAGTATCGGACAAGGGGAGTTTTAACTCCCCCATACCCTTTTACTCTTCCTCTCCATGACTCTCTCTCTCTCTCTCTTAGGCGACGAAGAACAGCCCCGGCCGCCGCTTTGGCTTGCCATTTCCGTGTCGTCTTCAACAATTCCGTTCGACGGAACCCTTCCCCACCACCTCCTTTCGCCATGGAACCCGGTATTGACCCCATTCGTTGCTCCTACAGTTCTATCCTTTTAATCTAGGTTTCTAGGGTAATGCATGTTGGTTTCTCGATTTTTGGCTAAATCGGGGCTTGAGTAGGACGTTGAATGACTGCTAGATAGGAGGATTGACGTCTTAGTTGAGCATTTTTTTAATTTGTGACCTCCGGTACTACCTGATCTGGGGAGTTGGTGCGTCCGTTCCCAGAGCGGTACTACCGCTCCCATGCGGCGATACTACCGCTAGGGCGGTACTATCGCCCCAGTTCCGCTATACTACCGCTCGAGGCCTCAACTTCCAGCATGCTCATCTAAGCTTTCTTTTCTCACTTTAGTTTCTCCCTGGCTTATGCATAGTTTGTATTCATGCTTTCCCTTGCGGTTTGTGTCTCTCCAGGTGGTAGTAGCTCCAAGGTTCATCGCAAGAATGCGAATCCCCCATCCAAGTGTGGGAGCACCTATCATGCTAGAGTTGTGTATTCCGAAGATGAAGAAGAGGTTGCCCCCCCACCACCGCCTGATCGTCCCCAGTTCGCCAGGAACAACGGAAAATCCAATGTCAAGTCATCCGCTGCTTGCAAGAAGAAGAAGAAGGAACTGGTCAAGACAGCTGCTGAATTGAAGCAAAATGAGTATTGGCAATACCATGAGCAAAACCCCTACATCCTTCCTTAGGATCCTTCTCTTATTGGCTCACCATTCTGGAACAAGGACCAATCACTAGCGTACTTTGATCGGATTAAGGGAAGGAACAACCTGTTTGTGAAGACCAAGTCAATCAACCTGGGTCACAGGGAGAAGTACCAGGCATACTTTGGAGAAGCTCGTGCCCTCTGTGATTAGCTCAACATCGTGCCCCTCATGACCTTCAACTATGATTTCGATGCAGAGTTGGTTGCACAGTTCTTTGCAACCATATGGTATGGCACAAACCCAGAGCAGACTTTGATCTGGATGACCAATGGCAGGCAGTTGCGCACCACTTGGAGTGCTTTTATGGTGCTTCTGGGATATCCTGACGAGGGGCCGAGGAAGCCTCCTGGCCTTCGTCCTCACCATGAGGAGGGCCTACTCACAAGGATGAGCTGAAGCCTCATATAATTATCACTAAGACAGAGAAAGGAGTCAAGAGGGAGCTGAAGCCATTCTTTGACATTATGCATTGCATCTTCCGGCACACTCTCTTTCCTCGCATTGGCAACTTGGACATGGTGCATGGGCACCTTGTGGATATGCTCCTGTTGTGCCACTTTGAGAAGGGCACGAATATGGTCTTGAATGTCTCTCATGTCATGTGGAATGAGCTAGTGAATGCTACCTATGGAGATCATTGCCCAATTTATGCTCCCTTCATCTTCAAGTTGATTCAGACTACCTGGAGCTCCACTTTTCCTGGTGTGCCTCTTGAGACTGGACCCTTGACTCCTCATGACGTCCTCAACTTGTGTCAAAAGGAGCTTTGGGCCTCTACTACTCGTCCCGAGGCAGCAGTGTCTTCTGCTTCTGGAGAGGATCAGGGTGGTAATGATGGTGGTCCTGCTCCCGGCACAGAGCATTCTTCTAGTCAGTCAGGTTTGGCGGCTAAGCTCAAGCACAAGGTGAAGAAGCTCTTTTGCCTTCAGACCGATGTTCAACACAAGATGTACTTGGCACATGTGGATGCCAAGAAGGATCGTCAGGAGAGGAAGGCTATCATGAGGAAGCTTGAGATCCCAGTTCAGGATGGCTCTGTGGACCGTATCACTCCGGAGGAAAAGGATTTCTTCGCACTCTCACTGGACAGACTCAGATGAGTCCAATGCAGCTACATCTGCTCCAGATCAAGATCAGGAGATCGAGGAGGAGACCGACGAGTCTGAGGAATCGTCTGCTGATGGGTCTGATTCTGAGGAGTCTGGCGAGTCCATGGGAGGAGACTAGTGCCATCTAGAGTTGCGTTAGGTCACTCTTTGCCCCCTTTTGGTGTCTCGATGCCAAAGGGGGAGAGGTTTAGGACGGGGATTTTGCCTTTCTGCAGGGTGTTGTTGAGTCACAAGCTTGGTTCTTGTTGCTTCTGTGTGTTTTTGCTTGTGAACTCTTTTCCTTCGTTTGCTTTGGTTTGGTGTGGGACTCTTTCATATGGTGTAAGACATATGCTACCCTGGTTATCCTTATTATGTCTCTATGTGCGTGAGATTATGCTCTTTTGTCTTATTTGTGTCACTTTTATTGTTGCTAGGATTGCTTTGTTTATAAAATATAGGGGGAGTGTTGATCCTAGTGGGTGTGTTGTGCAGTCCAAAGCACATCTATAGAATGCACACATCTAGGGGGGGGGGGCTGTCTATGTTTTATAGATTTTGGGTTTGCTTATGCTCATTATATATCTCTATGTGCAAATCCTGTCTTGTCATCAATCCACCAAAAAGGGGGAGATTGTAAGGGCATATTTCTCCCTAAGTGGTTTTGGTGATCGATGAAAATGCGTTTGCGGACTAATCGTGTGCATTGAGCATTTCAGATATCTCATGTCTAGGCACTAAACGATTCGATGCCCCTCGGAGCCTATCAAAGACGGCGGTTCTCTACATTTCTTTTCCGTGGGATTTGAGCTGTAGGAAAGCCGTACTATTAAGAGGGGATCCGTTTCGGAAAGGTATGGGTGGGATCAACACGTACACAGCCCCATATGCACCCACAACCTTCTTTTCCTTCTCTAGAGCTTTTCCAATGTTTTCTATGGTGTTTTCAACATCTTGCCAACGGTAGTACCGCTAGTGCCCACGGTAGTACCGCTTATGCGGCAGTACCGCTGGGTACTGCACTACCGCTTAGGGTTTCCCCGAGCGTGCAACATTTTGTTGTCGGTGTGTAATTCACGGTAGTTGGGCAGTAGTAGTGTGGTAGTACCGCTCCAGCGGTACTACAACCCGTACTACCGTCTCCACTACTGCTTGCGGGGTTTTCCTTTGTGCAAGGTTCTATTCCCATTTTGCTCCAAGCGGTAGTAGAGCGGCACTAGGGCGGTAGTACCGCTTCGCACGGTACTGCCGCCCCTAGCACCCTCTACCAGCGCTGCCTCCCCAGGTCTAAAACCCTAGGCGGTAGTACCGCCGGGGTCAGCAGTAGTACCGCTCCAGCGGCACTACCATAAATACACTTTGTGTATTTTTAGGCTTGTGCGGAGTAGTACCGCCTAAGCGGTAGTACTGCTCCTAGGAGCGGTAGTACCGCTTAGCTGCGTGCCTGGGCAGAAAACGGTTGGATTTTGGTTCCTCTATATAAAGGAGGAGTCTTCTTCTTCCCAGGGTTGACCTCTTCCCCCCAAGCTCCATTGCCTTTCAAAAGCTCATTCTTGACCGATCTCTCTCCCTAGCCAATCAAACTTGTTGATTTTCTAGGGATTGGTTGACAAGGCCCCGATCTACACTTCCACCAAGAGAAATTTGATCCCCCCACTAATCCCGTGCGGATCTTGTTACTGTTGGGTGTTTGAGCACCCTAGACGGTTGATGTCACCTCGGAGCCATATTCCATTGTGGTGAAGCTCCGTGGTTTCGTTGGGAGCCTCCAATTTGGTTGTGGAGAGAGCCCCAACCTTGTTTGTAAAGGTTCGGTCGCCACCTTCAAGGGCACAAATAGTGGAATCACGACATCTCGCATTGTGTGAGGGCGCGTGGAGCATACGGTGGCCCTAGTGCTTCTTGGGGAGCATGCCTCCACACCGCTCCAACGAAGACGTACTTCCTCTCAAGGGGAAGGAACTTCGGTAACACATCCTCGTCTCCATCGGCTCCACTCTTGGTTATCTCTTACCTTTACTTGTGCAAGCTTATATTGTGTTGTATCCCTTGCTTGCTTGTGTGCTTGTTGTTGTTGCATCATATAGGTTGTTCACCTAGTTGCACGTCTAGACAACCTATTTTGATGCTAAGTTTAATTTTGTCAAGAAAAGCTAAAAATTGTTGGTTGCCTATTCACCCCCCTCGAGTCAACCATATCGATCATTTCACCTTTCCTGTGCATTTTCTCCTAGGCTTTATATTGGCTTTTTTATTTTTATTTTTTGATTCCTTATCTTTTTTCCGTTCCTTTTATTTTTTTCCAATTTTCTATATATTTTTCCATTTCCTTTGATTTTTGCGTTTTTGCGTTTTTTCATTTTTCCAATTCGTGATTTATTCCAAGTGTATGTTTTTTAAAATTTGCTAATACTTTACAAAGCGGCAAAAGTTTCCTTGAATTTCGTCAAATCAAATTTGGGGACTTCTTTAAATCCAAGAGATTTTCCAAATTTGCGGAAATTTATCAAAATTATGAACTTTTTTCCAAATTCATGAACAATTTTTTAATTCATACAATTTTTAAGACCACAAACATTTCTTTGAATTTGCAAACGTTTTTAAAATAATGAAAAATTTCAAGTCATTGAACATATTTTTTAATTCCCCCAAAAAATAAAATTTGTGAACTTTTTAAGTTACCAAACATTTTCAAATTTGTGAACAGTTTTCAGATTTGAGAAGAAAATTCAAGTTTGCAAATAATTTTCAAGTTGAAAATTTTTTTAAACTCATTTTTTTTCAAAATCTCAAACTTTTTTCAAATTCATGAATAATTCTACAACCTAAGAACTTTTTCAAATTAGCAACAATTTTTTAGTTTACAACATTTTTCAAATTCAGGAATATTTTAAAATTTTGTGAACTTTCTTTAAATATGCAAATGTTAGTTGCATTTATGAACTATTTAACCTATGGAAAACTAAAGGGTTGTTTTTTCCTCAAAAACCAGCAGTTGAATAGAAAGCGAGCGAGTCGACTAGGAAGGAGCTCCAACGAGCAAACAGGAAAAAAACGACAAGCAAGCTGAGGAGCGGAGAAGCAAGACGAGTGAGCTGAGCTAAGAAGGGAGCGACAATCTCATTTAGGTCGCGACCCGAGGGAGAATGCGTGCGAGCGTTGTTTCACCTGACAGTGCTTAGCAAATCCTAGTTGACAGTGGAGGCAACTCCTGTAGGGCGAGCGAGTTGGGCCCATTTATCAACTCTTGTTACTAAGATTTTTGGAACATTATGTAATGTTCCATATGGTTTTATCTTTCTTGGTGGATTTTTCTTTGCCGGTTTTCTCAATCTTTTTATTACTTTTTCCTACTGTTCCAAACTTCTAATAAACTTTGAAAAATTATTCATGATTGAAAAAGTGTTCAGGAATCACAAAAAGTGCCGGAAATTTTAAAAAATGATCATTTCTTAAAAATAAATTCAAAAAAAATTCAAAAACAATGTTTGAATATTTAAGCTTTGTTCGTTTTATGAAAAATTGTTCAGATATTTTTAAAAATGTTCGCACTTTTAGAAAAATCTTCAATATTTCAAAACTTGTTACAATTTTTTTTAAATGTGTTGATGAAAACTATTCAAGAATTTCATAAATATTTGAAATTTCAGTGATGCAAAGAACTTAAAAATTGTTCTTTAAAAAAGTTAAATTTTATTAAAAACTATTCACAATTATAAGAAGAATCATGTTTTGAAAATTGTTTGTAGTTTCGAAAAATGTTCTCATTTAAAATAATGTATGCTATTGTACAACAGTTTTCTATATTACATCGTCTCGACATAGTATCGGTTTGCTATAGTACCTCGGTTTAGTTCTCAGGCGCTACAATACCGGTTTTCCCATTCATTGCCGTAGATATAATGGGCCGGTCCAACCTGGAAAACTCTGTGCGGCAACCCTCCTGGAACGCGTCATGGTTATTTCTCACCCATTGCGAGACATAGTTCCGTATCGCCTCTGGCGTGGCTCTACTCAATAGGCCCAGTACTGTTGGTGCGCATGAGTTCTTTTCCCTCTGTGGTTTTCTTATTTTTTTTCACTGTTTATATGGTGTTATCTAAAGATGGTAATTTTAGCCATGTACCCAACCCGCATGGGTAGGGTATGGGCACATTTTCATGTCCATGGGCAATACCCGAACACTGCCCTACTAGTCATGGGTAAGGCATGGATATGATTTTGTGCCCATGGGTACGCACAGACCCTACCCGATTATTTTAGTGATAGGTCACATGTATTATAAACCCTAAGTCACTGAGTCTTTGTATATAAGCTCTGTACCCCACCCCATCCTCCCCCCAATAAACAATTTCCCAAACATAGAGACCTCTCGGCGGATGGCTTCTCCACCACACATGGAGCTAGAAATTACGTCACCACCCTTCAGTGTTGTGTTGATATGTCCGATGGTTACCTTGGGCATGGGCATGGGCATGGATATTTACCCGATGGGTAGGATTTTATGCCCATGAGAATATGGATATGGGTTTATTGTACCCGCATCATACCCTACCCATTGCCATCCTTAGTGTTTTCTCCTGTTTCTTTGTTTTTTAATGTTCCTTTTACTTTTATCCCCCCCCCCCTTTTCCAGCAAATGTCTACATTTCCATACACATTGCAATTATTTATTTTTCAGCAAGAATATTTTTATTACACATCTAACAATTTTATATACATGATTTTTTCAAACATATGTTTTGATGTCTATTTTTCATACACATTGTACATTTTAGTATATATCTAAAACAATTTTATAAACATTCTTTTTCAAATATATGATTAACATGTTTTTGTACTTTTTTGAATACATGTTAAACATTTTTTAATACACGTTGAAATATTTTTATGAATGACAGAAAACATGTTTTAAATCTATGTGACATTTTTTCATTATATATTTTATTTTAAAAATGCCACAAACGTATTTTTGAAACTAGTAATATTTTTGGAAATGTAATGCACATTGTTTTTGAATGGTATGAAATATTTTTTCGAATTACACATTTTTTAAAACATCCTATAAACACTTTTGTAAAATTTCACATGCAATGTTTTTGAAACATGTGAACATTCTTTTAGTGCTATTAATTTGTGTTTTAGATTACACTAACATATTTTTACACTGCGTCGATATTTTTCAAGTTCACGATTTTTTAAAATTTTAAATAAATATAAGTTTTTGAATATTTTTATTTAGAATGGTTTCGAACTTATATGAACAAGGGAAAGAATAAAAACTGGTTTCGAACTTATGAACAAGGGAAAGGATAAAAAATGAATTAAAAATGAATGAAAGCTACTTGGGCCTGCCAATTAGTAGCTAAACTTGAGGCGAAACGAGCTTGCGTCTTGCGATAGGCGAGACACAACCACTCCCACTAGAACATGCCCACAAAATCGCATATCGGTCGGTTCGGGCCTGACTGGTCCATTGGTATGGACGAAGCACGTTTTTTTCTGTGACAAATGACATCCGTGCTTGCCCGTGGCATGAGCGATGACGGTAGTAGTAGTAGTAGTAGTAGTAGTAGTAGTAGTAGTAGTAGTAGTAGTAGTAGTAGTAGTAGTAGTAGTAGTAGTAGTAGTAGTAGTAGTAGTAGTAGTAGTAGTAGTAGTAGTAGTAGAGATGTGAAGCACTACATTTGCCGAAACCAACCATCATGGTCCTCTCGCATGTCTTCTATCTCCCCGTCTTTTCTCTCCTAAACCGATAACTTCTCATCTCATCCACTTTAAACGATCGCTTTTGCCTCCTCTCCTTCTTTTCTGGTGAAGTCCCCACCACTCCTACAGGATACCATTCACCTTTGCAGACAACCGTCTTTAAATATATTTTTCCATGGAAGTGAGGCATCCGATGCATAGGGTTGGCGCAGCAATCCAGCATGTACCATAGTACATGCTCTAAGAGGATGGGCAATGCTCTACCCTAGACGACTGCTCTAGCTCGCCATATAGTCTAAAAAATTTGCCATATAGTCCGACAATCCACAACTTGGCCTATGGTTTTGCTTGTAGAGTAAAACATGATCATGCAAAAGAACGCGCTTCCTCCCTAACAAAAGCATTGGTCAAAGCTGAAAAACATCGAGCAAATGTTGAAAAGGAGATAAAGGGAGGAAAAAAAGGAAGATAGCTAAAAGAACGCCACAACAAAGAGGTCGCCATCCGCGAACGGACAAGCTGACTACCGCGACTCACTGAAGGTCTACACTGCGTTGAGGTCGACGTTGTATGACACATGATAGCCGACGATGATGGTTGGTGCGGACTGCTGTTGTGGACCGACTTGGGGGGGGGGGGGGGGGAGGTCGCACGACCGGCACCCATTGATTTGCACGCTTTGCCGAGGAGGTACTGGGTGGTCGACCATTGCCAAAGCATCCTCTCCCTCCTGTTTGCGGCGGTGTGTGTCGTTGTGTTGGCCTTGCGGGCGGTCACCACCGACGGGTCCTCCAGCTCTGGCAGGACTGTAAACATCTCCGTCCCCACCTCCTCTGGCTCCATCCCAGTGGTGTACGGTGAAATGGGCGGGAACTAGGGGACGGGACGGCGACACTCGGGGCCGAGAGGGTCGGAAAGAGCGGGTTTTCACGCGGAAATGTCCGAATGCGCGGGCTTCGCCTCCGTTTTGGCTAGGTCACGGGTGTCAGACTTCTATTTGTCGGCTATTCGAATGTTCGCAAACCTGCCCCACCTTTGCTTCCGGTTTGCGGGACTTCGGACGTACGGACACCGGTCCGTGGACGTTTGATGCATTGACATTGGATGACACAAAGTGTCCAGATGCATGGCATTAGAGATGCCCTTATTACCTTTGATGCATAGTTATTTTTTCTCGTGCAGTAGTAGTAGCACTAGTATAGTGAAGTACTCCCTCCATCCGGTGATAATTCTGTACATCTAGAAAATGATTGACACATTAGTTTTCTCTCCTCTTATAGTCGCCATCAATTAAATTAAAGGAGAAGAATGAGGTTGGAGGGATGATGCAGTGAGGAGGCAATTGCATTTATTAACTGCATAGGAAGTGTACATGTACACTTTTTCTTGGGAAAAATTATACGTATGCTAGATGCACACTTATAACCGGACAGAGGGAGTACTATCACTGTAACAGCTCCTCTACTGTCTGCACGCTGTGTGGTTCTGTTTCTGTATGGCATTCGCTCTCTCTTTGATGAGTAGTACTAACTTGCATGGTACTGCTTGTCAGGGAAGACCATATACCTGGCTCGAGACTTAAAATTGGTTTGAGAGTCATGTCAGTCACAGAGGGGACATGATTTTATTTTGGTGTCAGGATTGTACTATAGATCGTCAAATGGGTAGATAACTTGCCCTCAAGGCTTCAATGCCTTGGGATGGCTTTCAAATCTTTCAGGCTCATCTGCTCAAAAACAAGAAGAGTTCAGGTTTTGCCGCATTAGCCTTGGTTGCTTTGCTTGTTTATATGGATATATAGTTCAAGCACATTCAACACGTCAACGTACGTGCGCTTTAACTCAATGGCCGGTCGCATATAGGCTGAAAATTTTCACTCTCACTATCATTCTAAAGATTTCAAAGAACAACATGCCCTGCATTTTATACTAATTTTTTATGTTGAACAGTACACAATATTTCGCTTGTCGACGCATCCCCTCGTATGCAACTTTGATTGTTCACAAATTTCCATTGATATGCTAAAAGGATATAAGTGCAAAAACTAATACGAATATATTTTCCATGGCAAGTACAGTGGTACTATCTTCATTTTACCAAACAAAATACTTGTATATATTAAATTCAAGCACCAAAAAAGACAATATGTCTATTCAGCTACAAAGATGAAAAGCAGTTTGAGGTTGTACATGTGCCGTATTTTTTTTTCAATCAAATCGCTCCCCACCACCGTCTGACCGAGATCCAACGGCCTAACGGCCTTCTTCTCTCCCCCCTTCCCTTGTCTACGGCGAGATCTTGTACAAGCTTCCCCTGCGACCCTGCGCCTCGCTGCCGCTCGCCACGGCGTCCTCATCCCCGACCCAACTTTTGTCTAATCAAAACGGGTGTGAGAACCAAATAGCCCCTCAACACACATGTCAAGCCCGGGATTCGCCTCTGCCTGTGACATCACGCCAACTGCGTCGCCACCGGCTTCGGCTCAACCTTGGTAGCGTCCCCACGCCTCGCTGTGCTGTTGGAAAATTTGACCGATGTTTGAAAATATTTCAAAGGCATGTCAAATATCAAGCGAAAAGTAGTTTTTAACTTTTTATGCAATCCACCTCTTTTTAGTTCTTAAGATTCTCCCATCACCCACTAGTAAATTTCCATGTACACTTGTAAAACAAGTTTCCTCCAACCAAGTCCACTCGCATTCCAATATGCCAAATGTATTTTATACACACCAAAAGTTATTGTTTTCTCAAAAACACAACAATCATGCATGAACATCGAGTTATAACAAGTAGTCCTGCAAAATTTGGCCTAAAAATGTTATCATGAGTCATGTACAAAAAAAAAAATTGAATCGGCGTCCCGAATGAAAATTTCTTACAGCTAGTTTGAAGCACAAATAAACAAAATCCCAATGAAAAATCATGGAGTCTCTCATGTTTGAACTTTGAAGAACAGGCCACCCACCCACACCACCCCCGGAAAAATCGTACTGCATGCACGGCCCGGTAGATGGAGGGTACATGCAGCATTGAAAGGTCAAAAACCCAGCAAGACCCATACGGGGAGTTAACTCGCCTTGATGGCTTCGTCATGGGGAGTCGGGATCTTCTGCGTTCCCCGAGGAATCAGCTTTTCCCAGTGGCTCTCCTCTCCTCTCCTCTCTTCTCCCTCAATCACAGCGGCATCATGAACCTATAATTGCTGCCAACCTGGGGCACAGGCCACCACCGAGCGGGATCCCGCCACGTCGACGAGTTAACGCCTGGGCGTTTTCAGTCGGTCGTTCGGCTCCATCCGCCAGCAGGACGCGAATTTACACCGGCCCATGGTATTGCTGTCTGGCTATCCGTGGTTTAGACTTTAACATTTGTTTTTTTTTTGAACGTTGCAGTAGAGCTGCCAAATTCATTGATCAGAAAAAGCGTTACAAGAACCCTCCGAGGAGGAAAGCACGGCAAAGGCTAGTGCAAAAAGAAAAGAAAGAAAAAAGGCCGGCACCACCACAAACCCAAACTCCACCGACAAGCCATGAACACCATCGGAAACCATCGCTGGACCTCCAAGGGGACGCCTCCAAGGAGGGAGTGATATCGAGGACAACACCGTCCCCCGATCTGGAGTAGCCAAATCTTAGGTTTTCACCCGGAGATCACAGGCCATGAGGTACGAAGAGCAAAACGAGCTCCACGGCGGTACCTCCAAGGAGGAAGACGACATCCGCAGACGCCGTTATCACGGCAAGACCGACTCGTAGTCAGGCAGGACTTTCATCCAAACCGAAGTCTTCCACCAACAAACAGGATCCGAGGCCAATCGAGCGCCACGAAGAAAAAGGCCATGCACACACAACCAGGGACAGGCTTGTCACCGCCGCACGCAGAAACTTGCGAACATGAGCCAACCTGGTTGGGCCGCCCGCCAGCAGTTCGGGCGCCAAACCAGATCCGCCATCTCAACCTCCGTCGGCGCAGATCTGGCGAGGAACCGCACCGCAGCCTGCACAGAAGAGCCGAATTAGAACCGAGCCGGCCGGCAAGACCGCCAGCGCCGTGGATCGGATGGACACCAAAACAAACTAACCGCGTCCGCACCGCCGCAAGAAGGACAGACCACCGAGCCGGAGTTGGTGTGCTTGAGAACCTCCTCTGCGCTACAGAGCCGATGTACGGCGCCGCTACTCCAGTGAGATGGGCGTGAACATGCTTGAAGGAGAGCCCACCGCATCCGCCGACCCCACCGCACCGCCACCACCTACTCAACCCGCAACGAGATCCGCGATCGTCACGGTATGGCGAGGCGAGCACCTCCGCAGACGCACGCAACGCGCCAGATCTGCGGTGGGGCTGCCTGCCACCCACGGCGCCACGCGCCCAACTTCGTGCCTCGGCGCTGACTGCATGCCGCGCCGCGCCCCACCAAAGACGCCACGCCACGCTGCCGCAGACGCAGCGTCGCGAGCACCGCGCCCACCTGCTGCCGCGCTTCATCGCGCCGCCGCAAGACGTCGCGCCTCGCGCCCTCCGGCCACGCGCGCTTCGCGCCCACCGCGCCGATTCGCCACAGACGAGCCGCGCTTCAAACGCCTCCCGTGGCGAGCGACCCACGCCGCCCTGACCTCGCGAGAGGGGAAAAGGAGGCACCGCCGCCGCCGAAGCCGCGCGGACTTTGCCCGACGGCGCTTGCCGGCGGCGGCAGGGGAAGGGGGGATCTGGGAGGGAGGCTGGTGTGGCGGCTAGGGTTTCGCCCGGGCCGCCCGCAGGGAGGGCGACACGAGCGTGTGTATACCACCTGTAGACTTTAACATTTGTTGTCCTTGGTATCTCTCTCTTTTTTTTACTGAGCGAGTGTCCTTGGTATCTTCCTTTCACCTGCATTATGAATTTACTCTCTCCGTTTCTTTTTAATTTGCATATAAGATTTGGTCAAAATCATTTGTTAAGTTTGACTAGCTTTGTAGGAAAATATATCAACATTCACACTATGGAATCAATACTATTAGATGTATGATGAAATTAATTTTCGTAACGTATAATTTTAGTATTGTAGATATTGATATTTTTTTCTACAAAGTTAGTCAAACTTTACAAAGCTTGAATTTGACCAAATCTTATATGCAGACTAAAAAGAAACGGAGGGAGTACCATGAAGTCACCGAAGCTTTATTTTATTTTTGAGGAATAGTAAGTCACCCAAGTTCTCTGCTGGAACTCGCGCTCAAAGCTACTAGATCATATCCTTCTGATGCTGGAACAAAAAATGTTGGGAGCAGCAAAGGATAGATGGTGGATTAAAATGGTTAATGTTTGTTCAAGATGGTCGCCCATCCAACATTTTTTTTCTTTTCTTTTTTCTTTTGCGAGGGACATCCAACAGTTTGTTGTCACCGGTACCTGTTTTAACATGCTAGATGATCGCCCATCCAAAAGTTTGTTGTCACCAGGCAGTACCTGTTTTACTTATACATGGATGTTGTGTAAATTTGCTTTGTTACTTGCATGTCAATGGGATCAAGGGAGAGACTCATACTTTTCTCGATTGTGGCTTTACCGCCGTCATCATCCCTGGAGTCTAGTCAGATACTTGACGCCAAGGAGTGTGGTGATTTGGACGCTGCAATCTCTCGCTCACCTAAGTTCATTGGGTGTCAGGCGTCGGCCAGCCTACCTCTCGGTGTCATGGAGCGCAGAGTTTTAGATGTTGTTGCCTTTCCCTCGTCTGAGACCATTGGACAAGTGATGCCGGCGAGTGCCATGAACATTGAGCCAAGTGTGTTAGCACCTACCCCAAATCCAGATGCTCTCCTCGCGAAAGAACTTTGTGACTTGCTCACCAGTGTGGAGCTTGCTAGACCTGGTTTGGGCAAGTCAATTGCTTGCCTCCTGACGGGGATGCCAATAAGAGGCAAACAAAAGAAGATGTGCAAAGGCAAGAGTAGAACCATAAGCAAGGCATCTTTGGCTGCTTGATGGGTGATCTTTGGTCTTTCGGCCCGTCCTTCAGGATTGGGTTGTCGTTATGGGTTGAAAGGTGCCTAATGTCTTCTGTCGAGGTGTGGTGTAGCAATGTCGGGGTTTGTGGATGTTGTGTAATCGAAGAGTCTGGGACGGGGGGGGGGGGGGGCTGTGCAGTTGTGGGGTTTCTTACCATATGAGTAGTTAGTTCGTGCTCCATTTGTATTGATTTTCGCCCGCGGTTTTCCATTAATTAACCGGGCAATTGTCTCCTTCTTAATTAATCGATGAGGCAAAACTTTTGGCTCCGTTTCAAAAAAAAAATTGTGGGCCAAAGTCTTGTCTTAACTAGTCAAAATATACCCTTAAAAATAAATGTTTTTAGGCTTTCATCATGAATATATTAATATCTATTTTATGTTATCAGTATTAGTAAAAAGCCCATAGTGATTGTCGAATTTGAAAAATGTTTGGTTGGATTAAATACAGTAGCTAGAGTTGAAAGATGACAGAGATAATATAGAGGTTTCATTATTTTCAATTTGTTCTTCTTTGTTACCCGCAACAATTTTCTGTTCTTCTTTGTCACCATCTCTCTACAACATCAGTAATTATTCTACATGGAAGAACAAATAATCAGTCATTACAAGTTTATAATTATATGTGCCTCTAGAACCGGTTTGGTAACTATAAGAGGGTGTTTGTTTCCAGGGACTTATTGGTCTAGGGACTTAAAAAAGTCCCTATAAGTCCCATCTAAACCAAACAGGAGGGATTTATAGGGACTTAAAATGGGTATTTGGGACTTATGAAATAAGACTCTCAAGGAGGGACTTATAGGGACTTATAGTTGTAATATGGTCTTATAGGGACTTATAAGTTCCAGGAACCAAACAGGTAGGGACTTTTTAGGGACTTGAAACTTATAAGTTGGGACTAAAAAAAGTCGTAGGACTTATGAACCAAACAGGGCCTAAGTTCACTTCCCTTATTCTCTCTCCATACTAAAATATAGTGCATATAAATATTTTAAGAAGTCGAGCTTCATATGTATGACCAGGTTTACAGAGAAATACCAGCACTAATAATACCAGATAAATACAACAATTACCAGTGTATTTAATTACAAGAACATGTTCCACAGTGTATCTAATGATACTGTAGACGTTGATATCTATTTTATAAATTTTATCAAATTCTACAAAGCTTGGATTTTGAAAATAATAATAATAATAATAATATATATATATATATATATATATATATATATATATATATATATATATATATATATATATATATATATATATAGACACACACACACACACACTGTATTTTGGAATAGACGAAGTATTATTTCCAAATTTTAACTATAAGTTGACTTCTCTTATATTAAGACCAATTTTAATGATAAGTTGACTTCTCTTATATTAAGACCAGACCGATTTTCTAGGCTTTGGTTAACTTCTAGGAGTATGTGAGGTTCCATATTGGCCCAATGATTCAATAGTTTGACTTGCCCCTTGACTTATATTACCAATAATAAATCAAAAGTCGTAGTAGGACTAAAAACGTGGAAATCTAGTCAACAAAACCAAAACAGTGACTGGGTAAAAGTAAAACCTAAAAACTTACGAGCATAGGGGCAGCAGTAGCACTCTATTTTCCTGGAGAGAAAAAATCACCCCACACTCACACACACACAGTACGCCTGTACCACAAGCAATGAAGTCTGTTTTCAGTGGCTATCAGTGCACAGCTCGTGTATGTCCAATGGCAGGCCCCTCAATAAATGGCAATTCAGTGGCCCATCATCCATGGCCAGTTAGCCACTGCCCGTTCCCCCTCTTCAAAACCACCAGCCCTAGCTCCCCATCTCCATCTCCTTCAGTAGCCAGTTGCCCAGTTCTTCTCTCCTCTGCCTATATCTCACCCCCATCTTCGTCTACCTTCTTGCTTCCACCGAGTCCATCCATGGTGAAGTAGCTTCACCGATGTTTTGGTGATGAGTGTGTTTGGACTGCATGTCCAGGTTGAAGTTAGGTTAAGGGGGTTGTTGTCTGGTTCAAGGTCTCCACATACTGTACATCATATACATGGAGAGATATGGATTGTACGATTTGGCGACCTCGGACCAGGCTTCAATCCCTTTAACCAGCATCTGCACAATTGGCACGCCTCATGCATATGATAGTTCCAGCGGCGGTGGTTAGCTTCTAAGGTAAGCATATGTGTGGTATACCATCTACCATTAATCAGCTCCTGCTCCAGCTGCTCATGTTATCATAACCTACTTCCTGCTCATCTTATAAAACAGGTGCAGATTTATTTTGCATCTAGTTCCATTGACTACCGCAGGCTGTATTTGTTTCTGGGAGCCGCGCAGATTTGTTCATACAGGAGATTTTCATTCTCATATGTTGTCCAAGCCATGACCAGGCATACAGTAAACTCGCAATCCATGTGCATAAATGCACTAGGCTAGCTAGGTAGTATGTTCATGTGAGATACGATGTAGAAGAGCTAGCAGCAAAGATGAACTGTGTGTAGACGTGTGGTGTGAATTTCTTCTCCCATTTCATCTTCCACATATGCACGGATGCACCCCATGCTTCCAGTCAACTTGCATTTGTGCATTAGCGTCAAACAATCTTAGCCATGCATGTTTACATCAGCAGTACAAGAAAACGACACACCTATATATTATACAGCTAGCACATGTTCGTTTTCATGCTAGCAGTGAAAATGCTCTTTGATAAAACTACTCCACAATAATGCATGCAAATTACGTACAACTAATCTTGGAAGAAGCTACTAGGGTGAAGTATCGATCGATTATTAGGGACAGGAACTGACCAAGCATTTAAGCAGGACTGGCTCGACACTCATGTATGACAAAGGAATGGGGAATGGCTGGCCAGGCTCATTACTTGGCTCACGTGGCTGCTGTGAGGGAGATGCCATGCACAGTACTGCTCCTCTTGTTGCATCTGAACGGCGTGCGATCGGTTGATCCCATTCGCTGCCTGTTCTCTCTGGGAGTTTTGTTCCATCCGTCTGCAAATCGCAGAACTACGTAGTCGTACCCATGCTGGTGGCCTTGTGCATTAACTTTTTTATGCAGGTTGAAGCGCTTCTCGTGACAGTTAGGAGAGTAGATTTGTCATCGAATTGTTTTTACCATTATATTGTACTCCCTCCGTTCTTAAATATTTGACTTTCTAGAGATTTCAACGAATGACTACATACGGAGCAAAATGAGTGAATCTACACTCTAAAATATGTCTATATACATCCGTATGTGGTATCCATTTGAAATTTGTAAAAAGACAAATATTTAGAAATGGAGGGAGTAGTAAGTTTTAATTCTAGAATATATAAGTATGCAAAATATACAATCAACCTAATGGTATAACCGATAATGCATTTTGTAGCCAGACCGGAATAATTTAACTTAGTACATTAAATCTTTTTTTGTGAAACAAGATAGTACATCCAATCTAACATTACAGTGTAAGTAGCTCAACATATATACCCTCAGTATATATAGTGAGTCGAACTGTTCTACAATTTTTAGCATATATAGATTAATTATCTTGTTTATATTGTGTAGCACCAATATTACTTGGAGTAGTTCTATCTTTACAATAGAACCTTTGCAATGTGTTGAAGGATGATTTGCTTCCACTTGCAGAGCTAGCGTCCAATGTTCATGTCACCGATCAAATTAATTGATATACATGTGATGTATACAGTATATTGCTTGAAACAAGCGATGACAGTTCATGCATGACGCAGACGGGCACATGCGTTGACATTGATCTGTTGCATCGTATTATTAGTCTTTTGTAGTAGTAGCTAATTCATGACAAAAATTAATTGCCTAAGGCAAACTGGTGGTACCTCCAATCAAGCTAACTCATCAAACCGACATGGAAATAGATACGGTATCATTGCTCAATTAATACCACCTGTATATGTACTTGTTGCAATGTAGCATCTACTTTTTCGCCCAAAAGATTACTAATACCTTACAAGATAATTCCGCACAAAATAATC